>QXEO01000240.1:0-405122 GCA_007115705.1 Dactylis glomerata | reverse complement strand
GTGTCGGGGGGATGACCCCCGGTAGGGTCAAGAGACTAGAAAGACACAAAGTCTATGGTTGACTTTATGCCGGGTTATCAAGGAAGGGCCTGGCCGGAATATAAGAGCATCGGGTTGGCCGGCATATGTGTGTATCCCGGCTGATACTTGGATATGCCGGTATAGTCGGAATACTGGTATATGTGTGCCGGCATATACTTAGATATGCCGGCCTAACCATTTGGTGTGTTGTGCAGGAGCAGGGGAGGCCGGATTACCCGACCTTCATAGGTCGTTGGTCCGGCATATAGGTCCGGGGTATGGCCAACGGTCTTATCCGGAATACAGAAGTCAGCTAATGTGTCACATCCCTACAATCAAGGAAGAAAACATCCAAGCATGGTAGCAGAGTGGGATGGCAGGGTGCACAGTGGTGGTCTACCAACCCTCACTGTGCACAAGTACAGAGCTTACCTCACAGAGGTAAGGTCACAGTTCAAGAGGTACAAGGTACGGGGATATGAAGTCCCATCGAGAGCAATCAGGGAGGAAGTCAAGGGTCGGTGCCTTCGTCAGCAAGTCCTATTTGGAGTGTAGCCGTGTCTTGTGGTCTCTTATGACCGTTGTAACCCTGGCTACCACTATATAAGGTGGCATAGGGAGCCCTGGTAGAGGGTTGGTCACTCTGTGTTCCTACACTTAGCAGTTCATCTTCCTTCTCTAGCAGAGAGCTTGGAAGCACCATTGTTGTGTACTACATCGACCCAAATATACAACCAGTAGAGCAGGAGTAGGGGTGTTATCTCCTTACGAGAGCCCCGAACCTGGGTAGATCTGTGTTCCTTTCTGTCGTGCTCTTTAGCTCGTTCCCCTCTCCCGAATCCTCCAGCATCTAGTTCGGCCCCCATTTAAGCCATCCTATGGCATATGTTGTTTCACCACGACGACATTTGGCGCCCACCGTGGGGCAGATTGATATGCTGGGCGGAGTGTTCATTCGGACGGGGTCTGTGATAGCAGCTTCGGGAGTGCGCGTGGTCTCTAGCCTCGTCCAGAGGCTAGGCTCGCTCAGCTTCGTCAACGACAACGCCGGATGTCTCGGCGGCCGGCCGTTCCCCAGGGATGGCCGGATTGTGTCTTTCGGTTCCCACGAGGTGTACGTGGGGACTGAGAGAGTTTGCAGGGAAAAGGTGCTGGTGGCGTCGGATCCTCCGTCACATCGGTTGGCTCACGCTGGGCGTAGCGCTCGCTCAGTAGAGTCGGCGGAGGTGATGATGGCCGGCACATCAGCACCGCCGGCGGAAAATGCCGGCAAATCAGCAGCAGCGGCCGGAGCTTCTCCCCCGGAACCGCCGAAGGTCAAGAGGTCGGCGCGTCCTCCGTTGGAGCGTGCGGAGAACCTGGCCGGCACTTCCGGCGTGCCGGCTAGGGGCGAGGTGCTTCTTCCCGTCATCGAGCGACTTCTCGAGCCGGTGCGATCCGGCGATGATCCGGAGCAGACAAGGGAGGTCCTGGAGGGATCTCGCCAGGCCCTCGTCGACGAGGCCCTGGCCATGAACCAGGAGCGCGAACGATTTAACCGGCAACTCCGTGAGTATGAAGCAGCTCATGGTTTTACTCCTGTGGTAACCCGGCCTAGCCGGATAGAAGAGGTTAGAACTAGAGGTAGAGATCTTAACACTGAGCTAGGTAAAGATGCTAGGGCTAAGAGTCATACTGCAACTAGTACTGTGCCTAAGGTAATTTATAGCTCGCCAGTAAAGAACCTTAGAGCAGCAGCAGAGGTAGCTAAGGACTTATCTAGTTTATCCGGCGAAGCACTGCGTGAGCAGCAAGCCCGGCTTAACCATCTTTTGTCTGAAGCTACCAAGCAGCAGGAGGCCTTTAAGAAGGCAAACCCAGGTGCCGGGGCATCCCAATACATTGCGTCGGTAGGAGGTGCCGGCGCAAGATCGAGGGGCCAAGCTTCGTCCCCGCATCCAAGTGCCCGGCGTGCCGGAAGTGTGACCTCTGGCCGCCGGGACAAGCAGATCCAAGTGTATGATCCGGCAATCGCCGGAAAGTAGGCAGTAGTTCAAAAGAATGCCGGCCAAGCAGAAAAATATGTCGGCCACAAGGGTGCTGGCCAGAATGTGCCGGCCGGGCAAGGAGCAGTCTCGGCCGGTGGTGGCCGGAGTAACAGTGCAGCCCGGCGTCAGCAGCAGGGCGCCGGAGGTGCAGCGCAGCAGCAAGGCGCAGGCCATCCGGGACATCGAGAGGATGATGGCAATTCCGCCCTTGCAGGGCAGGATATCCGCAGCAGCATCAGCAAGGCCGGCATAGTGAGCAGCACCAGCCGGAGCAGCAGCAGGAAAAAGTGATCGCGGGCCCAATCGCGTCCCGGCTAGGACCCCGGTCCTTGGCGGCAAATGATGCGCGCTTCAAGCTGGACAAGATTCACCAATCAGAGTTGGTGGAGAGGCAAGGAGCTCCGGGTCCTATCTGTTTCGGACCCCGGATTATGGGTGAACCGGTACCTTACTTCTTCCAGCTCGCGCGTGGCGCGAGAACATATAACGGCAGTACCAAGCCGGAAGATTGGTTGGAGGATTACTCCGCGCCTCCGGCAGGCTGTGCACAGAGAGCCTCCCCTCCTCGGCCTTGGCGCAGCGGTCAGCGATCTCGAAGAGCCTGACGACGGAAGTCAGCTCATCATTCACGGATAGCTTCTCCCTCATCTTGATGTCGGAGACGCCCGTGGAGAACGCGGAGATGACCTCCTCGTTGGAGATCCTGGGAATCTTGTTCCTCATCTGACTGAAGCGCTGGATATACTGACGAAGCGTCTCGCCCTTGTACTGACGCACCGCCTTTAGATCATTCTTAGTTGCGGGGCGCTCGTACGTGGGCATGAAGTTGGAAACGATCTGACGACATAGATCCTTCCATGAAGTCACAGATTCATGAGGAAGATTCATGAGCCAAGTTCGCGGAGCGTCCTTGAGGGCCATGGGGAACCAATTGGCCATGGCACGCTGATCTCCACGCGCGGCCTGAACAGCGACGACGTAGAGCTGGAGGAATTCGACGGGGTTAGTAGTCCCGTCGTAACGCGCGCCGATGTTCGGCTTGAACTTGTCAGGCCAGACCACGTAGCGTTGTTGGCGAGTGAGAGCAAGACACCCGGGGTTGTAGATAGGGTCGCTGGGGGTCCTAACGTTCTTGCCAGCTTCGCCGATGTCATCGATGGCGCGGTCATGATTTTCGCGGGGGCGCTCCAGGGAGACGCGTGCGTCTTCCGGAGCGCATTGGACGATTTGGCAGCTGGGCTCCCCGCGCGGCGAAGATGCGGCGCGGGAAGCCACCTTCTTGGCCTTGGCGGCCTTCCCATCTCCGGCGCCCGGGGCGCGGCGCCCCGCCGCCAGATCTGGTTCTCCCGCGCCCTGGGCTCCTCCCTGGGCCGGGTCTTCGTTGGCAATGGCGACGAGCTCGGCGATTCGAGCGCGCCATCCCTCACGCCCGTCATTAGTGGGCTGATAGCGCAGCAGCTCCTGCGCCATGGCGAGAGCCTGCGCAGGAGATAGCTGACTCCCAGAACGAGCGCGAGAAGTGGCGGTGGCGGTGAAGGAGAGCAAAGGCTCTGTACGCCCGGACGGGAGGTAGGAGGACTCCAGATCTTCCTCCTCTTCCTCCCCGGCCGAAGCTTCACGACGACGGAAGATGGGCTCGGTTTGCCCCCGAACAGCGTTGCGACGGCGAAGACGCTCGAGCCTTGTGTTGGCGTCGGCCATGTCAAAGCAGATCTGGAAGAAAACACACCACAGCCCCCTACCTGGCGCGCCAAATGTCGATGGATTTTGTGTCGCAAGAACACGGGGTACCACGCGACGGACCCAAAGATTCGAACGCAGGGGGCTAAGCGTGTGAGATCTAGGATCGCAATGAAACACGGTGACGGAAGCCTCGAGTCGTCGAACGCACTACACACTGCAGAGAGAGATGCCGAGCTTTACCCAGGTTCAGGGCCCTCGTGGTGAGGTAACACCCCTACTTCCTGCCTTCTTGTATTACGACGCGATACCTCACGAGGAGTACAAGGTCTTGGTTACAAAGCTCTAACTGGCCAGAGGTTGAAGAACCTGCGTGCCCAGCTAGCAGCTTGGAGAAGATGAAGATTCGATCCCCTCTGAGGGGTGGCCTCCCCTCCTTTTATAGCGCCAAGGTCCTCCTTCCCCTTATCTTCTTGGGGAAGGGGTTGCCACACACGGCCAAGGAGGGAGGACAGCTCTAGACTACATTCTTCCGTGGACGTATTCTTCGTAGAGTAGTGGCGCCGGTCCACCGGAGTGGGTGGAGGAAGCTGACGTCTTCCTCTGGCGCCCTGCACCGTCCACGCTATTTTTAGGGGGGTGGCCAACAACCACTGTGCCGCTTTGGGCAGGCACAGCGAAAGTTAGTCTCCTCCCTGTCGGGGGTAGCGTGGGCGGTACGCGGTCTTCTGTCCTTTATCTTCTTGCTCTGCACGCCAACGTGCTGAGCTGATGTGGACGTGGTTCCTCTCCTCACCAGCGGGAGCTCGTGAGGAGGTCTTCTGGTCCTTAGCAGCCTTAGCCGTCGTTCTCCTCATGAGCGCCTCCTCATGAGGGTGTTCTCGAATAGCTTCAGTCGTCGGTTCTCCCCTAGGCTGAAGATGGGCTGATGATGGGGCCCAGGAGTAGGTGGACCGGGATACCCCAGTATCCAGAACACCGACAATCATAGCGGCTATATGGTGACTTTGTTAGAGTCAAACATGTTGTAAGCATACGCCAAGTCAACCCAAATAAAGCATCAAAGGAGAAAACCACAATAACATGATCCCATATAATAAAAACAACGCATGATTTTTTCAAAAGCTCATTAAGCAATCTCAGTCATTTGAGAAAAGTCATGCTACAGAAAAATCTACTAAGCATACTATCAAAACAACATCAAGAATGACTTGCAAAATTCTAAGCCGCAGTCTAAACAAGCTCCCATTTGTACCACTATAGGCATGAAACTTTTTTCTCTTTTCCAACACCATTGAAACCTTTTTGAGACAAATCTTTTGATGAAAACCAACATAGACCAGAGGTATAAATAGACCTTGATGCAAAGATATAACAAGATCTGAACAAAAATCAAGGCAAAAAAGGAAAGCTAAACGCAGTTCTACAAAAAGAGAACACTCCTTCAATGATAAGAGTGAAAAATAGAGTATTCTTGGCAATGAAAAACAAAGTACGTCTTCTCCAAAAGAAAATTTTTGGGGTCCAACCATTTATTGCAGCAAACAAAACAAAATAAAACTAAAAGCAAAAGTAAAGACGCTCCAAGAAAAAGCATAGAATATGAAGCAATAAAAATATAGTGTGTTGAAAGGTGACCTGATTTTTGCCGATGAAGAAGGGGTGCCTCGGGGGTATCCCCAAGCTTTGACGCTTGTACCTCTTGGATATTTCTTGGGGTGACATGGGCATACCCAAGATTGAGATTTTATCCATACTTCATCTCATCACTCTCCATTCCCTACACTTGAAAACTTCCTTCATACAAAACTTCACACAATTCTATTAGCAACATTTGCATAAACATGATAGTAAATCTACCCTTTTGGTTTAGTTTCAAATTCAAATATATGAACCATTAAAATATAAGCTACTGTAGCAACTTCCCCAAAAGTTCCGTGATCAAAATAACTCAAAAAGAAAGCGATCGAGAGGCAAACACAAATAGTGGCAGAATCTGTCAAAACAGAACAGCTGACAAAGATAGATTTTTTCGAGGACCTTCTATTGCTCAAATCAAATAGTGCAAAACTAATGAAAGTTTGTATACAACCTGGGTCATATGCACAAGAAATTTTAGATCAAAAAGAAATTCTGAGAAGTTTCACGAATTTTTGCGGTACAGAGCAGAAATCTGTTTCTGGACAGCAACTTCCCCAAATCCTACCTCCCTCAAATTAGAGGTTCTTCTTGGCACAAAAATGAAATAAAAATGATAAGGAGAGGTCATTACAGTAGTAATAACTTCCAAGACTCAAATAAAAGAAAAGGTACTGAAAAGAAAACATTGGGTTATCTCCCAAGAGTGCTTTTCTTTAATGCCTTTGAGCTAGGCGCAGAAAGTGGAAATCAAGTAATATCAAGCAATGAAGCATAAAGTTCATAATTTGCTCTAAGAATAGAGTCAAAAAGTAATTTTATTCCTCTTTCTAGGGAAGTGTTCCATACATTTCTTGAGTGGGAATTGATATTTAATGGTGCCTTCCTTCATATCAATGATGGCACCTACAGTTCGAAGAAAAGGTCTTCCCAAAATAATAGGACATGAAGCATTGCATTCAACATCCATAACAAGAAAATCAACGGGAACAAGGTTATTGTTGACCATAATAAGAACATCATTAATCCTTTCCAAAGGTTTCTTCTTAGCAACATCAGCAGGAGGAACATCAAAATAACACTTTTCAATCGGTGGTAAACCAAGCATATCATAAATCTTTCTAGGCATAATAGAAATACTAGCGCCTAGATCACATAAAGCATGGCAATCAAAACCATTAACATTCATATCAATGATGGGCTCTCAACCATCTTCTAACTTATTGGGAATAGAAACCTTTTGTTTCAACTTTTCTTCCCTAATTTTCATAAGAGCATTTGTAATATGCTTTGTAAAAGCAACATTCATAGAACTAGCATTAGGACTCAAAGCAAGCTTTTGCAAGAACAAAATAACTTCATATATATTGCAGCCATCAACATCAAAATCATTAAAAGAAATAGAGCTATCATCTCCCATACTCCCAAAAATTTCAGCACTTTTTGTAGAATTTTTTTTTGTAGTTTTGGGCTTTTTTGCACAAGGAGTAGGAGTTTTCTCTACACCAATCAAAGTAAGAGGATTGCTAGCATTTGAAACAACATCACTAGAGGTAGTAATAGTACATATGTTCATCTTTCTAGCCATCTCATCTTCTCTTTCCCACCTGGCATGCAATGCTGCTAACATCCTAACATTTTCATCAATACTAATTTGGATGGCATTCAAAGAATTGCTTTCTTTCACATCATTAGGCAACACTTTTAGTTTTAGAAGTTCAACATCAAGAGAAAGGCTATCAACTTTAGAAGCAAGGATATCAATTTTACCCAACTTTTCCTCAACAGACTTGTTAAAAGCAGCTTAATACTCAACGGGTGCTCGAATGACACCTCGAGAGTGGATTATTAGTCATAGATGCAGTTGGATTATGATCTATGTATTTTGTCGTAATGTCTAGAGTGAATCTCATAGTGATTCTCATGACATATGTACGCTATCTTTATTCTATCAATTGCCCAACTGTAATTTGTTTACCCAGTATGTTGTTATTTATCTTATGGAGAGACACCACTAGTGAACTGTGGACCCCGGTCCAATTCTTTTACATTGATATTACCATTTTACTTTTACTCGCATTATTTACATTCTTGCAAACTATTACCTTTTACCACTCAATATGCTTAATCCTTTGTTTATAGCAAACCGGTGAGATTGACAACCTCATCGTAAGTTGGGGCAAAGTACTTGGTTGTGTTGTGTGCAGGTTCCACGTTGCTGCTGGTGAAAAGCTACATGCCGACAAGCATTTTTCTGGCGCCATTGTCTAGAGTGTCGCAAAGCTAGCGGGCATCAACCTTCAGAAGTGTGATTCTTTCTCCTACTGGTTCGATAACCTTGGTTTCATGACTGAGGGAAAACTTGCTGCTGTGCTCATCATACCTTCCTCTTGGGGTTCTTAACTGGGTTCCTACTACGCACCATCAGGATCCGATGAATATTGAGTACTATGTCAATTTGATTTGTGATTTATCATCTCTATGTTGTTTATGATGTTGCATGTTCTCCGTTGCAAGTAGATATTGAACGGATTGTAAGGCCACCTAGCGGGGGTGAATAGGTGCTACTCGAATTTTATTTATTTTTCAATTTATGCTTGACACAAAAGGTAAATTCTCTAGATATGCAACTATGATGAATTTACCTATATGACAACTAGCAAGCTAAGCAAGGTACAATCTATAAAGGCAATAAAGGATAGAGGTAACCGAGAGTGGAGCACACGGAGACACGGATGTAATTACCATAGTTCCTTCCTTTTTAGGGGAAGTACATCTACGTTGGAGAGGTGTGGTTGCCACAAAGGCCTAACCAACGCCACAAAGGCTCACCCTATTCTCTGGTGCAAGCTTTCGCCACAAAGGCCTAGCTCACTTTCCACTAAGGGATTCCTCAAGGCGGAACCGGCCTTTACAATCTTGGGGCACACATCCACAACCGAATTGGAGGCTCCCAAGGACAACACAATGCTGTCAAATAACAAGTAGCAAGATATCAAATACACAAATCAAGGTCTAGGGATTCAAAGAAACCCAAGACACAAGGGCCCTCAAGCAAATGAGAGGGGAAAGTAAATCGCTTCGGTGAGGATGTAGATCAAGGCCTCCTCCTTTGATTCTCCAAAGATCAAGAGCTTTGGTGGGTTGAGGGGGGAGATCTTGTGAATTTTGTGGCTCTAAAATGGTGTTCTTCAAGCTTGGGATGAGAAGCTCCTTGGCTCTAAAAATCTGACCGTTGGCTGCCAGGAAAGTCCGGCTAAAGCCGGAGTTAAGTCCGGCTAAAGCCAGCCTCCACACTAGCTTTAGCCGGCTTAAAAAATCCGGCCCTGGATAGAAATAGTCGGACAAATACCTGGGTTGCGATAGAGGGGTTTTCGCCCCAAAGTCTAGGCAGTCCGGCTAAAGCCGGCCTGGGGTCCGGCTATAGCCGGTCTACACGGCCAAACTTCAATAAGCTTATCTTCCTGAGCACATTAATACCACCACCTCACAGATTTCCTTTGAGCAATGATTAATAGGAATTATAATGTAGGAAACCCAATATTTTGTGCAAGAGTATAATAAAATCCTGCAAAGATTAATCACCACATTAATAGATAATGTATTGTTAACAAACGCCAAAATAAAATAAGCAGGAAATGCTCTTTCAATCTCCCCCTTTTTGGTGTTTGATGACAATACATAATTTTGCATGTTTCAAAGAATATAAAATATAGACGGAGCTCCCCCTTGCTATGTGCCCTATTTTAGATTTTGTATTTGAATACAAGGTCACATCAACAAGAAGAACTCCCCCTAGATTTTATAATATGATCCATATGTGCACAAGATATATAATAATTATATAGCACATAACAACAAGCATATATCATATGACAAGAATATAGCAAGTAGGATCAATATGATAAGTCTACTACACACATAATAGCACATGGTTCAACACATAGTAGATGGAGTTCCACACGATAAATCCAAATAGAGTTCAACAATGGGACATAAGCAAGCCAACGATAAAAGCTTGTGACCCGACCAAATCCAAATGGAAACCAACCAAATGGAAACACATGCAAATAGGACTTCTCCCCCTTTGGCATCAAGACGCCAAAAAGGGAGAGAACACCACAAGATCAATCCTCAAACGCGTCAAAGTCCTTATCCTCCTCATCTTCATCTCCATCGTCATCTCCATCTTCATCTTCTTCCTCATCTGCTTCTTCAATGGCTTCCTTGCCCTTTGAGGTGACTTCAGACAATTCCTTCCAATCAAACGATGAGCCCTCATTCCACTTGCCAAAGGAGAAGGTGTCCTCAGACTTGTCTTGCTCTTGGGACTCTTCTTGAGTGCTAGCCCCCTTGTCCTTCTCCACAATCCTCAACCGAGTATCCAAATCCCGTTGCTTCTTGTGGATATGCTTGCGCTCCACATAGTCCTTGTATTGAGTTTGGAGAACATCATTGTTCATGCAAAACAAGGCCCTTTGCCACCACTTTAGCTTCTTCATCTCTTAACCCATTCCACCACTTGGTGGATCCGCATTCTTCCTCCTACAACCACTAGCATAGCGGTTGCCACCC
Source organism: Dactylis glomerata (assembly GCA_007115705.1). Taxonomy (NCBI): domain Eukaryota; kingdom Viridiplantae; phylum Streptophyta; class Magnoliopsida; order Poales; family Poaceae; genus Dactylis; species Dactylis glomerata. The sequence goes on along the minus strand of QXEO01000240.1, from coordinate 395,181 downwards.
AACACATCACTTGAAGGAGGGAAAGCACTTGAGGTGCTAGGCAACAAATGAGCGGTCTTTTGTAGAGCTTGTTGGGCTTGTGGACTTCCATATCATCACAGAGAAAATCTTCCTCAATCTCAAAGTCTCCTTCAATGCCCTTGTCCAAGATGAGCCTCATGATGTATGGAGCATAAGGAGGAATCTTCTTGTCAAGCATAGCAATCTCCATCTCCGAGAAGATAAAGTGCATCACATCAATCCCCATCCCTTCACACTCCCTACCGGCCTCAAAGACAAGACGGGCATGGTGGAGAAGATGCACAAGTCCACCTCTAATTGAGTCATTATTTCCACCACTTGGAGAAATGTTGGCACGAAATATACGAAGCAGAATATCATAAAGGGGAAGGAGATTTGCAGTCTCTCCCGCTTTGCCCCCGGGACCATAGAGACACTGGATCTTCCTCTTGTTGTACTCTGTAGTGTCAAGATACAAGCGGGCACCTCTAGGTCGGTGAATACCATCAAATCTATAGCCCAATAGCTGCCCGAAGTGAGTGATGGTCGAGCTCTTCCTCACCTCATCTGACATCCATGTGAAGCCCACCTCATCCCGAGTGTCAAACTCCAGTGTGGCATAGAACTGCTGGATCAAACAAGGACTGTAGTCTTGCTTGAAGACCATCAACTTGTGCAATCCCATCTTCTCCGTGACCCAAAGAGCATCAGCAAAGTATTCATCCTTGTACAGTGACACAATGTTGGTGAACTTCATGGGGAAAACCTTGGTGCTCATGCTTGCATACACCTGCTCATAGATCCTCTCATGCTCTGTCCGGTAGAAATAAGCACTAGTGGTGTCCCTGGGCATGAGATAGAACTTCTGCTCACGGAACTCACGGTACTCTTGCTTTATCAACTTCTTGAGATCAGCAATGGTAGCAAACAAAGATTTCTTCTTGCTCTCCTCCAACCTCTTCTTCTTGACAGCAGCGGACACTCGAGCATCTTGTTGTTCCTTGCGTCGACCCATGGATGGATCAACATAGCGAGACCGCTTAGGACGAGAGCCACCTACGAATAGCACAATGATAGATAGCATATAGGATAAGCATGCATGCCAGAGGATCAAAAACAATAGCCCAAAAAGAAAACAGGACAGAGCTTGGTGATCTACACCGGCTACTTCCGGCCTCAGTCCAGCTTTAGCCGGTCTGACACCGGCTATAGCCGGACCAGATGAACAGATTGCGAAATCACACAAGTAGGCCACCAAATCTAGTTAAGTGTTTTGATCTGTGCTATGCTAGGCAGAATCAAGAAATTACGACCTCCCAATGTATCCAAGGTACCAAAAATCAACCATCCCTAACCCTAGGTTACACCTAATGAGAGAGAGAGAGGAGAGAGTGGGGAGGGTAGCCTGATCCATGGGAGAAGGCGCCAGAGAGGAAGGGTCGGCCGAGTAGGGGACTCCGGTGGCCGGAGGAATGATGGACGGCGGTGACGGTGGAGGCTCCAGGGACGGGCAGCGGCTAGGGAGATAGGGGCATGGGGGAAAATGAGGTAACTCCTTACCCCATAGCCCTAAGAGGGGAATAGCCGGGTCACCGCTGGGACCGGCTTTAGCCGGTGCTAAGGCCGGCTATAGCCGCCCCATCGGCTATTTCCGGACTAAGTCCGGCAATAGCCGGCCTAGATCGCCAAAAATAGGAAAATTCTGAAGATGGATTTCTAGGCATGTATGAGAGAGAGATATCGATGCTAGGATTTAGGTAAGAAGGCTTAGGATGGAAAACACGCATGGAGTGGTTCTCGACACTTGATATTGCAAAAACAAGAAATCATTGGAAAATCCAATGCAAGTGCCTTCCCATATGAAAGATAGGGACAATGACGAACAAACTCAATAAAACTCAAATAGGATTTGCAAGGAATCAACTCTTCGAAAATAAGAGGTCGGTGGCCGAGGCCACCATGTATGAGTGTTATGGCATTGGACCGCGAAGATGTATCTTGGGTCCATAACCACTACTCGTCATTGAAGCTCATATATCACAAAAATGATATTAAGAGAATGATTTTGTTACTATCGGCATTATGGGGGGAGGGATAGCCCAATTAATTAGGACTGCACTCCCCCTATCTCCATGCCCACACCTAAACCAAACAAGTATTGAAATATAGGTGTATTTGCAAGATGCTCAAGCCACACTCCTTGAATCAATGATATTTAGCCCATTCCTCAAATATCCAAATCTTGCTTCATCAAGGGGCTTCGTGAAAATATTGGCAAGTTGATCCTTGGTGCAAACATATGCAAGCTCAATATCACCATGGGCAACATGATCTCTAATAAAATGATTCCGGATCTCAATATGCTTGTCTCTTGAATGTTGCACCGGATTATAGGCTATCTTGATAGCACTCTCATTGTCACATAAAAGAGGCACTTTGTCACAATTGACACCATATTCCTTTAAAGTTTGCCTCATCCACAACAATTGAGTGCATCCACTTGCGGCGGCAATGTATTCGGCTTCGGCGGTGGAAAGAGATATACAATTTTGCTTCTTAGATGACCAACACACCAAGGACCTACCAAGAAATTGGCAAGCCCCGAAGGTTGATTTCCTATCATCCTTGTCACCGGCCCAATCCGAATACGTGTAACCACAAAGAGAGAAAGTTGAACCCTTAGGATACCGAAGCCCATAAGTTGGGGTATTTGGTAGTGCAAATAAATAAAGTATGAGTAAATAAAAGACAGTACTAATAATTGCAGCAAGTGGCCCAATCCTTTCTTTAGCAAAGGACAAGCCGGATGTGTAACTTATGATGACCAAACGTTCTCGAGGACACACGGGAGTTTCTGTCAAGTGCTTTCGCTTCATTCTGCTAAATAATCTTTACTGGTTTGATAAGTGTTATGGGGGTGAACCTGTGCTAGCGCACTACCCTTACTAGGATAATTACACACTTGTGATTATACCCCTTGCAAGCATCCGCAAATACAAGAAAGTAATTAAGATAAATCTAACCACAGCCTTAAACTCTAAGATCCTACGCTCCCTGGTGCAATGGTTTCCCAACGGAGGTTTAGGTTTCTGTCACTCCAGCAACCCCACAATTGGTAGCCAAATACACAATGCATCTTACTAGGCCCATAAATGGTGAAGTATCATGTAGTCGACGTTCACATGACACCACTAGTGAAATAGCACCACAACAAATAAATATCAAACCATTAAATATTACTCAACATAATTCCACTACTAACGACTTGACTTCTCCCATGTCCTCAAGAACTAAACGAACTACTCACAAGACATCATATGGATCATGATCAGAGGTGAAATAATGGTAAATAATGATCTGAACATAAACCTTAATTCAACGGTTCCACTCAATAGCATCAACCACAAGAGTAATCAACACCGGGAAAGTTTCCCCTAAGAATTTGACAAGATTCAACTCAAGATGTTACAGCGGGATGGCGAGGTGATGGTGGAGATGAAGGTGTTAGTGATGGAGATGATGATGATGATGATCCTGATGAAGTCCGGTGCGATGGTGATGACGATGGTGACGATCTCCCCTCTCCGGGAAGGAATTTCCCCGGCAGATTTCTCCCTGCTGGAGAGCTTTTCTCTCTCTGGTGTTTTCCGCCCCGCAGAGGCGGCAGTGTCTATCTCTGAGCCCCCCCCTTGACTTAGGTTTTTGGGGACGACGAAGTACGCGAAGGGGCGAGACCTGGAGTAGGCCAGGGTGCCCTCACACAGGGCCAGCGCGGCCAGGGGCCAGGCCGCGCCCCCTATGTGTGAGGCTGCCCTCTGGCTCCTCTCGACTCCTCCTTCTGGCTTCCGGAGTCTTTTGGTAAAATATAATTTTCTGGTATTTTTCTAGAATATTCCTGATCTTCCGAAATATGGTGTCTTGACGGTCCTTTTCCAGCAGAATCCTGACTCCGGCAGCAAATCCTCCAATGATCATCAAACATGTAAAAACAGAGGAAACAACATAAGTATCAACTCTAAATATGAAATATATCAATGAATAATAGCAAATTATGATATAAAATAGTGATGCAAAATGGACGTATCAACCCCCCCCCCAAGCTTAGACCTCGCTTGTCCCCAAGCAAAAAGTAAACTCGGTAAACATGACCACAGGTTTATGGAGTGAAGTGTCGATAATCAAAATATGGACAAGAAGCATCACATTCACCAATGCACAAGTTATAATAGACAGCAACTTCCCTTTATATAATATAGACTTGCAATAAGTAAAGGGAATCACATATAAAGATGCACAAAATAAACTATAATTGGTAATGGCAAACCTTAGTTCTTGGTCAGAGAACAATGAACAAACTATACTAGCCTTTGAATGGAGCCTTTTTAAAACAGAGCTAATATAGCAAAAACCATATGCTCAACAAAACAAACTTTTTGCATTCATAGAAATCTTTCAAAGATAAATTCCTTCAGACAAAAGCATTGTACAAAACAAGGAAGATAGTAAACATGATTAAATGGATCAACATATGAATGAGTGAAACATAACAACTCAAATGCTTGCTTAAGATAGAAGGGAATAGGTTGACTCAACATAAAAGTAAAATATAGGCCCTTCGTAGAGGGAAGCAGGGATTAAACATGTGCTAGAGCTTTTCATTTGTAAAACAGAGGTAAAAATTGTTTTGAGAGGTGGTTGCTTTTGTCAATGACTAGCAACGGAGTTCTTGATATCTTCCATACTAAACAAGTGAGAGCGGTTCCGAGATGTTTGATTAATTGGCACATTGGTGCTCTTTTATAGCTTGGCACTCCTCCCCACCTTTTTCCTTTCTCAAACCATGGCTAACCGATTCCATGGGGTGCCGACCAACTTTCACATACCATGGAGGAGTACTCTTTTTCTTTTCTTTTCTATTTAAGATGATAATGGTCTGACCAGCTCCCTTGCAAAATTAGTGACGTGCAGATGAAGCTGCCTAGTCGAGGGGTACTTAATTTAGTATGAAAGATAACAAACCCATCCACTACGTCCTCATGAGCTAAAAATAGTGGCACAAAATGAGAAGTATTTGAAGGTTTTTGAAAGGTAGCACATGAAAATTTACTTGGAATGGCTTAAAATACCATGCATAGGAATTTATAGTGGACTCTTTGGAAGTGACTTGGCTTTTGGGATTTGGATGCACGAGAAGTATTTCCTCTCAGTACAGGTCTTTGGCTAGCAAGGATTGTCGGGGATATAACCCCGGGTATACCAAAGTACCCCTTTGTTATGACTAATATACAGTATATATGTTGAGTTATATGTGCAGGTATATTTAAAAAGCAAGTAAACAGCAGCCTGGGCCGGATTATGTCTCCCTAGGCTGGAACACCATTCTCTCAGCCGGAATATAGTGGCCTGAGCCGAAGTAAAAGACAGCTGGGCCGGCATAGTAATTCCCCAGCTGGGCCGACATAGTAATTACCCAGCTGGGCCGGTCTAGTTGTTTCCCCGGCTGGGCCAGAGCCAGCAGACCCCGGCTGGGCCGGAGCCAGCAGACCCCGGCTGGGCTGGCTAGGGCCTTCTCCGCTCCGTCTCCCGCCCGGCTGGGCCGTCCGCCCTCGTCCCCCGCCTAGGCCACCGCCCTCGCCCCCGGGTGGGCCGGCCGGTAGCGCGACCCCGGCTGGGCCGGCTCCTCCAGCTCCCGCCCAGGCCGGCCTCCCTCAGTGCGCCCCCGGCTGGGCCTCCTTTCCCGAGGCCCGGCTGGGCCTTGAGCTGGTTGTCCCGGCTGGGCTGCCTGGCCGGCCGCTCCCAGGCCTTCTCCTGCGCAACGCCCCGGCTGGGCCGGATCAGGAGGATCCGGCCTGGCCGGGAATCCTCTCCAGGCCGCCACCTTGCAAGTCCCAGCTGGGCCGGGTTACTCCTTCCCAGGCCGGGTTATCTTCTTGCTAGGCCGAGATATATTTCCACAGGCCGGATTAAACCCCCTGTGGGTCGGGATTTACACCTCCGGGGCATATTCCTCGTTCGGCGTCAACTCCATCATCCTGTGCCGGTCCTGGGACGCCTCCAGGCTCGGACCGGCACATCCTCCATCGCCATATGCTGGTCTTGGGATGCCCCTTGGCTCAGACCAGCATATCCCACCTCTCCTAGTCAGTCTTATCCTCAGGAGGAGGATAAGACTGATGACAGGGTGATCCTGAAGACAGCAGCTAGAAGACGAAGCCAAGGACGACGAGGACAGTCACGATGGGACTAGCCCATGACCGTGACGCAGCGCACAGTACCGAGGACGGTATCGTGCTGATGTAGGCAACAGTGTGACAAGACCCTAGTAGTCATCTCAGCTACAGTGTGTGCATAGTGTATTATGGGGCATCCCTTGTCCCCTGGGCTCCCTATATAAAGGGCACCAGGGGGATCGATCATCCCAGCCTCCGGAGGAGGCTCATTCTCTCTCGCTCCATGGGAGCTCTCTAGCACTAGCTCTCCAGCTCCTGCCCAGTGTAGCCTTAGATAGGCAGATGAACAGCTCAAGGAGCACCATTGTAGCTCTCATGTGAAGCTCATATAGATCAGACATGCAGGAGTAGGGGTGTTACCTCCTCACGAGGGCCCCGAACCTGGGTAGCTCGATGTGTTAGCAGTGAGTTCTATGCCCAGTTTCTACCGAGCCTTCCCTCTCCCGGATCCACCAGTGTACAGTCGGCCCCCATTTAAGCCATCCCATGGCATATGTTGTTTCACCACGACGACATTTGGCGCCCACCGTGGGGCAGATCAAGGCGCTGGTAGGAGTACATTCGGACGGGATCTTCTTCATCTGCTCGGGGGCTCGACATCAGCATCGCCTCCGAGCACTGCAGGTCTTCTTCAACTCCCGGGCTGACCTCAACTCGCCCGGGCCAGCATACGGCTGTCCCGGATCTACATCGGCATATCCGGGCCGGCACTCGATTTCTTCCGGTTGGCATATTTTATGTCCTGACCAGCATATCTTATGTCCTGGTTGGCATATTTTATGTCCTGGCCGGCATATTTTTATGTCCTGGCCAGCATATCTTATGTCCTGGCCGGCATATTTTATGTCCTGACCAGCATATCTTATGTCCTGGTTGGCATATTTTATGTCCTGGTCGGCATATGTTATGTCCTGGCCGGCATATCTTATGTCCTGGTTGGCATATTTTATGTCCTTGCCAGCATATTTTATGTCTTGGTCGGCATATTTTATGTCCTGGCCGGCATATCTTATGTCCTGGCCGGCATATCTTATGTCCTGGCCGGCATATGTTATATCCCGGCTGGCATATTTTATGTCCTGGCCGGCATATTTTATATCCTGGCCAGCATATCTTATGTCCCGGCCGGCATATTTTATGGTCATCGTGCCAGGGATCGTTCCGCCTTGAGCATCTGCAGGTAAGTATTTATAGTGAGCAGGGTCTCAATTCTTTTCAGTCGGTTTAGGCATGAGCCTAGCCAACCACCGTTATATCTCTATTTCAGTATATATGCTAGCACACATGCTTCTCAGTAAGTCTCCTGTATGTCTGTTTATATGCCAAATCGCTACATATGCCTGTTGCAAATAAAATAGTCAGTATCAGTTTATATGTCTGCAATATTATGCGAAGTTTTATCTAGGCATGTTATATGCCGGCTTTGTATGCCAACAATAGCATGTCAAGTTCTATGACTTAGAGGATATCTCATATCTTAGACTTAGGTCTGCTACTATAAGCAAATCGCTATGTGTTATATGCCGGCTTATATGCCAAACATCCATTATGCCAAATCCTATGTCTTTGCATATGTCAATTGTTGTACCTACTACAATGCTAGAATCAGTATGCCAGTTGAGATGTTGAGTTTAGTATCTAGCTATATGCCAAATGCTTTGAGTACCACCTTGCATAGAGACCACTATTGCTATTTGTTATGTCAAAGTTTAGTATCTATGATTGGCTATATGTTATATGCCGGCTGTCATATGCCAAGGCTCATATGCCAGTTTTTATATGTTGAAAGCCATGTTCTAGCTTTGCAAGTTTACAGTTAGATCAGTTATATGCCTATCTCAGTACCAGTTTCTGCATACTATATGCCAAATCTCACATGCCAGTTATAGTATACTTGCATTTATATGTCGGCACATGAGTGCCTAGTTCTTCCTTGTGAGTTGCCAAGTTAGCTTATATGCCAATCTAGGTTGTTTTATGTCAAACTGCTATCTCTCAGTCAATATGCCAAGTGCTTTATTTCAAGAGTTATATGCCAAAAAACTATGGGCTATATGCCAAACTCCATATGCTAGATTGCTATATGCCAAATGCTATGACCATTGCTATGTCTTTTAGTATGACTACAGAACATGTTGGATATCTCATTATATATATGTCTATGACCCGGCTATGACTCTCCATATTGCCGATACAGAGAAGAAATTACTATTATATCACCATGGCTTCAGTTTATATCTCAGCTCTCAGGTATATCAGTTTGTTAGCACATCGGGTTATTAAGTGATATCTTGAGTCGCAGGTATTTTAGTATGCCGGCATATCATGGCATGAGCAAAGTTTCAGTATGCCGGCATATCATGGCATGAGCAAAGTTTCAGTATGCCAGCATATCATGGCATGAGCAAAGTTTCAGTATGCCAGCATATCATGGCATGAGCAAAGTTTCAGTATGCCGGCTTTCCTTCGTATGTGGCCTACCGGCTCTGCCGGCTTTCCTTCGTATGTGGCACACCAGGCATGTCCTTTGGAGACCATGCAAAGATGTCCCGATTCTCACGGAGAAAGCTGGTGAGCTCGCTTTCCTATTTGGCAGACAAGCCGGTGCCGATGATGACGTACTTGGAGGGGTCGCTCTCATCCAGCAGGATCTTCTTGGTGTCGTTGGCTGGCTTGAATTGCTCCACAGGCGACTGGCGAACCGGTACGTCTTGCTGGGTCAGCTCCACGCGATGTAGAAGCTGCCTCTTCTCCTCGGTGACGACCAGCGCCTCCGCCAGCTGCGAGCTCTCCTTTGCGCAGGCCAGGGACTTCTTGAAGTTTCCCGAGACTGTGATCACACCTCTGGGCCCTGGGAGCTTCATCTTTAGATAGGCGTAGTGCGGGACCGCCATGAACTTGGCCAGGGCCGGACGGCCTAGCAACGCGTGGTAGGGACTGCTGATGTCCACCACCTCGAACCAGATGGGCTCGCGGTGGCTATTCCCCTTCTTTTTGAAGAGAACCTCCAGTTGCACCTTGCCCAAAGGGGTGCAAGAATGCCCAGGCACGACGCCATGGAAGGTGAGCCGGCTAGGTTTCAGCTGAGCAAGCGGGATGCCCAACTTCTCCAGAGAGCTTCGGTAAAGAAGGTTGATACTACTACCGCCATCGATGAGCACGCGGGAGAAATGGCACATGTGCATATCGGAGCACACGACAGGATCCACGACCAGAGCATACTCTCCAGGGCTGGGCATCAACCTCGGGTGGTCCTCGCACCCCGAGGTAACGGCCGCCTCGGACCAGTGCATGAACTGGGGTTCTACATGCATCACAGCGTTCACCTCTTCCTCATGCCAAAGGTCGTTCCTTTTGTCCTTGCCGGGGGTAGTGAAGATGTGATACTGCTCCACGTCCGTCGGGAAGTCATCATCTTGATCCGGCTCGCCTCCAGCCGGGTCGCACTGTTGGTCCTCCTGACCTCCAGCCGGCTGCGGTTGCGATGTACCAGGGATCTGCCGAGCGCGCTGCTCTAGCTCTCTCATGAAACGGCACTGACGCGTGGAGTGGGTCGCTTCCCTGCCCGGGGAGGTGTGAAATTTACATGGCTGATCAAGCGCAGCATCGAGGGTGTACTTGCCCTCTTTGCGCCCATGACCGCTGCCTGCAGCCCCCGGGCCTCCTCGGTCGGAAGCCGCTCGCTTTGAGCTAGCAGATCCTCTGGGGAGCGTCTTGGTGTGGTCAAGCCACAGGTGGATGTGTAGCGCCGATGGGCGAGCCTGGGACTCCGACCCTGGCGCTGACTCCTCGATCGAACGTGGCCTGCTTGCCCCGCCGCCCTGCTGGACGCGGCGACCTTGAGCGTTGCCGCTCAGAGCACGGCCGCCCTGTCCACGCCCTCCGCAACCTCGGCTCGCCGATGGCGACCGCTGGATCTGGCCGGGGATGACGGTGGCGAAGCTACGACGTAGGTCACGGGCGAGCTCGGTCGGTGCGTCTTCGGGTACATCGTAGAACTCGCTGAGCGTGGTGCTCGCGCGGCGCCGGTTGGCCTCGTCCTCAGTCACCTTGCCGAGGAGGACGAGGCGCGTCCGCTCCAGGGCCTCGGCGACCCGGGCGGGATCGATGACGCGGCCGAGGGGAGCGCGCAGGTCCACCACGGAGATGTTCGGGGCATCCCGCTCTGGGAGTGGAGCATCTTGCTCCTGAGGAGGTGGGCGCTCGAGCGACGGGCGCTCGGGGCGCGGTAAGTCACCGCCCTCATCCTCTCCCAGGGCCATCACCTCGACCATGGCGCCAAGATTGCTGCTTTCGCTGCAGCTCGAGCCTCCGTCGAAGAGGGAGTTGAAGACGTCGGTGACCTCCTCCGGGAAAGGCTTGGCGACGTAGAAGCGGTGACTGCCGACGTCGAGGAAGGAGCCGTTGTTGCCAAAGCCGTTCTCGAAGTGGGCCAAGTTGTCGCTGACGCAGTCGAAGGTGCCGAACCTCCAGACGTGGCCGGAGGCGACCTTCTCGCCGGAGGGTCCCGGCCGGAACTTGACTCCGCTCACCACCACACTTTGCCCCACGGTGGGCGCCAACTGTCATGGGAATTTAGAGACAGTAGCCATGGGGAGGCTTATCGGAGGGGCTCGACGTTGGTGACGATGGGTCCAGCTCGGGATTGTGCCAACAGAGACACCTCGGTTTACCCAGGTTCAGGGCCCTCCCGGTTGGAGGTAAACCCCTACTTCCTGCCTTCTTCGTATTGATTAGGTAGTAACGATTACAGTGCTCCTCGAGCTGTTCGGCTAGAGGAGGAAGAAGAAGATCTGATCCCCCTATGCTAAGGGTCTAGGCCCCCTTATATAGACGGGGGCCTGGTTATAGGTTTTGGTAGCGATCCGGCTGGCTGCCGGCTCCTCGGCGGCGGCGTCCTTGGCGTGATCCTCTGACCCTGCTCTAGCAAAGGCACTTTATAAAGTGCCTTTTCCCTGGGCCGGCATCTGGAGGGCATATCCCCTCTCCTCTTCCTCGGATCCCGTCGTGGGGAAGGGTCTTCGATCTCTCATTGGTTGGACGTGGTCGTGGCGCTCGTCACTCCTGTCCTGCGCCCCTGCCGATCTTGTCGGGGCCGTTCCGCTTTTGGCCAGACAACCGTTGGGAAGCTTTGTCTTCATCGCCCGGCTCCAGTTCTCCTCGGTGGAGTCGCTAGCCGGCCGCTGGCGCAGCCGGTCCTTCGGGTGGAGCCGGTCTTCTCGTGTTGAAGCCGTGGGGGATCCTGGGACGCCAGCCGGCATATTGCCTGGCCCGTGGTACGCCCCCTAAGTTATCCCCACGACAACACCTTTCCCTGCTAAGGTAAAAAAGTATTCTACTTTGGTAAGTGTGTCTAATAAAAGCACTAAGAAAGCTGTAGAGCCTGATGAGCAAATTACTATTAAGTCTCCTGTAGCTATATTGAAGGACCTTGTTACTAAATATGTAGGGGATGAATATATTCTCTTTTGTGAAGATGCTTCTAACATTCTCTCACATCCTAAAAGGCATAGGAAAACAAGTGTTCCTGTTATTTCTGTCAGGATTGGAGATCATTGCTATTATGGTTTATGCAATATTGGTGCTAGTGCAAGTGCCATTCCCTTAGAGCTTTACCAAGAAATTATGCATGAGATTGGCGCTTGTGAACTTGAAGATATTGATGTGGTTGTTCAGCTTGCTAACAGAGAGACCGTTTGGCCTCTTGGTATTGTTCGAGATCTGGAAGTCCTATGCGGTAAGACTAAATACCCCACTGATTTTCTAGTACTTGGTAAGGAGGCTAGTAAAACTTGTCCTATTATTTTTGGTAGACCCTTTTTGAATACTTGTGGCACCGTGATAGACTGTAAGAAGGAGAAAATTTTCACTAAGTTTAATGGAGAGTCTTATGAGTTTAATTTTTCCAAGTTTGCTAAGACTTCTTATGAAAATAACATGCCTAATGAAAATTTTCGAGTTGAACAGCTTGCTTCTATTGCTCTTGCTCCTAATAATGCTTTGCAGCAATTCATGGAAGATCATGAAAGCGATGTTTTCAGTAAGGAAAGAGAAGAGGTTGACGATATTTTCCTTCATCAACAACCATTAATCAAGCACAATTTACCTGTGAAGGATCTTGGTACCACTTTGCCACCTAAGGAAGATCCTATTTTTGAATTAAAACCTTTACCTGATGATCTTAAATATGCTTATATAGATGATAAGAAAATATATCCTATTATTATTAGTTATAAGCTTTCAAGAAAGGAAGAAGAAAGGTTATTGGAGATATTGAGGAAACACCGAGGAGCTATGGGATATACTCTTGATGATTTAAAAGGGAGTTGTCCCACTTTATGTCAGCATGCTATTAACATGGAGAAAGACGCGAAGCCAGTTGTGGAGCATCAACGCCGCTTAATTCCCAAGATGAAGGATGTGGTAATAAATGAGGTATTGAAGCTCCTTGATGCTGGTATTATTTATCCTATTGCTGATAGTCAATGGGTTAGTCCTGTTCATTGTGTTCCTAAGAAAGGAGGTATGACTATTGTGCCTAATAAGAATAACGAGCTTATTCCTCAAAGGATAGTAGTTGGTTATTGGATGTGCATTGACTATAGAAAATTTAACAAGGTTACTAAGAAAGATCATTATCCTTTACCATTTATAGATCAGATGTTAGAAAGGTTGTCTAAGAAGTCGCACTTTTGTTTTCTTGATGGTTATTCCGGTTTCTCTCAGATTGCTGTTAGGAAGGAAGATCAAGAGAAAACCACTTTTACTTGTCCTTATGGAACTTATGCTTATAGACGCATGCCTTTTGGGTTATGCAATGCTCCTGCTACTTTTCAAAGATGCATGTCTGCTATTTTTCATGGCTTTTGTGAAGAAATTGTGGAGGTTTTCATGGACGACTTCTCCGTCTATGGAACTTCTTTTGATAATTGTTTGCACAATCTTGATAAAGTTTTGCAGAGGTGTGAAGAAACTAATCTTGTTCTTAATTGGGAGAAATGCCACTTTATGGTAAATGAAGGAATTGTCCTTGGACATAAAATTTCTGAAAGAGGTATTGAAGTTGACAGAGCAAAAGTTGAGGCAATTGAGAAAATGCCCTATCCCAGAGATGTTAAAGGTATTCGTAGTATTCTTGGTCATGCTGGTTTCTATAGGAGGTTTATTAAAGATTTTTCTAAGATTTCAAAGCCTCTTACTAATCTTCTTCAAAAAGATGTACCATTTGTCTTTGATGATGATTGTAAGGAAGCTTTTGAAACTCTTAAGAAGGCTTTAACTACTGCTCCTATTGTTCAACCACCTGATTGGAATTTACCCTTTGAAATTATGTGTGATGCTAGTGATTTTGCTGTTGGTGCTGTTCTTGGACAGCATGTAGACAATAAGTTGAATATTATTCATTATGCTAGTAACACTCTTGATGCTGCTCAGAAGAATTATGCTACCACTGAGAAAGAGTTTCTTGCTATTGTTTTTGCATGTGATAAGTTTAGATCTTACATTGTTGATTCTAAAGTTACTATTCATACTGATCACGCTGCTATTAGATATCTTATGACTAAGAAGGATGCTAAGCATAGGCTTATTAGATGGGTGTTACTTTTACAAGAATTTGATTTGCATATCGTAGATAGGAAAGGTGCTGAAAATCCTGTGGCTGACAATTTGTCTAGATTGGAAAACATTTCTTTTGATCCTATTCCTGTTAATGATAGTTTTCCAAATGAACAGTTGGCTGCAATAAACGTAACTTCACGAGACCTTCCTTGGTATGCTGATTATGCTAACTTTATTGTTTCCAAGTATTTGCCTCCAAACTTTACAGCTCAGCAAAGAAGGAAATTCTTTTATGATTTGAGGCATTATTTTTGGGATGACCCACACTTATATAAAGAAGTAGTTGATGGTATTATGAGAAGATGTATTCTAGAATATGAGCAACAAGAAATATTGAGGAAATGCCATGGAAGCGCTTATGGAGGAGATCATGCTGGAGATAGAACCGCACAAAAGGTTCTACAATCAGGTTTTTATTGGCCAACCCTCTTTAAAGATGCTAGAAGGTATGTTTTATCTTGCGATGAATGTCAAAGAGTAGGTAATATTTCTAGACGCAATGAAATGCCTATGAGTTACACTCTTGTTATTGAACCATTTGATTGTTGGGGATTTGACTTCATGGGTCCTTTTCCTCCTTCAAAAGGCTATACCCACATACTTGTTGTTGTTGATTATGTTACTAAATGGGTAGAAGCCATACCTACAAAGAGTGCCGATGGTGAGACTTCGTTAAAAATACTTAAGGATGTTATTTTTCCTAGGTTTGGTGTGCCTAGATATCTTATGACTGACGGAGGTTCTCATTTTATTCATGGTGGTTTTAGAAAAACTCTAGCTAGATATGATGTTAATCACAGAATTGCTTCTGCTTATCATCCCCAAACTAGTGGGTAGGTAGAGCTTTCAAATAGAGAGATCAAGTCTATCTTGCAGAAGACTGTCAATAGATCTAGGAAAAACTGGGCTAGTAAGTTAAATGATGCTTTATGGGCTTATAGAACTGCTTATAAGAACCCCATGGGCATGTCTCCTTATAAGATGGTTTACGGAAAAGCGTGTCACTTGCCTTTAGAATTAGAACACAAAGCTTTTTGGGCAGTGAGAGAGCTTAATAGGGATTTTAAACTAGCCGGTAAGAAAAGGTTGTTAGATTTGAGTTCTCTAGATGAGTGGAGAAACAAAGCGTATGAGAATGCCAGACTTTTCAAAGAGAAAGTCAAGCAATGGCATGACAAGAGAATTCTTAAAAGAGAGTTTCATGTTGGTGAGAAAGTTCTTTTGTATAGGTCTCGTCTCAGATTTTTTGCAGGAAAATTACTCTCTAAATGGGAAGGACCATATGTTATTGTTGAAGTGTACCGCTCAGGTGCGATAAAGATTGCTTCGTTGAAAGATGACACTACACAAGTGGTGAATGGGCAAAGACTCAAACATTATATTGCTGGAGATTCTTATAATGAAGATGTTGATGTTATTGAAACAGTTTCTCTGGAGAAATTCATCCAAGACAATATGTAGGAACCTGCAGAGTTTGTTTTCGAATAGGTAACAATTCTAGTCAGAAAAGGTTCGCAAAAAACTATTCCTTTAATATTTTTGCTGTTTTTACTAAATATGAAAAATCACAAGACGAAAACGAGCAGGAAAAGGAGTCCGGGTGCTCCTCACACACAGGGGGCGCGAGTCCACCCCTGGCCGCGCTGCCCTAGTGTGAGGACACCTCGGAACTCGTTTCCGTCCCGGTTTCCTCCTGTGATTTCGCCTCGATGTATAATTTTCGCCTATATAATCCCCCGGAGTCCCCGAGGTCTGTATATCATTTTCTCGTCATGTTTTGTTTCGAGCTGCTTCTGTCAGGGGATTGTTCTCAGCTTTGGAGTTGCGATGCCTTCGTCCGGTCCATCCGAGGAGAACCCTCTTGCGGATATCATTAATCCATATATGAGGGAGCTAAAGATGCATCCGAAGGAGTTGTTGCTCAAAGATGGGGAGTTGCAGATCAAAGATGTCCAAGTCTCCAAGGGGGAAGGAAGTCTCGAAGCCAGGATGGAAGCACTGGAATAAGAAGTTTTTAAATACAAGAAAATGGCGAAACGCGAGGTGGACATCATCCATAGGATTAACCAAGAGCTTGTTACCAAGTACAAGAAGGAGACTATAGAACTCTGGAAGGACATATTTTCGCTCCATGAGACTACTAACCAATTACAAGCACAACTCTACGACTTGCAGAACCAAAATTGTGAGTATGAAGCTAGATTTCAACAAATAAGTGCTGCTGCAAGTTTCAGGATATTGGAGACCAAGACATCCTTCCTTGACGGGGGACCTCTGCCTTGGAAGTACGATGATGATAAAGACTCACCACTACCGCCAAAGGAGTAATTCGTCATCGGTATCGGCATCCCCTTGGCTTGTTCCAAGCTTGGGGGAGTGTCGCGGTATCACATCATCACCTTTTTACTCATTTACTTTTCAAGTAGAGTCATATCATGAATAGAGAAATTATCCTATAGAATAGTTTGCGGTTTGGAAGTATCCTCCTTAGTTGGTTATCTATGTATCCCTTGGTGTGAGTTGCGGTAATGAAATATTAATGAGAAGTTTTATCATTTACTTTCCGCACACTTTATTTTAGTTTGCAATGTTTCTTATATGATTAGTCTTGTTGATTAGTATTGGTATCACTTTGGGAGCATGAGTAAATTTAGTTGGTTTTGGCAAACTTAGCTTGGTCAGTAGCAACATTACCTTGAGGTTTGAGTAGAAAAGAAGAAAGAAGTGCTTGTAGTTACATCACTTCAGTTTTCCTTCATGATTGGCTTATAAGCATTATTATTCTCAAAGTTAAAATCATTGTACCTTCAAGGAAGTTTGCATGATTGTTCTTATTATATGTATGTTTGTTTGTTTCATGCAACTCTTATGCTTGCTACCCAGCCTTGCTAGCCAAAGACCTATACTGAGAAAAAATACTTCTCGTGCATCCAATTCCTAAAAACCAAGTCACTTCCAAAGAGTCCACTATAAATTCCTATGCATGGTATTTCAAGCCATTCCAAGTAAATTTTTATGTGCTACCTTTCAAAAGCCTTCAAATACTTCTCATTTTGTGCCACTGTTTTTAGCTCATGAGGACGTAGTGGATGGGTTTGTTATCTTCTATACTAAATTAAGTACCCCTCGACTAGGCAGCTTCATCTCCTCATCACTAATTTCGCAAGGGAGATGGTCAGACCATTATAATCTCAAAAAGAAAAGAAAAAGGCACTCCTCCATGGTATGTGAAAGTTGGTCGGCACCCGATGGAATCGGTCAGCCATGGTTTGAGAAAGGAAAAGGTGGGGAGGAGTGCCAAGCTATAAAAGAGCACCAATGTGCCAATTAATCAAACATCTCGGAACCACTCTCACTTGTTTAGTATGGAAGATATCAAGAACTCCGTTGCTAGTCATTGACAAAAGCAACCACCTCTCAAAATAACTTTTACCTCTGTTTTACAAATGAAAAGCTCTACCACATGTTTAATGCCTGCTTCCCTCTGTGAAGGGCCTGTCTTTTACTTTCATGTTGAGTCAACCTATTCCCTTCTATCTCAAGCAAGCATTTGAGTTGTTATGTTTCACTCATCCATATGTTTATCCGTTTAATCATGTTTACTAACTTCTTTTGTTAGTACAATGCTTTTGTCTGAAGGAATATATCTTTGAAAGCTTTCTATGAATGCAAAAGGTTTGTTTTGTTGAGCATATGGTTTTTGCTATATTAGCTCTGTTTTAAAAAGGCTCCATTCAAAGGCTAGTATAGTTTGTTCATTGTTCTCTGACCAAGAACTAAGGTTTGCTTATATGTGATTCCCTTTAATTATTGCAAGTCTATATTATATAAAGGGAAGTTGCTGTCTATTATAACTTGTGCCTTGGTGAATGTGATGCTTCTTGTCCATATTTTGATTATCGACACTTCACTCCATAAACCTGTGGTCATGTTTACCGAGTTTAGTTTTTGCTTGGGGACAAGCGAGGTCTAAGCTTGGGGGGTTGATACGTCCATTTTGCATCACTATTTTGTATCATAATTTACTGTTATTCATTGATATATTTCATATTTAGAGTTGATACTTATGTTGTTTCCTCTGTTTTTACATGTTTGATGATCGTTGGGGGATTTGCTGCCGGAGTCAGGATTCTGCTTGTCGGGGGGATGACCCCCGGTAGGGTCAAGAGACTAGAAAGACACAAAGTCTATGGTTGACTTTATGCCGGGTTATCAAGAAAGGGCCTGGCCGGAATATAAGAGCATCGGCCAGGCCGGCATATGCGTGTATCCCGGCTAATACTTGGATATGCCGGTATAGCCGGAATACTGGTATATGTGTGCCGGCATATACTTAGATATGCCGGCCTAACCATTTGGTGTGTTGTGCAGGAGCAGGGGAGGCCGGATTACCCGACCCTCGTAGGTCGTTGGTCCGGCATATATGTCCTGGGTATGGCCAATGGTCATATCCGGGATACTTAAGTCAACCAAGGTGTCACATCCCTACAATCAAGGAAGAAAACATCCAAGCATGGTAGCAGAGTGGGGTGGCAGGGTGCACAGTGGTGGTCTACCAACCCTCACTGTGCACAAGTACAGAGCTCACCTCACAGAGGTAAGGCCACAGTTCAAGAGGTACAAGGTACAGGGATATGAAGTCCCATCGAGAGCAATCAGGGAGGAAGTCAAGGGTCGGTGCCTTCGTCAGCAAGTCCTATTTGGAGTGTAGCCCGTGTCTTGTGGTCCCTTATGACCGTTGTAACCCTGGCTACCACTATATAAGGTGGCATAGGGAGCCCTAGTAAAGGGTTGGTCACTCTGTGTTCCTACACTTAGCAGTTCATCTTCCTTCTCTAGCAGAGAGCTTGGAAGCACCATTGTTGTGTACTACATCGACCCAAATATACAACCAGTAGAGAAGGAGTAGGGGTGTTATCTCCTTACGAGAGCCCCGAACCTGGGTAGATCAGTGTCTCTTTCTGTCGTGCTTTTTAGCTCGTTCCCCTCTCCCGAATCCTCCAGCATCTAGTCGGCCCCCATTTAAGCCATCCTATGGCATATGTTGTTTCACCACGACGACATTTGGCGCCCACCGTGGGGCTGATCGATATGCTGGGCGGAGTGTTTATTCGGACGGGGTCTGTGATAGCAGCTTCAGGAGTGCGCGTGGTCTCTGGCCTCGTCCAGAGGCTAGGCTCGCTCAGCTTCGTCAGCGACAACGCCGGTTGTCTCGGTGGCCGGCCGTTCCCCAGGGATGGCCGGATCATGTCTTTCGGTTCCCACGAGGTGTACGTGGGAACTGAGAGAATTTGCAGGAAGGAGGTGCTGGTGGCGTCGGATCCTCCGTCACATCGGCTGGCTCACGCTGGGCGTAGCGCTCGCTCAGTAGAGCCGGCTGAGGTGATGATGGCCGGCACATCCGTGCCGCCGGCGGAAGATGCCGACAAAGCAGCAGCGGCCGGAGCTTCTCCTCCGGAGCCACCGAAGGTCAAGAGGTCGGCGCGTCCTCCGTTGGAGCGTGCGGAGAACCTGGCCGGCACTTCCGGTGTGCCGGCTAGGGGCGAGGTTCTTCTTCCCATCATCGACCGGCTTCTCGAGCCGGTGCGATCCGGCGTTGATCCGGAGCAAACAAGGGAGGTCCTGGAGGGATCTCGTCAGGCCCTCGTCGACGAGGCCCTGGCCATGAATCAGGAGCGCGAACGGTTCAACCGGCAACTCCGTGAGTATGAGGCAGCTCATGGTTTTACTCCTGTAGTAATCCGGCCTAGCCGGATAGAAGAGGTTAGAACTAGAGGCAGAGATCTTAACACTGAGCTAGGTAAAGATGCTAGAGATAAGAGTCATACCGCAACTAGTACTGTGCCTAAGGTAGTCTATAGCTCGCCAGTAAAGAACCTTAGAGCAGCAGCCGAGGTAGCTAAGGATTTATCTTGTTTATCCGGCGAAGCACTGCGTGAGCAGCAAGCCCGGCTTAACCAACTTTTGTCTGAAGCTACAAAGCAGCAGGAGGCCTTTAAGAAGGCAAACCCAGGTGCCGGGGCATCCCAGTACATTGTGTCGGCGGGAGGTGCCGGCGCGAGGTCGAGGGGCCAAGCCTCGTCCCCGCATCCCAGCGCCCGGCGTGCCGGAAGTGTGACCTCTGGCCGCCGGGACAAGCAGATCCAGGTGTACGATCCGGCTGTCGCCGGAAAGCAGGCGATGGTGCAGAAGAATGTCGGCCAAGCTGACAAGTATGTCGGCAGCAAGAAGCCCGGCCAGAGTGTGCCGGCCGGGCATGAAGCAGGCGCGGCCGTTGGTGGCCGGAGTAACAGTGCAGCCCGGCGTCAGCAGCAGGGCGCCGGAGGTGCGGCGCAGCAGCAAGGTGCAGCTCAGCCGAGATATCGGGAAGATGATGGGAATTCCGCCCTAGCCAGGGCGGGATATCAGCAGCAAGATCAGCCCGGCCAGCAAGCTGATCAGTGCCAGCCGGAGCAGCAGCAACAGATGATCGCAGGCCCAATAGCATCCCGGCTTGGACCCCGGTCCTTGGCAGCAAATGATGCGCGCTTCAAGTTGGACAAGATTCACCAATCAGAGTTGGTGGAGAGGCAAGGAGCTCCGGGTCCCAGGTGCTTTGGACCCCGGATTATGGGGGAGCCGGTGCCCTACTTCTTCCAGCTCGCGCGTGGCGCGAGGACATATAATGGCAGTACGAAGCCGGAAGATTGGTTGGAGGATTACTCCACAGCGGTGAACATCGCCGGAGGAAACCTCAGATGGGCGGTACGATATGTGCCGCAGATGCTGGAAGGTCCGGCCAGGATATGGCTGAACAATCTGCCGGCCGGGAGTATCAACGGCTGGATTGATTTCGAAGAGCAGTTTGTGTCGAACTTTACCAGTACATACAAGAGGCCCAACCGTCCGCAGCAGCTGGCTAACTGCTGGCAAGGAGTGAATGAGACTGACCGTGACTACCTGACCAGGTGGTGCACGTTGCGCAATTCCTGCGAAGGAATTAATGAGCAGCAGGCCATCATGTGGTTCGCTCATGGGTGCCGGCATGGCACCATGCTGTGGCAAAAGCTTCAGAGGCAAATGCCGGCCACGCTGGCCGAAACAATCAAGATTGCTGATAGTTATGCTCTGGGAGATCCCATGCAGCCTAGTCTCGACTCACAAGGACAGGGGCAGACCCAGGGGAACACCAGCAATGCCGGGAGACCAGGGCAATATTATCGCACTGATAACCGGAACAAGAGAAGAGATGAAAGACCGGATCACCGGTACGGAGCGGCTCAAGTTGCTGCCGTAGAGGAAGAACAAGGGGGCGCCGGCAGTAGCCAGCGTCCGAGATATGAGGGCTATCAGCAGCCTCAGCAGCAGCAGCAGCAACAAGCGCAGCCGTTCCAGAAGAAGAATGTCTGGACCAACAAGAATGCCGGCGGAGCCGCCGGCCAGAAGAAGCAGTGGCCGAAGTATACTGTGGGTCTTGCCATGGACAAGCCTTGTGTGTTCCACACATTCCAGCCGGGAAAGCCGGCGAACCATTTGACAAGGAACTGTTCGTGGCTGGACGACATATTAGCAGGTCGTGCAGGTCCCTGGGGACCGGCTAGACCCTCTGTCCCGGCAGCTCCATCGTCGTTGACAGGTGCCAATACGATTGCAGTCCCACCTAGGCCGGTTAATCCCGGGAATCAGAGCAACGCCGGAAATGCCGGCGTAAATCAAGTTGACCAGAGCTATAATCCGGAATATAACGCCGGAGGCCCAGGAGCGGGCCGGAATGAGTACAAGGAGTATGATCAGAGCTATATGGTCTTTGAGACCGAGAGAACAGACAAGCAGAGCTTGTACCGGCGGTGTCTGGAGGTGAATGCCGTTATGTCGGCTGTGCCAAAGCTGATGTACTGGTCTGACCAGGCTGTTGGTTGGGACAGGGCAGATCATCCCCGGATCATGCCAAATCCCGGCGGATATGCTCTGGTGATGGATCCGACATTTGTCGGGCCGGCTAATAACGTGAGATTCAGCAAGGTCCTCATTGACAATGGAAGCAGCATCAACATCATGTATCGGGATACGATGGAGAAGCTGGGAATCAAGGAAAATATGCTGGAACCAAGCAAGACCACGTTCCACGGCATTGTGCCGGGACTTTCGTGTGCGCCGATGGGCAAGATCCGGATGGATGTCATGTTTGGCAGCCGGGATAACTGCAGGGTGGAAAACCTCATGTTTGAGGTGGTTGATCTGGAGAGTCCCTACCATGCTTTGCTGGGGAGGCCGGCATTGGCAAAGTTCATGGCCTCTACGCATGTTGCGTACCTAAAGATGAAAATGCCGGGGCCCGGAGGGTCAATAACCATTGTTGGTGATTACAAGCGTTCGATGGCATGCGCTACAGCTGGGTCTAACCTGGCCGAGACTCTGATCATCGCAGAGGAAAGGAAGAGGCTCAAGCGAGCTGTGGAGATTGCTGAGACGGTCGTGGCCGGCAAATCTATGCCGGGCATGTCGAATCCCGGCGGCGGTGCTTCTTTTCAAGTAGGAAGGGAGGTCAAAAAGGTGCCTCTGGATGAAGCTTTCCCGGAGCGCCATGCCCTCGTAGGGGCAAGTTTGGATCCCAAATAGGAAGGCGAGCTCATCAGCTTCCTCCGTGAGAATCGGGATATCTTTGCATGGTCTACTTCGGACTTGCAAGGTGTGCCGAGGGAGCTGGCTGAGCACGCATTGCATGTGAGACTGGATGCTAAGCCGGTAAAGCAGCCGCTCCGGCGGAATGCCGGCGATAGAAGGAAAGCCATATGGGAGGAAGTGGCCAGGCTCTTAGCCTCTGGCTTTATCAAAGAAGTGCTTCATCCGGATTGGGTGTCTAATCCGGTTTTGGTGGAAAAGAAGAAAGATGAGCCCGCCGTAGTGAAAGTATGGCGGATGTGTGTTGATTACACCAACTTGAATAAGGCATGTCCTAAAGATCCATTCCCGCTGCCTCGGATCGATCAAGTGATTGATTCCACAGCCGGATGTGAACTGTTATCTTTCGTAGATGCTTATTCTGGTTTCCACCAGATCCCTTTGTATGAGCCAGATCAAATAAAGACATCCTTTATTACCCCGTACGGGGCTTATTGTTATCTCACTATGCCGTTCGGTTTAAGAAATGCCGGCGCAACTTACCAAAGGTGTATGCAGAAATGTCTGCACGATCAGATAGATAAAAATGTGCAGGTATATGTCGATGATATCGTCATAAAAACCAAGGAGAGCAAGACTCTCATAGATGATCTCCGGGAAACCTTTGGGAACCTGAGGAGATTCCGGATGAAGTTGAATCCGGCTAAGTGCACCTTTGGTGTGCCGGCGGGCAAGTTGCTCGGCTTCCTTGTTTCTAGCCGGGGTATTGAGGTGAATCCCGGCAAGATTCGTGCCATAGAAAGGATGAAGCCGCCGACAGATCTGAGGGAAGTATAGAAGTTCACTGGGTGCCTCGCATCCCTGAGCCGCTTCATAAGCCGGCTGGGAGAGAAAGCTCTGCCGTTATACCAGTTGATGAAGAAGTCCGACACATTTGTCTGGACAACGCAAGCAGATGCAGCTTTCAAGGAATTGAAACAGTTGTTGTCAACAGCGCCGGTATTAGCGTCTCCAATGCCCCGGGAGCCAATGTTGCTCTATATAGCGGCAACCAATCGAGTTGTCAGTGCTGTGGTGGTAGTGGAGCGAGAGGAAGGAGGCAAAACCGTGCAGCGGCCGGTATATTATCTGAGTGAAGTCCTCTCCACCTCAAAGCAAAACTACCCCCACTATCAGAAGATGACCTATGGTGTCTATATGGCGGCCAAGAAGCTCAAGCATTACTTCCAAGAGCATCCAATCCGGGTAGTGGCCGAGGCCCCTATCTCGGAGATTATAAGTAACAAAGATGCCAGCGGCAGGATAGCAAAGTGGGCAATAGAGCTTTCACCATATACACCTCAGTATGATAAGAGAGATACAATCAAGTCCCAGGTGTTGGCTGATTTCTTTATTGACTGGGCCGAGATACAGTATGAGCCACCATTGCCAGATGCAAACTATTGGAGGATGCATTTCGATGGGTCCAAGACAATCCATGGCTTGGGTGCCGGCATAGTACTCAGTTCACCAAAGAATGACCAATTGAGATATGTCCTGCAGATTCATTTTGCAGCATCAAATAATGTGGCAGAATACGAGGCACTTGTGCATGGCCTGAAGGTGTCTAAGGACATAGGAATTCGCCGGATTATGTGCTTCGGTGATTCTGACTTAGTGATTCAGCAGTGTTCCGGCATATGGGATGCGCATGACGCAAACATGGCATCGTACCGTTTCCTGGTGCAGCAGTTAAGTGGTTACTTTGAAGGTTGTGAGTTCCGGCACGTTCTCCGGGCTCAGAATGACGCAGCCGATGCATTGTCCAAGCTGGGATCTTCCAGAGACTCAATCCCGCCCGGCATTTCGCTGGAGCATCTGAGGAAGCCGTCAATCAAGCCCTCGCCGGAGTCATCCTCCATTTATGTCCCGCCAGGTCCAGACGAAGCAGTCCCAATGGAGATAGATGCTGGAGCCAGGGCAGATAACCCGGGGACTGATTCCTCAGTCCCGGGGACTGGGCCGGCATATGCTGTTAGTACAGTATTCCGGAGCAAAACTAAAGGCAAGGGTAAAATGTGCCAAGAGGTTGTGCCGGTATACCCGGGGACTGCTCTGGCATACCCGGGGACTGATTCTTCAGTCCCGGGGACTTCGCAGCCCATGGAGATCGATTATGTGTCGGTCGAAATGATGCAGATAGATCAGGCAGTGTTCACTGTCAGGGAAGTGCCCTCATGGGCACATCCTATTATGAACTTCTTGGTGGATGGCCAAGTGCCGGCGGATGAAACCGAGGCCCGCCGGGTTATAAGGAGATCCAAAGCGTATACCATCATCAACAAAGAAATATACAAGAGAAGTACCACCGGAGTATTGCAGAGATGTGTCGAATCTGCGGAAGGTCTGGAGATGCTCCGGGAAATTCACCAGGGGGAGTGTGGTCACCATGCTTCGTCCAGGGCATTGGTGGCAAAGGTATTCCGGCATGGCTTCTATTGGCCAACGGCACTGCAAGAAGCAGAAAACTTGGTCCGGAAGTGTAATGGGTGTCAAAGATATGCCCACCAGATTCATCAGCCGGCATCTGCCCTGAAAACTATCCCAATAACCTGGCCCTTTGCTGTTTGGGGCCTGGATATGGTCGGGGCTTTTAAGCCGGCCAGAGGAAAGATGACCCATATCCTGGTCATGGTGGACAAGTTCACCAAGTGGATTGAAGTGAAGCCCATAAGCAAGTGTGATGGTCACACAGCAGTGAAATTCTTAAAGGATATAATCTTGAGATATGGTGTTCCTCATAGCATCATCACTGACAATGGGTCAAACTTTGCCCAAGGGCCATTTGCCAGATTTTGTGAGGAAGTGGGAATCCGGCTGGACGTTGCGTCGGTTGCCCACCCTTGTGCCAATGGCCAAGTAGAGAGATCGAATGGGCTAGTATTATCCGGCATAAAACCCCGGCTGATAGAGCCCCTGGAGAAAACTCCGGGATGTTGGCTAGATGAGCTGCCAGCAGTGCTATGGAGTCTAAGAACAACTCCGAATAGATCAACAGGCTACACACCATTTTTCCTGGTGTATGGAGCAGAAGCTGTGCTTCCAACAGATGTAATACATGATGCACCAAGGATAGTGCTATATACTGAGGAAGAGGCTAAAGAAGCCAGAGAAAATGATGTTGATCTGCTAGAGGAAGCAAGGGAAATAACTCTGTCAAGAACAGCAGTGTATCAACAGAACCTCAGACGCTATCATGCGCAGAAGGTAAATCCAAGGAGATTTCAAGAGGGAGATCTAGTACTCCGGCTAAAGCAAGGAACAGAAGGCCGGCATAAGTTAACTCCTCCATGGGAGGGGCCATTCATTGTGAGCAGAGCTCTGCACAATGATGCCTACTATCTTATAGATGCGCAGGACCCCAAGAAGGATAAGGCGGACAGGTCAGGAGAAGAAACCAAGAGGCCATGGAACATAGCTCTACTCCGCCCCTTTTACTCCTGAGCAGCATAATGTATGTATTTCCATTTCGCTTTGTATGCCGGCACAAGACTAGTGAATGAAATGCCGGCATCCCGAAGAGAGCGGGCACTGCCTCCGAGATATGCTGTTTGTTTATTTACAGTTTTTACTATATGCCGGCTGGCTTGATTTGAATGTTTCCTATGTCGGCCTAGTAATGTGTCGGCACCAAAAGGCCACTCTTCGACTCAGCTGCTGTCCGAAACCCGGCTTCATGGCTGGCAAGAGTAGATGCCGGAGATTGTCTACACATGGAAAACGGCTAAGGAAATGTAAAGCAAGCGAACCGACATTTTTGTTAAAACTAAAGTTAAAATTTGAAGTGTCGGATGATTTGAAGTCTAAGTTTCAAAGTTAAAGTACTGTATGTTCAATGAAGCAACCTTGAGACTCATACGTCGAAAGCCAATTAAGGTAGACAAGTAGCCAAGGTTGTGAAATTGAGGAAACAGGAAAACAACTCGGTGACTTAGCCAAAAGACGATCCGGCATTAATAACAAGCAAACCGAGATAAAACTTGTTCAGTAGCAAACCAAAGGAAAATTAAACGTGTATATTACAACTGCACCCGGCATTCCGGGGATCTGATAAAACTTAAAGTTTTTATGCTGCAAAGTCAAGGAGCAGGGGCAGAAGCAGAGGCACCGGCTGGTGGAGCAGTGGTGGTGGAGATGTCGGCTTCAGGAGTGCCGGACCCAGCAGATGGAATGGAGCCATCACCTCCGCCCGGGGCAGACCCCTGTTCCGGGGCATCAGTGCCGGCCTCTTCAGCTTCCTCTTCATCCTGGCTGGAGTCGGAGCCCTCAGCAGCGGCGGATGTCCCGGCATCGTCCTTCTTCTCCGGCTCACGGATGTCCCGGACGAAGGCGTCGGTGTCGGCATAGTCCACATAGCTGTGGGCCAACTCTCGCCGGCGCCAGATATGTTTCGGATCCGTGGTCCAGATGGATCCTTCGCGCACAGTGCGCAAAGTCTCCAAGTCAGCCTTTTCATACCAGGACAAGAAGTAGCTGAGAGCTTCGTCAGCTCCAACCCTCGCGCCGGAATCTCGCCACTCCCGGAGGCGAACCTTGGCCAGCTGCAGATCGTTGCCGAGGTCGACGGGATCAGTGGGAGTCCTTTGTCCCGGCCAGAGGGCAGAGAATGCCTCCTGGGCGCCATATAAGAGTTCTTCGGTGTAGAGCGTCATGGCGTTTTTCCGGGATTGCAGAGCCAGCAGCTGCTCCGACATGTCCCAGTTGGGCGAGTCAACCGGAACACCCCGGCTTTCTCGGTCCAACTGCAAAGCCCTCTCAACGTCTTCGACGGAAGCGGGAAACATGTCTGAGGAACAGAAACAATGTTAGCAAAAGGAGAATATGTCGGCATAGATGCTATGCCGGAGAGAATTACACTATGTCGGGAAGGATAAAGGGAAAGGATTTGAAGCTTACTGGCAAGGTCGGCATTCAGCTGTGCAACTGTAACCTCCCATTTGGTGGCCTGCTCCTTCAGGCTATCCAGTTCAGCGTGGGCGTTGGAGGCATCAGTCTCGGAGGTGACAAGCAGGGTCTGGGTTTTCTTCAGTAGGCCCTCCCTCTGTTCCTTTTCGTCCAGAAGCTCGGTGATCCGGCCCTTCAGCTGCTCTATCTCGGCCTTGTGAGCAGCATCCCGGTCGTCCAGACGCTTGGCCACGTCCACTGAGGACACACAGTCCTGGTGGCGGGCCTCCAGTGCAGCTTTCTCGTCTGAAAAGAGTTGAAGTCAAAACAAGGATTTGAAGAAAGAAAACAGTGAAAAGATTAAAGGATTTGAAGTACAGAAGGATTAGTTGAAGATTAAGGGGATCCGGCATACCTGTCAGCTCCTTCACTCTCTTGGCAAGCTCGGTGACTTGGGCTTCGGCACCAGCTGCGAAATGTCGGACAAAGATTAGGTGTCGGCATATTAAGATGTGCCGGCCAGAGGTCTATTGCGAAGGGGCAAGGTAGTTCGGCTGAAATTACCTTTCTGGGACAGCTCCAGCTGAAGCTTGCTATGCTCGTCGGATAACTTCCGATGCTCGCATACCAAGTCATGATACAGGTCGGCTCGGGTGTTGTTCATGCGCTGCAAAAGTGCCCGGATTTAAAATATCAGCAGAGAAATTTGGCATGGCAATTAAGTTGAAGATTCTATCAAGTGATCATTCTACTGAAGACCCGGCACAGGTGCTGCGCACCTGTCCCGGCCCTCGGTGACTAGGATTTGAAGCTCGAAACGAGCTTGTATCTCGTCCTAGAGGATTTGAAAGATAATTGAGATGTGAAATTGTTAAAGACCCGGCACAGGTGCTGCGCACCTGTCCCGGCCCTCGGTGACTAGGATTTGAAGCTCGAAACGAGCTTGTATCTCGGTCTAGAGGATTTGAAAGATAATTGAGATGTGAAATTGTTAAAGACCCGGCACAGGTGCTGCGCACCTATCCCGGCTCTCGGTGACTAGGATTTGAAGCTCGGATCGAGCTCATATGTCGGCAGTTAATTCAAAAGAAGCTAGCTAAAAGACTATGAGAAAATCCCGGATGTCCGTATCCCGGACAACCGACATTTTCGGGGACTGGGGATATGTGTATAGGTAGAAAGGACTTACGTTGGTGGCATCAGCCAATCGGTGAAGTCTCTGCTGGAGACTGAGGAGCTCGCAGGCGATCGGTAGGGGCTTCGCGGCCAGGATATCTGCTGGGCTGCCAGTAGCCGCGGCTTCGGCCTTCTTCTTGCTGCTGGAGTCCGCGGTGTCCATGCTGCCAGCGTCGTTCCACTTGGTACAATGCTCCGTGAGAGACCCGAGGCTTTGGTCACTCTTTGTCACCAGGGGGATGATGCCCTCAAGTTCTGGCGTATCGAAGAAGTTGCGCCGGTAGCCAGGCCGGGCTGCTGCCCTGCCAAGGTGCAGGGCCAGAGCAGAGCTGGTCCGGGACGCTGCTTTAGGATGAGCAGTGGCGGCGGAAGGCGTGCCGGACTTGCTAGGCTGGAACTTGAGAGTGTCGGACTTGGCCTGGGCGGTGGTCTTGGCCGGGGCAGTGGCTTTGGCCGAGGCAGTAGCCTTGGTCGGCGCAGGAGTCTTCTCAGAGGATGGAGTCTCGGGTGCATGCTGTTCCGGCGTGGCCGGTGAAGCTTGGCCAGCTGGGGCAGGTTCCGGAATAGTCCGGACTTCCGGCACAGCAGGGCCCTTTCCTTTAAGATCTATGTCGGCGCTCTTGTCGCTTGCGCCGGCGTCGTCAGTTGTGCCGGCGTCGCTGGTGGGCGCGCCGGAGTCTGGGGCTTCTTGGTGGGCTCCTGTGTCCATATGGACATCAGGAGCCGGAGGTTCCTGTTGAGCCCCCGAGTCCATGTGGACGTCGGGGGCAGAGGTGTCTTGTTCCGGCGGAGGAACGTCCTTCGCCAGGGAGGAGGTCTTGTCGGGCGCAGGCGAAGATGCCGGCGCCGGGGAGGTCGTGTGGCTGGCAGAGGGTATGTCGGAGGTAGCAGTGGCCGCGGGCTTGGTAACTTTCGGGTCGCCACTCGAGCCAGAAGCTTGTTCCGGCGCAAGAGGGGCCCTGAAAGAGAGAAAACGCCAAGTCAATAATGCAAGCAAGAGATATGTCGGAAATGAAACAAGCAGAAGGAACTTACCCCGCGGCGACAGGTCTCGGTTTCTTCAGTATGGGCACGCCGACCTTCTGCCTCTTCAACTTCTGAGGTGTGTCGGGCTGGGGCTTCACACCTCGCTTCCGGCCGGCACGTCCGCCGGTGGAAGGAGGTCCCTGGTTCAGAGGCGCGGCATCGATAACCATATCGTCCGGGATAGCTGAGGACGGCATTGGAAACTCGTAAGCGATAGGTGTTTCTGGAAAGGCATATGCAAGTGGCATCGGGTCATAGTACAGCAGGATCTCCTCGTCAGAATCAATCTCACTCCGGTCTTGAGTATAATGCCGGGATGAAGAGCCCTTACCCATGGCAGCTGCAGCACGGGTGCTCCTGGGTAGCTTATCCCAATGATCCGGATCTTCAACATCTGCAACAGTGCGGTCCGCCGCGATCTTGATCCGGGAGTTCTCCATGGCTTGGAAGCTGAATTTCTGTATAAACAGCAAAGTCAAAGTATTCAGACAAGGAAATATGCCGGTGGAAGAGGTATGTCGGGTCAATATGATATGTGTCGGCAAATAGACATGTGTCGGCTTAAGTATCTATGTGCCGGACATGGACTTTATGTATCGGATAAGATGGTTTACCGTTGGGGCGGGCCTATCCCGGCTGTATGGTTCTAGCCCCCAGGCAAAAGTGGCCTGAGAGGACTTGCAGACATCCTTAATCCGGCGCAGAATGTCGGCCGGAGTCAGCTCGTGTGTGGAGTGCCGGGTGGGGTCCATTGGCCCGCTCATCTGGCAGATCTTGTGCGACCGGCGCTGCAGAGGGGAGACGCGCCGGCTTATATAGCAGGCCACCAGGTCCTGAGGAGTAAGACCGGCATCCCGGAGCTCGCCCTTAACCCGGTGAAGCGCATTCACCGGCATCACCGAGTTCTTCGGGTTGTAGGTCCAATTCGTCATAGCCAAGGGTGGCTCGTCCACAAATGGCGGCAGGTTGAGCAGATCCTCGTCGGTGGTGTTCTTGACATAGAAGAAGCTTTTCTGCCACTTCTTGCAAGATTCCAGGAGCTCCACCTTGGGGAAGTCCGAGCCCTTCTGGGACATGATGGTGGCCGCGCCGCAGAGGGTCATGGGGCGGTCCTTCTTTTCCTGGGCCGTCTCCGGCGGGTCGTCCTTGCTCCGGGGCGGCTCCTGGACGACTTGCTTCCGCAGTTGGAAATATTTCGCCCAGCCTTGGGTGAGGGGCTCGATGCCGGCATAGCCCTCGCAAAAAGCAGCGAAGGCGGAGAGGATCATCACGGCGTTGGCCGGGATATGATGAGGTTGTAGGTCGTAGGTGTTGAGGAAGTCCCGGAAGAAGTCCGATGCCGGCAGCCCGAAACCCCGCTCGAAGTGGGCGATGAAGACGACGCGTTCGCCAGGTTCAGGTGCCGGCACAGTTTCTCCTGCTGGTAGCCGGCATGCTACGCCCTCCGGGACTCTCCTGGTGGAGGTGACCCAGGATATGTCGGCCGGAGTGACCTCCGACCCCTCCCAGCCGGAGCGTCCTTGGGCTCGGGCCGAGGTATCTTCCTCAGAGGCCGAGGTACCCGTCATGCTTGAAGATGCCATCTTAGTGGCCGGGACAAGGCGTGAGAGCCGGAGTCCCGTGATGTTATTCCTATCAAGGCTGGAGAAAAGAGGGAGGTTAGTCTCTCCGGCATACCGCCCTCACCAATGTTAGCAGAGATAAAAAGATCTACCGAGACAGTTAAAATAGGAAACAAATAAGGATAAAACTCCTAAAGATGAACACCTGCGAGCGTTGCCTAGCAATGCTAGTCGAATCAAAGGGAAAACTAGTTCTGAAACTGAAGCAGATCTATGCAAGTGTGGCTACCGATGCGAAGTTATAAAAAGGGTGAAAGAGGAAGAACAGAGGGAGATCTCACCGGAGCTTGGCCGGCGACGATGGAGCGGCGGCGAGCGTGCAGGAAGAGTTTCAATCTCCCTGCAAATGTCGCGGAGGAACGGTGCGGCGGCGGCGGCGTCGTCGACGGAGATGCCGGGCGCCGTCGAGCGTCGGCGTCGGCGGGGAGCAGGTCGGCTGCGGCGGCGATGCTGCTCTTCGGACCGGCGGTGAAGCGCAGGAGGCAAAGGAGCAGGGGAGGAAGACGATGGTGGGGGGTAAAACGATAAGTTTACCCCCGCCGCCCTATTTATATGTCTGCCAGGTCAGGGTCGTGGGGATCGTGGGAGTGTTCCACTCCCCCGACCGTTCCTGCAGAGAGTCGCCACGTGGCGGCACGGAGTGGGGCGGCGGTTCCGATAACCGTGCCATGACGCAATGATGGCGAGGAGTAACTGCACCGTGAACCGTCACATCGTGGGTGACCGTTCGAGGTGGCAGGGCAGTTACAAGTTTCGATGCAAAGCTGTCAGGCATGGCTTCTCGAAGAAGACTCGTCTATATGTCGGATTAACTGCCCGATGTATATGTTCCGTCCGGAATACCCTCGGGACCGGCCAGAATAAGTTTTGGAACAGGAACAGAGGCCGGGATATGTGCAGATGTGCCGGCATATAATCTGATCGCCGGGGCATAATGAGGAAAGGTATGTTGAACCTGTCAAGGCTCCACAGTTATGACTGGGGAACCTCGGCAGCTTCGGGGACTAGTGTCGGGGGGATGACCCCCGGTAGGGTCAAGAGACTAGAAAGACACAAAGTCTATGGTTGACTTTATGCCGGGTTATCAAGAAAGGGCCTGGCCGGAATATAAGAGCATCGGCCAGGCCGGCATATGCGTGTATCCCGGCTAATACTTGGATATGCCGGTATAGCCGGAATACTGGTATATGTGTGCCGGCATATACTTAGATATGCCGGCCTAACCATTTGGTGTGTTGTGCAGGAGCAGGGGAGGCCGGATTACCCGACCCTCGTAGGTCGTTGGTCCGGCATATATGTCCTGGGTATGGCCAACGGTCATATCCGGGATACTTAAGTCAACCAAGGTGTCACATCCCTACAATCAAGGAAGAAAACATCCAAGCATGGTAGCAGAGTGGGGTGGCAGGGTGCACAGTGGTGGTCTACCAACCCTCACTGTGCACAAGTACAGAGCTCACCTCACAGAGGTAAGGCCACAGTTCAAGAGGTACAAGGTACAGGGATATGAAGTCCCATCGAGAGCAATCAGGGAGGAAGTCAAGGGTCGGTGCCTTCGTCAGCAAGTCCTATTTGGAGTGTAGCCCGTGTCTTGTGGTCCCTTATGACCGTTGTAACCCTGGCTACCACTATATAAGGTGGCATAGGGAGCCCTAGTAAAGGGTTGGTCACTCTGTGTTCCTACACTTAGCAGTTCATCTTCCTTCTCTAGCAGAGAGCTTGGAAGCACCATTGTTGTGTACTACATCGACCCAAATATACAACCAGTAGAGAAGGAGTAGGGGTGTTATCTCCTTACGAGAGCCCCGAACCTGGGTAGATCAGTGTCTCTTTCTGTCGTGCTTTTTAGCTCGTTCCCCTCTCCCGAATCCTCCAGCATCTAGTCGGCCCCCATTTAAGCCATCCTATGGCATATGTTGTTTCACCACGACGACACTGCTGGAAAAGGACCGTCAAGACACCATATTTCGGAAGATCAGGAAAAATCCAGAAAAATACCAGAAAATTATATTTTACCAAAAGACTCAGGAAGCCAGAAGGAGGAGGCGAGAGGAGCCAGGGGGTAGGCTCACACATAGGGGGCGCGGCCTGGCCCCTGGCCGCGCCGACCTAGTGTGAGGCCACCCTGGCCCACTTTAGGTCTCGCCCCTGCGCGTACTTCATCGTCCCCGAAAACCTAAGTCAGGGGGGGCTCAGAGATAGACACCACCGCCTCTACGGGACAAAAAACACCAGAGAGAGAAAAGCTCTCCGGCAGAGAGAAATCTGCCGGGGAAATTCCTTCCCGGAGAGGGGAGATCATGGCCATCGTCATCACCATCGCACCGGACTTCATCGAGATCATCATCTTCTTCTTCTTCATCACCAGCACCTTCATCTCCACCATCACCACGCCATCCCGCTGTAACATCTTGAGTTGAATCTTGTTAAATTCTTAGGGGAAACTTTCCCGGTGTTGATTACTCTTGTGGTTGATGTTATTGAGTGGAACCGTTGAATTAAGGTTTATGTTCAGATTGTTATTTACTAGTATTTCACCTCTGATCATGATCCATATGATGTCTTGTGAGTAGTTTGTTTAGTTCTTGAGGACATGGGAGAAGTCAAGTCGTTAGTAGTGGAATTATGTTGAGTAATATTTAATGGTTTGATATTTATTTGTTGTGGTGTTATTTCACTAGTGGTGTCATGTGAACATCGACTACATGATACTTCACCATTTATGGGCCTAGTGAGATGCATTGTGTATTTGGCTACCAATTGTGGGGTTGCTGGAGTGACAGAAACCTAAACCTCCGTTGGGAAACCATTGCACCAGGGAGCGTAGGATCTTAGAGTTTAAGGTTGTGGTTAGATTTATCTTAATTACTTTCTTGTATTTGTGGATGCTTGCAAGGGGTATAATCACAAGTGTGTATTTATCCTAGTAAGGGTAGTGCGCTAGAACAGGTTCACCCCCATAACACTTATCAAACCAGTAAAGATTATTTAGTGGAATAAAGCGAAAGCACTTGACAGAAACTCCCGTGTGTCCTCGAGAACGTTTGGTCATCATAAGTTACACAACCGGCTTGTCCTTTGCTAAAGAAAGGATTGGGCCACTTGCTGCAATTATTACTACTATCTTTATTTACTCGCACTTTATTTATTTGCATTACCAAATACCCCTGAAAACCCGTTTGCTAGTATTTATAGTGAAACCATGATCAAAACCACTTGTCAACACCTTCTGCTCCTCGTTGGGTTTGACACTCTTATTTATTGAAAGTACTACAATACACCCCCTATACTTGTGGGTCATCAAAGGGTATGATCACTAAGTTCCAAGTTCCTTTCAACTCTTATCTTGCGACGGGCTTCGATCTCCTCATTTGACCTTTGAGGAATTGATACGTCTCAAACGTATCTATAATTTTTGATGCTTCATGCTTGTTTTTACACCATTTGTATATTGTTTCATTACACTTAGTGGCATTTTTATACATTTTCCGGAACTAACCTATTAACGAAGTGCCACAGTGCCAGTTTCCTGTTTTCTGCTGTTTTTGTGTTTCAGAAGTGATACACAGGAAATATTCTCGGAATTGGACGAAACAAGTTCCTGAAGACTTATATCACGGGGAAGCTTCCAGACATCCAAAGAAGAGACGGAGGAGGGCCACGTGGGCCCCACACGCACAGGCGGCGGGGCCAGGCCCCTGGCCGCGCCAGCCCCGTGTGAGGGGGCGTGGTCCCTCCTCTGACATCGCCCCTTCGCCTATATATACCCCCTGACGAGAAAAACCTAAGGCCCCGATCAGTTTTCCAGAATACATCGCGATCCGCCGCCGCCGTCGACCCAAAGATCGGGAGGGTCCAGAAGCTCTTCCCGGCACCCTGCCGGAGAGGGGAATCGCCACCGGAGGTCTTCTTCATCGCCATGCTTGCCTCCGGAGCGATGAGTGAGTAGTCTACCTTGGACTATGGGTCCATAGCAGTAGCTAGATGGTTGTCTTCTCCACCATGTGCTTCATGTTTAGATCTCATGAGCTGCCCTACATGATTGAGATCACCGTTATGTAATTCTATGATGTTGGTTTGTTGGGATCCGATGAATATTGGTGTTTATGATTAAGTTGCTGTACTGAATTATATCTTTTGTTATCTCTATGTTGTTTATGATCTTGCATGCTCTCCGTTGTTAGTAGCTATCTTGGCCGAGTAGTTGCTAGTGACTCCAAGAGGGGGTATTTATGCTCGATAGTGGGTTCATGTCTCTATTTCACCTGGGGGAGTGACAGAAACCTCTAAGGTGGTAGATGTGCTATTGCTACTAGGGAGAAAACAACATTCATATGCTCAAGGGCATATGCTTTGTTTACATTACACACTTTGCTTAATGCAATTATCTGTTGTTCGCAACTTAATACTTCTAGGGTGTTCGGATGATATCCCCGGGGGTGGATTATTAGTCATAGATGCAGTTGGATGGCGGTCTATGTATTTTGTTGTAATGCCCAGAGTAAATCTCATAGTGATCTTCTTGACATATCACGTTATCTTTATTCTATCAATTGCCCAACTGTAATTTGTTTACCCAGCATGTTATTTTATCTATGGAGAGACACCACTAGTGAACTGTGGACCCCGGTCCTATTTTAATCATATTGCAATCACCTGTTTACTTTTCCCGCACTGTTTACTTTACTCGCATATTACTACTGTTTTCCACTCGATACACTCATAACCTTTGTTTCAAGCAAACCGGTGAGATTGACAACCTCATCGCAAGTTGGGGACAAAGTATTTGTTTGTGTGTGTGCAGGTTCCACAAACACCTTCAGTCATCATCGTCTCTCTTCTCCTGATCGATTAAACCTTGGTTTCTTAACTGAGGGAAAACTAGCCGCTACACTCATCATACCTTCCTCTTGGGGTTCCCAACGGGCTGGTCATCACCACGCACAAGGACTTACTGCTCCCACGTCAACTAAACGCCACAGCTCTTTTCTGGCGCCATCACACGAGTAGCAGCTTCTTTTCTGGCGCCGTTGCCGGGGAAGAGAGAAGACTTCTGCGAGGGGAGTTCTTCGCACACACATTCTTTACTTTGTTATTTGTTTTGCTTTACTTTATTTTATTTTACCTGCACTGTTTTTTATATCAAAAACCCAAAAAAATTAGAATCCTTGGTAGCTGTTTTTACTTGTTTACTTTTGTTTTGCTGAAATGGGTACTCCTGAAAATACCAAGTTGTGTGACTTTGCTAGCACGAACAATAGTGATTTTATCTGCACTCCTATTGCACCAACTGTTCCTGCTACCACTTTTTATGAGATTAAGCCTGCTTTATTGAACCTTGTTATGAAAGAGCAATTTTCTGGTGCTAGTACTGAAGATGCTGCAGCTCATCTCAACAATTTTGTTGAGCTATGTGAGATGCAGAAATATAAGGATGTTGATAGTGATATTATTAAGCTCAAGTTGTTTCCTTTTTCTTTGAGAGGAAAAGCAAAAGATTGGTTGCTGTCTTTGACTAAGAATAGTATTGATTCATGGGCTAAGTGTAAGGATGCTTTTATTGGTAGATACTATCCTCCTGCTAAGATTATAGCTTTGCGCAGCAATATTATGAAATTTACTCAGTTTGATAATGAACATGTTGCTCAAGCTTGGGAAAGAATGAAATCTATGGTAAAGAATTGCCCCACTCATGGACTGACTACTTGGATGATTATCCAAACTTTTTATGCAGGACTGAATTTTTCTTCAAGGAACCTACTTGATTCAGCTGCTGGAGGCACTTTTATGTCCCTCACATTGGGCGCCGCATCAAAGCTACTCGACAACATGATGGTAAATTATTCCGAATGGCACACCGAGAGAGCTCCACAAGGTAAGAAGGTAAATTATGTTGAGGAAACCTCTTCCTTGAATGATAAGATTGATACCATTATGGCTATGCTTGCTAATGATAGGACTCATGTTGATCCTAATAATGTTCCTTTGGCCTCTCTGGTTGCTCAAGAAGAGCAAGTTGATGTGAATTTCATTAGAAATAATAATTTTAACAACAATGCTTATAGGAACAATTTTGCTAGTAACAATTATAGGCCGTATCCTTCTACCAATGGTAATGGTTATGGTAACTCTTATGGTAATTCCTACAACAACACTAGGGCCGCGCCCTCCGAGCTTGAGGTAATGCTCAAGGACTTCATCGGTAAGCAAACTGCTTTTAACAAGTCTGTTGAGGAAAAGTTAGGCAAAATTGATATTCTTGCTTCTAAAGTTGATAGCCTTGCTCATGATGTTGAACTTCTGAAATTAAAAGTGTTTCCTAATGATGTGAATGTGAGCAATATTGTTGCTGCCGCTAATGCTACCCAAGTTAGAATTGATGAAAATATTAGATTGTTAGCGGAATTGCATGCCAGGTGGGAAAGAGAAGATGAGATGGCTAGAGAGATGAAGGTATGTACTATTACTACCTCTAATGATGTTGCTCCTACTGATAGCAATCCTCTTACTTTGATTGGTGTAGAGAAAACTCCCACTCCTTGTGTTAAAAAGCCTAAAACTGCCAAAACTTTTTCTCAAAAGAGTGCTGAAATTTTTCGGAGTGTGGGAGATGATAGCTCTATTTCTTTTAATGATTTTGATGTTGATGGCTGCAATATATCTGAAGTAATTTTGTTCTTGCAAAAGCTTGCTTTGGCTCCCAATGCTAGTTCTTTTAATATTGCTTTTACTAAGCATATTACCAATGCTCTTATAAAGATTAGGGATGAAAAGTTGAAACAAAAAGCCTCTGTTCCCAAGAAGTTAGAAGATGGTTGGGAACCCATCATCGATATGCATGTTAATGGTTATGATTGCCATGCTTTATGTGATCTAGGTGCTAGTATTTCTATTATGCCTAGAAAGATTTATGACATGCTTGATTTACCACCGCTTGAAAAGTGTTATTTTGATGTTCCTATTGCTGATGTTGCTAAGAAGAAACCTTTGGGAAGGATTAATGATGTTCTTATTGTGGTTAACAATAACCTTGTTCCCGTTGATTTTCTTGTTATGGACGTTGAATGCCATGCTTCATGTCCTATTATTTTGGGAAGACCTTTTCTTCGAACTGTAGGTGCTATTATTGATATAAGGGAAGGCACTATCAAGTATCAATTCCCACTAAAGAAAGGAATGGAACACTTCCCTAGGAAAAGAAAGAAATTACTTTTTGACTCTATTCTTAGAGCAAATTATGAGCTTGATGCTTCATCTATTGATATTACTTGATTCGCAATTTTCTACGCCTAGCTCAAAGGCGTTAAAGAAAAGCACTCTTGGGAGATAACTCATTGTTTACTTTTCAGTACTTTTTCTTTTATTTGAGTCTTGGAAGTCATTACTACTGTAATGACCGCTCCTTATCTTGTTTATTTCGTTTTTGTGCCAAGAGAAGCCTCTAATTTGAGTGAGGTAAAGATTTGGGGATATTGCTGTCCTGAAACTGTTTTCGGTGCTGCACCGTAAAAATTCGTGAAAATTCTCTGTATATCTTTTGGACCTGCGATTTCTTGTGCATATGCCCCAGGTTATATCCAAACTTTTCTTAGTTGAACACTTTTTGATTTGAGCAGCAGAAAATCCCTCAAAACTTCGTCCATTGTCAGCTGTCCAGTTTTGACAGATTTCTGCCAATATTTGTTTTTGCCACTTTATCGCTTTCTTTTGAGTTCTTTTGATCATGGAACTCTTGTGGAAGTTGCTACAGTAGTATATACTTTATATGTGGTGGTTTCGGGTTGAAACCTGAAGCTAAAAGAGGTTGAATATATTTTATGCTTACACTAATGTTGCTAATAGAATTGTGTTTAGTTTTGTATGAAGGAAGTTTTCAAGTGTAGGGATTGGAGAATGATGAGATGAGTTGAAGAATGGACAAAAGCTCAAGCTTGGGGATGCCCATGCATCACCCCAAGAAATATCCAAGAAGTACAAGCGTCAAAGCTTGGGGATGCCCCCGAGGCACCCCTTCTTCATCGGCAAAAATCAGGTCACCTTTCAAAACACTATATTTTTATTGCTTCATGCACTATGTGTTTTTCTTGGAGCGTCAGTTATTTTAGTTTTCTTAGTTGGTTTAGTTTGTTTGTTTGCTGCAATAAATGGTTGGACCCCAACAAATTTCCTTTGGAGGAGATGTACTCGTTTTCATTTGCCAAGAACGCTCTAGTTTTCACTCTTATTAAAAATCGAGTGTTCTACTTTTTCTGCTACTGCTTTTGGTTTTCGTTTTCGCCTTGATTTGCGTTCAGATCTTGTCATATCTTTTCATCAAGGTGCATTTTTGCCTCTGATCTTTATTGGTTTTCATCAAAAGAGGTGTTTATAAAAATTTCAAATGGTGTTGGAAAAGAGAAAAAGCTTTGTGCAAAATAGTGGTACAAGAAGGAGCTTGTGTAGACTGCGGCTTAGGCTTTTTCATGTCATGCTTGATGTCTTTTTGATAGTATGCTTAGTGGTTTTGTTGTAGCATGACTTGTCTCAAATAACTGAGATTGCTTAATGAGCCTTTGAAAAATCATGCGTTGTTTTTATTGTATGGAAGCATTATTTTGGTTTTCTCCTTGATGCTTTATTTGGGTTGACTTGGCGCATGCTCACACATGTTAGACTCTTACAAAGTCGCCATTAGCCTTCATGATCATTTAGTTTTTGACTTTTGATGCCATCGTATGCTTCTTTTAATGTCGCTTTGCATGATTATGGCCATTACTGCTCTCTTAGTTGGTCGCTCCCAGTCTTTTGCTAGCCCTCGCCTTGTACTGAGTATGAGCTCTACTCGTGCATCCAACTCCTAAAATCCAAAGTTTTCCAAAGTGTCCACCATACATACCTACTAGCAATTTGCTATTCCAAGTAAATTTGACTTGCTTTTATATTCTCTTCAAATTAAACTCTTACCAGTGTTATGCGAAATTCGGTCAGTAAAGCTCTCACGAACCGGAAGGCACACTTTACTTTTTCCTGTTTTTAAAAATTTGACATTGTGGTCTTTTATGCTGAGTTGTTATGCTTGCAAGTTGTAAGTTGGATTCTAGCCCAGCCATGCTGTCATGGGGCAAGCTTTCAACATTGCACTTCTTTTTGAGTTGATATCGTGATCTTTTGTTTATGGATGCCCGCTGTGTGAAATGAATTGGGAATCTTGTGAGGATCATGGAGTTTTTTATATGTGTTAGGGAAACGCCGGGCCGCCAATCTAAGCCATGCATAATTCATGGTGGAAATTTGCAGCATACCCATGGTGAACATTCGACGACCCATCTCACAATAAAAAGCTAAACAATATAGCAAATAAAAGAGATGTTGAGGTGTTCATTGTCTGCTTGTCCTGTCATTTTGGTGTGGGCTTGTTCCATGTCATCGGGCACGGAGGTACCGCATTGGCGGTTCTCAATGATATGCATATACTTACAATGACAAGAGCCTTGCTTGGGACTCTAAGTAAATTAGCATGGTTTGGGTACTCGTATTCACGGGACACGAGGTTTTCAACTTATGATTTGTCAAGCATATGCATCATAATTGTTCTCGCATTAACTTTAACCATTCAAGATGCTTATGATGGGGGCAATGAGAGCTCAAAGCCGGTAAGTACCATAATTTTTGAAGGTTATAAAACTTGCAATCACTGCTTCCCTCTGCGAAGGGCCTTTCTTTTACTTTTATGTTGAGTCACCACCTTCTTTCTTTATGCACCATTAAGAGAGCATAGTTGTCATTCTTAGTGTGATATGCATTGTCCCAAAGTTCATTAATTGATTCATATTGTTGGTTTCACTTGTTCTTAAATTATTTGTATCTAGTCGCCCTCTTAAACTTTGAGGTGTCCTATGCATTTATGTTTTGCTCTCTTTGAAGGACCAGCTGAAAACCATTTGTATGTTTTTCCTTATGATTTGAACACACGTTTGACTTTCATTGTTTCATTACCATGATCTTTTGCTTGTGTTCATTTGCATGTTTACAACATGGTTGCTAAGTTCTTATTGTCATGATTATATCTTTCATGCCCATGTTTTAAGTTCTATTGATCACAGCTCACCAATGCTTACATATATGATCAAGATTGTGTAGGTGCATGTCACCTCAAAAATTATTCTTTGTTATCACTTACCTACTTGAGGACGAGCAGGAGTTAAGCTTGGGGATGCTTGATATGTCACAAACGTATCTATAATTTTTGATGCTCCATGCTTGTTTTTACACCATTTGTATATTGTTTCGTTACACTTAGTGGCATTTTTATACATTTTCCGGAACTAACCTATTAACGAAGTGCCACAGTGCCAGTTTCCTGTTTTCTGCTGTTTTTGTGTTTCAGAAGTGATACACAGGAAATATTCTCGGAATTGGACGAAACAAGTTCCTGAAGACTTATATCACGGGGAAGCTTCCAGACATCCGAAGAAGAGACGGAGGAGGGCCACGTGGGCCCCACACGCACAGGCGGCGCGACCAGGCCCCTGGCCGCGCTAGCCCCGTGTGAGGGGGCGTGGTCCCTCCTCTGACATCGCCCCTTCGCCTATATATACCCCCTGACGAGAAAAACCTAAGGCCCCGATCAGTTTTCCAGAATACATCGCGATCCGCCGCCGCCGTCGACCCGAAGATCGGGAGGGTCCAGAAGCTCTTCCCGGCACCCTGCCGGAGAGGGGAATCGCCACCGGAGGTCTTCTTCATCGCCATGCTTGCCTCCGGAGCGATGAGTGAGTAGTCTACCTTGGACTATGGGTCCATAGCAGTAGCTAGATGGTTGTCTTCTCCACCATGTGCTTCATGTTTAGATCTCATGAGCTGCCCTACATGATTGAGATCACCGTTATGTAATTCTATGATGTTGGTTTGTTGGGATCCGATGAATATTGGTGTTTATGATTAAGTTGTTGTACTGAATTATATCTTTTGTTATCTCTATGTTGTTTATGATCTTGCATGCTCTCTGTTGTTAGTAGCTATATTGGCCGAGTAGTTGCTAGTGACTCCAAGAGGGGGTATTTATGCTCGATAGTGGGTTCATGTCTCTATTTCACCTGGGGGAGTGACAGAAACCTCTAAGGTGGTAGATGTGCTGTTGCTACTAGGGAGAAAACAACATTCATATGCTCAAGGGCATATGCTTTGTTTACATTACACACTTTGCTTAATGCAATTATCTGTTGTTCGCAACTTAATACTTCTAGGGTGTTCGGATGATATCCCCGGGGGTGGATTATTAGTCATAGATGCAGTTGGATGGCGGTCTATGTATTTTGTTGTAATGCCCAGAGTAAATCTCATAGTGATCTTCTTGACATATCACGTTATCTTTATTCTATCAATTGCCCAACTGTAATTTGTTTACCCAGCATGTTATTTTATCTATGGAGAGACACCACTAGTGAACTGTGGACCCCGGTCCTATTTTAATCATATTGCAATCACCTGTTTACTTTTCCCGCACTGTTTACTTTACTCGCATATTACTACTGTTTTCCACTCGATACACTCATAACCTTTGTTTCAAGCAAACCGGTGAGATTGACAACCTCATCGCAAGTTGGGGACAAAGTATTTGTTTGTGTGTGTGCAGGTTCCACAAACACCTTCAGTCGTCATCGTCTCTCTTCTCCTGATCGATTAAACCTTGGTTTCTTAACTGAGGGAAAACTAGCCGCTACACTCATCATACCTTCCTCTTGGGGTTCCCAACGGGCTGGTCATCACCACGCACAAGGACTTACTGCTCCCACGTCAACTAAACGCCACAGCTCTTTTCTGGCGCCATCACACGAGTAGCAGGAATCACTTGATCATCTTGATCATTTTGGTCCCCGTCTTGACCATTAACTTGACCTTGATCATCATTATGCACATCATCACTCTCTTTATGAGTAGGTTGATCTTGGTCTTGTGAAGAATTAGGGGCGGTTGAAATAACCGAGAGGATGGTGGTTCCCCTTCTCCTTCATGAAGGTCCTTGTCTTGTTCTTCGGTTGGTGCATTAGTTGCTTCTTTGGGAGAGGCTTGTTGAACTTGTATAGATGAGGGCTCCACTTGTGTACAGCATAGATCTTCTCGGTCTGCCACAAGGTGTCCCTCAATGGGGCGAAAAAATCCCACGCCCATTCTTCTTATGGCATCTTGAGGTATTTCATCATCTACATCACTAGCAACAACATCTCGCCCCCCTTGGGAGCTATCATTTTCTTCAAACACCACACTACAAGATTCTTTAACCCGTCTGGTGGACTTGTTAAAGACTCTATAAGTGTGGGATTCGTCACCATAACCAACAAAAATACCTTCTAATGCTTTCGGATCAAATTTACCTAGACAAATTCCTTTTCTAAGAAAGAAACACTTACAACCTAATACGTCTCTAACGTATCTATAATTTTTGATGCTCCATGCTTGTTTTTACACCATTTGCTTAGTGTTTCATTACACTTCGTGGCATTTTTATGCATTTTCCGGAACTAACCTATTAATGAGATGCCACAGTGCCAGTTCCCTGTTTTCTGCTATTTTTGTGTTTCACAAAAAATTACACAGAAAATATTCTCGGAATTGGACGAAACAAAAGCCGAACGTCCAGAAATTTACCGAAGCTTCTAGAGAATCGAAGAGGAGACGGAGAGGGGCCACAGGGCAGCCACTGAAGGGAATATGCCCGAGAGGCAATAATAAAGTGGTTATTATCATATTCCATGTTTATGATAAATGTTTATTTCTCATGCTAGAATTGTATTAATCGGAAACATTAATACTTGTGTGATTAATAAACTCAAAAGGTTCCTAGTAAAGCCTCTCTTTTATACTAGCTTGTTGATTAACCGATGATCAAGGTTTCCTGATCATGAACATTGGATGTTGTTAATAACGGGGTCATATCATTAGAAGAATGATGTGATGAACACTCACACCCATTGTAAGATTAGCAATACGATCAAGTCATCAAGTTCATTGCTATATCAAACTCATACGAAATAGTTCTAATCCTCAGACCATGAGATCACGTTAATCACTGATACCGGAAGAGTGCTTTGATGATATCAAACGTCACACCGTCACAGGGTGATTATA
Organism: Dactylis glomerata; assembly: GCA_007115705.1. Taxonomy (NCBI): domain Eukaryota; kingdom Viridiplantae; phylum Streptophyta; class Magnoliopsida; order Poales; family Poaceae; genus Dactylis; species Dactylis glomerata. The sequence continues at coordinate 350,876 of QXEO01000240.1, read as the reverse complement.
AAGGTTGATTTGGGTATTCTGAAAGTATTAGTTGAGGCTCATGGATCAAGAGTGGAATTTGTCCGACCCGATGACGGGAAGATATTCTCTGGGCCCTTCTCGGTGATATTGCATTAGAATCGCTTGCAAGCATGTGACTAGGTCACAGGAATGCATTATCACGGAACGAGTAAAGAGACTTGTCGGGAACGAGATCGAACTAGGTATGGTTGATACCAAATGATCGGATCTCGGACAAGTAATAATATCGCGAGACAAAAGGAATTAACTATGTTCGTTAAAGGTTCACACGATCACTAGATTCATCGTTGAGTAAGTGGGAGTCGTCATGGATTTCCAGATCCCGCTGATTATTATTGATTGGAGAGGAGTCTCGATCATGTCCATGTTATTCACGAACCGTAGGGTGACACACTTAAGGTTCGCCATCGTTTTTGAGTGGATTTCGAACTCCGGCTGAATTATTGGACAGCATAGGGGTTGTTTTAGAAAAGCACCGAAACTGTTTCGGTATATCGAAATGACTCAAGGGGGTAAATGTTAATGTTTGTTAATTGATTGAATTAACAAATATTAAAGAAATAAAAATGTTTTATTAATTCAATAAGTGTGGATTTTAATTAACATGAATGTCATGCAAAATTAAAATGGGGGTTACTCATTTGATGAAGGGGGTTACCTTTCCATGAAGGAGGGGGTTACCACCACCATGAAGAGGAGAAAGGGGGAGGGGCTGGCCGCACCCCTCATGGGTGGCTGCCCCCTCTCTCCTATATATATATGTTGGACATACTCCTCTTCTCCCTACACTTAGTTGCTTCCATCCCCTACCTTGTTGCTCCATACCATGGCTGTTGCTTAAGCGAAGCGCTGCCAAAATTGTTAGCCACCAACACTTGGAGAAGTGGAGGAGTTGGAGTGTCCGGTGGATCCCTTCTTCCGCTGCCCCGCTGGACCGAGAGCATGGAGGAGTCGACGACGAGCTGTACGTGTGACCGAGCACGGGGGCGCTGCCAGTTGTGGCACTGTGTACACGATCTCGTGATCGTCAAGTGAACCACTACATCGACTACGTCAAGTGAACGACTACGTTGACTATGTGCGTCTTCCTCGACTCTCCATCAGCAACGTTTGTGCGGGAACGTAATCCCCTCTTCCGGTCTTCGAGGGTCAGTTAATCGTTGCTACCATCTCGTAGAGTTTTCTTGGCTAGTTTTGTGTTTATGCGTAGGAATTTTTTTGTTTTCTATGCTACGAACCCATCAGTGGTATCAGAGCCATCTCTATGCGTAGTTGGTATGCACGGTTAGAACACATGTGGATGTGGGCATTGATGATCATGTTATTGCAATTTTTTGTATTTTGGATCATAGTGGCATAGTGGAATTGAAGCTGCCCGAGACTAACCTTACGTGACCACGTTCACGAGACTTGTCCCACACTTGACATGCTTCGGCATATGTGGCTTTGCGGGTGCACGTTTCTCCCATTATAGTTATGATCTATTTTACAAAGAGTTGTTAATAATATTTCTATCACCGTTGTGGTTACATGTTCGTAGGTAAGAACGGTTCTTCCTAGAAAGCCCCAAACCACGTAAAATATGCAAGACAACTTAGAAATGTCTAACTTATTTTTGCAGGGCATGTGATGTGATATGGTTAAATTGTTTATGTTACAAATTGTATGCAATGATCCTTTTTGTAAGTTATAAACAACCGGCAGGAGCCATATGGTTGTCTTCTCATTTTATGGCTTGCGTGCCGAATATATATATATCCAAGAGATATATTGTAATGGAGGAAGACAACCAAGGTGGCGCGCCATGGACCTTGGTGCTACGCCGGTGGAATGATGGAGATCATGCCATGACGCACAAGATGGAGATCGAATGCGTAAAGGACCATATCATATCACATTATATATGCATGTGATGTTTATCCTTTTATGCATCTTATTTTGCTTAGATTTGATCGCGCGGTAGCACTATAAGATGATCTCTCTCACACAAATATCAAGATAAAATGTGTTCTTCCATAGCATGCACCGTCAAGAAAGTTCGTCGTTTCGAGACACCATGTGATGATCGGGTGTGACAGACTCTACATTCACATACGACGGGTGTAAGACAGTTTTACACACGCGAATGTTATGGTTCTACTTGGCGAGCCTAGCATGTACAGACATGGCCTTGGAACACAAACCGAAAGGTTAAGCATGAGTCATATGGTTGATATGATGAACATGGTGATGTTCGCCTTTGAAACTATGTCGTTGCACGTGATGATCGGTTGCGGTATAGTGAATTTGGTTCGTGTAATCACTTAAGAAAACTAAGAGGGATGTTGTTTTTAAGTGGGAGTTCACTTAGTAATTTTGAATTATAGAACTCAATTTATCATGAACTAAATCAGAGTGAATTTGCATAGTTTGTTGTAGGCATTGGCATCCGTTTACTACCTTGCGATTAGCTATAATTGAGATAATAGAACTATAGAATTCTGGATGTTAACTTTACGAACTGGTATCGTATTGTTTGAATGTCAATCTAAAGTTTAAAGTCCTATTGCTAACTTTTAGCAAACCTTGGTTACTCGATAAAATTTAATAAGTAGTATTAAATCAAGAGTAACAATTCCAGTGTTAGTATCTAAGTATCACACTTGCCTCCATGATCCTTGATATTCAAAAGTTGTTTTTAGTATCAAGGTTATCTAGGAGTTGAAAGAATTGTTTCATAAACTATCATGTGTGGAAGATATTGTGATATCTGAAACAATTTTTGGTTGCAAAGTGATAGAGTATAATGTAGTAAGACACATGTTCTCATATTATATGAGAATTTGTGAAGATTGGAGACGCTAGGCGTCCAGATCTCCTAAAAAGGTTTTGGGAACTAACATTATACTCAAAATTCGTCCTCATGAGCCATAGTAGCTTGATCATGAAAGTTGTCATGATAGGATGAATTAGAAGATGTAGGTAAAATGTTTACTACACTAAAAGATTACTAAAGAATGGAAGTTGGAAGAGCGCCAAATATTTGATTATGGTGATCTACTTCAAAGTGTGAGTCCAAGGGTATTAGTGTTTGACTAATCATGCCTTGAACTATGTGCCATGTGTATGGTGCCACTATTGATGTTGATAGATTCTTCTAGAAGGAAAAGAATTGCTAAAAGAGAATCCGAAATTTATTCTGGCGGAAAAGAAAAGACTGGAAATGTCCAGCTCAGGTATATAGAAGATATACATGTTATGGGTGTATTCGTTGCTTGTTAAAACAATGTGGTTCTTGGGTATTTGATACTAAATTGGTTAATATGAACTGTCATACAAACAACGCAATACAAGAACTACAATGGCCTAATTAAGTAGCAAATGAATATGGGATGATTCTCATCGAAAACAAATAAAGTGTTATTGTGTTTCATTGGAATTAAACCTAGCCTTCAAGATTTGTTTGAATAATTGTTATTTTGTTCTGGTATTATGAGAACAATGGTTGTTTAAATTATTACCGCATTCATAAAATATGGATGAACGCTTATCTTGTTGGAGAAATCACATCCATAACACTGATGCTAAAAGTGTCTCAACACAAATAATTAGAAGATCACTTATGAGTGACACCACCATTTAAATCATATTGGAAAGTAAACATGAAGAAACTCCATGTTGATGGAATTTTGGAGTCCTTTTGATTTTGAATCAATTGACACTTGTGAAAATTTCCTAGAGATGATTAAAACTCCGTTTGTAGGCCAAAGAAGAACGGACGACTAACTTATTGGATATTGTACATGTTGATGTATATAGTCCATTATGTGTAGCCGTGTGTGGTGAATTCTTGAACTTCATTTACTTTAACCGATGATTTGAGTAGATATATGTGTATATTTACTTAATAAGGAAGAAGTATGAAATATTTGAAAAATGTTCAAATTATTTCTAGATGAAGTTGAAAATCATTGTAACAAGAGAATAAAGAATTTATGATTGGATCATAAAGAAAGATATTTGAGTTACAAGTTTAGCAAACACCTAAAAGTTGAGGAATCGTTCCATAGACTTGTATTTCCTGAAACACCATAGGAATATGGAGTGTTTGAGAGATGAAATCAAACTTTGTTTGACATTGTTGGATCAAAGGTGTCGTCTATAAAACTGCCATTATATTTTAAGGATAAAGCTTTAGAGACTACTACTTTTACACTGAAAAGAGCGCCATCATGATCCATTGAAATGACACCATATGAGTTATGGCATGGGATAAAACCCAAGTTGTCTTTTCTAAAATTTTGGTATGCTAGGCATATGTAAAATGTTTACAACCAAAGTCGGATAAATACGTCTTTGTAGGTTATCCCAAAGTAACTATTGGGTATTCCTCCAGAACACTGAAGACAAAAGTGTTTGTCGCTGAAAACGTCAAGTTTCTTGAGAAGGATTTTTTTGCAAAAAGTCAAGTGGGAGGACAATAGAACTTTGATTGGGTTATTGAACCTAAGCTATATGTGCTGAGTAGCGCAGCACTGGGAAGTGTCCCGGAGGCGGCCACAATGCGCATGGCTATTGTACCTCAAAGGTTGTGGTCACATAGATCTAAGTTTCTATTGAACCGCGTGAGTCGGGTAACAATCAAATAGTTGGATTTGAGAATGGATCATTATTGTTTGACAATGATGAACCGACTACATGCAAAGAAGCGATGATGGGCCCTGACTCCGTCAAATGGCTAGAAGCCATAAACTTCCGTGATAGTTCCATACACGACAAACCAAGTTTCTGAACTTGGAAGACCCTCAAAAGGCATCAAGCCTAATGAATGTATTTGGATCTATAAAGACAGACATGGATGTTTAACATCTATGAAATAGTCGACACATTGTTAAAAGAGTTTACGATTGTGTTCAAGGAGTTGACTGTGATAAGATTTGATCTTTCATAGCGATATTTTGTCTGAATGGATTACTGTAGCAACCACTACATATGCCAAGTTTGGTATGTGTTAGTTGAACAAACAAGACAACATTCTTCTAATAGAATGGTTACCTAGGACATGTACATGACATGGTCCAAAGGGTCTTGTAAATTCAAAGGATGCTAAAAAGGCATGCAAACTCCAATGGTTGAAGTAAGCATCACGGAGTTGGAATATTCATCGTGATGAAATAATTAAAAGGTTTAGTTTCATCAGATATGATGAATATGCTTGCATTTGCAAGAAATTAAGTGGGAGCACTGAGACATATTTCTAGTACATTATGTAGAAGACATATTGTTAATTGGAAATGATGTATCTTTTATTGACACTGGTTAAGATTTTCATTAAAATTAGATTTCAATGAAAGACTTAGGCAAAACCAAAATATTGGGTCTCGATGTCTATGTAGATAGATCGAGGTACCAATATGGTTGTGCCAAAGTACATAGATGAAATATTGAATGAAGTTCAATATGGAAACGACGAGAAAAGTTCTTATCGCATGGAAGAGGTTGAAACAAGATTCAGGTGTTTTTAACACTTGATGAGTGAAGCCACATGAATGATTTGATCGATCATGTATACCGTGATATGTACATATCCAGATATGTCCTATGCTCTAAATGTTATGAGCATATACCAGAGTGATAAATGTCATAAGATGATCACTGGACAATAGTAAAGATATCCTTATGTGCTTTGGAAGGACTAAGGATATATATTATGCATGACAAAGTGACACATAGTTCATTGTAAAGTGTTACATTGATACTAAGTTTGTCACAAGATACAAATTAAGTTTATCTCAATTTTAGCTATATGTTTAGGTGGCACAATGTAATGGAAGGAAGTTTCATGATGGATTTTGATGAGTTCCAAAGTTAAGACATTGTGATGGATTCTACAACAAAGGTTGAGTATATGGCTGCTTTAGAAGTAGCAAAAGAGGGCATTTGTGTCAAGAAGTTTGTTATCAAACTAGGTGTAGTTCCAAGCTGGCTATTACTGTGAAGATCTATTGTGCGACAATAGTGACAACATAATTTTAGCTAAAGGAACTAAGGTCTCACCTAAGGACCAAATTTATACCCAACTGTCTCATTTGAGAATGAGTGATGCGTAGAGATGCAAAGACATGCAAATACACACAGAACTGAAAGTGTCAGATCTGGAGATCAGTTTAACCACATGCAACGCGTATGGATAAAACGTGAATGCCATAAGTGTTATATACGCAAGTATCAACTAGATTATTGACTCTAGTGCAAGTGGGAGACTGAAGGGAATATGCCCGAGAGGCAATAATAAAGTGGTTATTATCATATTCCATGTTTATGATAAATGTTTATTTCTCGTGCTAGAATTGTATTAATCGGAAACATTAATACTTGTGTGATTAATAAAATCAAAAGGTTCCTAGTAAAGCCTCTCTTTTATACTAGCTTGTTGATTAACCGATGATCAAGGTTTCCTGATCATGAACATTGGATGTTGTTAATAACGGGGTCATATCATTAGAAGAATGATGTGATGAACACTCACACCCATAGTAAGATTAGCAATACGATCAAGTCATCAAGTTCATTGCTATATCAAACTCATACGAAATAGTTCTAATCCTCAGACCATGAGATCATGTTAATCACTGATACCGGAAGAGTGCTTTGATGATATCAAACGTCACACCATCACAGGGTGATTATAAAGGTTGATTTGGGTATTCTGAAAGTATTAGTTGAGGCTCATGGATCAATAGTGGAATTTGTCCGACCCGATGACGGGAAGATATTCTCTGGGCCCTTCTCGGTGATATTGCATTAGAATCGCTTGCAAGCATGTGACTAGGTCACAGGAATGCATTATCACGGAACGAGTAAAGAGACTTGTCGGGAACAAGATCGAACTAGGTATGGTTGATACCAAATGATCGGATCTCGGACAAGTAATAATATCGCGAGACAAAAGGAATTAACTATGTTCGTTAAAGGTTCACACGATCACTAGATTCATCGTTAAGTAAGTGGGAGTCGTCATGGATTTCCAGATCCCGCTGATGATTATTGATCGGAGAGGAGTCTCGATCATGTCCATGTTATTCACGAACCGTAGGGTGACACACTTAAGGTTCGCCATCGTTTTTGAGTGGATTTCGAACTCCGGCTGAATTATTGGACAGCACAGGGGTTGTTTCAGAAAAGCATCGAAACTGTTTCGGTATATCGAAATGACTCAAGGGGGTAAATGTTAATGTTTGTTAATTGATTGAATTAACAAATATTAAAGAAATAAAAATGTTTTATTAATTCAATAAGTGTGGATTTTAATTAACATGAATGTCATGCAAAATTAAAATGGGGGTTACTCATTTGATGAAGGGGGTTACCTTTCCATGAAGGAGGGGGTTACCACCACCATGAAGAGGAGAAAAGGGGAGGGGCTGGCCGCACCCCTCATGGGTGGCTGCCCCCTCTCTCCTATATATATATATGTTGGACATACTCCTCTTCTCCCTACACTTAGTTGCTTCCATCCCCTACCTTGTTGCTCCACACCATGGCTGTTGCTTAAGCGAAGCGCTGCCGAAATTGTTAGCCACCAACACTTGGAGAAGTGGAGGAGTTGGAGTGTCCGGTGGATCCCTTCTTTCACTGCCCCGCTGGACCGAGGGCATGGAGGAGTCAACGATGAGCTGTACGTGTGACCGAGCACGGGGGCGCTGCCAGTTGTGGCGCCGTGTACACGATCTCGTGATCGTCAAGTGAACCACTACGTCGACTACGTCAAGTGAACGACTACGTCGACTACGTGCATCTTCCTTGACTCTCCATCAGCAACGTTTGTGCGGGAACGTAATCACCTCTTCCGGTCTTCGAGGGTTAGTTAATCGTTGCTACCATCTCGTAGAGTTTTCTTGGCTAGTTTTGTGTTCATGCGTAGGAATTTTTTTGTTTTCTTTGCTACGAACCCATCAGCCACACCACAGGGCGGCGCGGCCTTCCCCTGGCCCGCGCCCCCTAGTGGTGAGGCCACCCTGGCCCACTTCTGACGCCGCCCCTTCGCCTATAAAGACCCCCCGATGGGAAAAACCTAAACACCCAATCACTTTTCTAGAAACATATCGCGATCCGCCGCCGTCGTCGACCCAAGATCGGGAGGGTCCAGAAGCTCTTCCCAGCACCCTGCCGGAGAGGGAAATCGCCACCAGAGGTCTTCTTCATCGCCATGCTTGCCTCCGGCGTGATGAGTGAGTAGTCTACCTTGGACTATGGGTCCATAGCAGTAGCTAGATGGTTGTCTTCTCCACCATGTGCTTCATGTTTAGATCTCGTGAGCTGCTTTACATGATCGAGATCACCGTTATGTAATTCTACATGTTGTGTTTGTTGGGATCCGATGAATATTGGTGTTATGATTGAGTTGATGTGCTGAATATTATCTTATGTTATCTCTATGTTGTTTATGATCTTGCATGCTCTCCGTTGTTAGTAGTTATCTTGGCCGAGTAGTTGCTAGTGACTCCAAGAGGGGGTATTTATGCTCGATAGTGGGTTCATGCCTCTATTTAATCTGGGGGAGTGACAGAAACCTCTAAGGTTGTAGATGTGCTGTTGCCATTAGGGAGAAAACAACATTCATATGCTCAAGGGCATATGCTTTGTTTACATTACACACTTTGCTTAATGCAGTTATCTGTTGTTAGCAACTTAATACTTGTGGAGTTCTCGGATTGATTCGCCACAAGTGGATTATTTGTCATAGATGCAGTTGGATGACGGTCTATGTATTTTGTTGTAATGCCTAGAGTAAATCTCATAGTGATCCTCTCGACATATGAACGTTGTCTTTATTCTATCAATTGCCCAACTATAATTTGTTTACCCAGCATGTGTTATTTTATCTTATGGAGAGACACCACTAGTGAACTGTGGACCCCAGTCTTATTTCCTTTATATTGCTATCACCTGTTTACTTTACTCGCACTGTTTACTTTACTCGCATACTACTATCACTTTTCACTCGATACGCTTATACTCTTTGTTTTAAGCAAACTGGTGAGATTGACAACCTCATCGTAAGTTGGGAACAAAGTATTTGGTTGTGTTGTGTGCAGGTTCCACGTTGCCGCTCGCAAAGCAAAGCTTGGACGAGGCACCCTATAAATTGTCCGAAGCTGTCGCGAAGCTAGTGGGCATCACCTTCTAGAGTATTGTCTTTTTCCTACTGGATTGACTACCTTGGTTTCATAACTGAGGGAAAACTTGCTGCTATATTCATCAAACCTTCTCTTGGGGTTTCCAACTGGCCGGTCATTTTTACTTCATCAACTACACGCCAACAAGTTTTCTGGCACCATCATCACCGCGCCATCAACAAGTTTTCTGGCGCCGTTGCCGGGGAAAAAGAAGACTTCTGCAAGGGGAGTTTCGCACACACATCCTTTACTTTGTTTTAAGTTTTACTTTACTTTATTTTTACTTGCATCATTTTATCAAAAACACAAAAAAATAGATTCCTTTATAGTTGTTTTTACTTGTCTGCTTTTAGTTTTGCTAGAATGGCTACTCCTGAAAACACCAAGTTGTGTGATTTTACTAGCACTAATAATAGTGATTTTATCTGCACTCCTATTGCGCCACCTGCTCCTGCTGCAATTTTTTTTGAGATTAAGCCTGCTTTGTTGAACCTTGTTATAAAAGAGCAATTTTCTGGTGCTAGTACTGATGATGTTGCAGCTCATCTCAACAATTTTGTTGAGTTATGTGAGATGCAGAAATATAAGGATGTAGGGAGTGATATTATTAAGCTTAAGTTGTTTCCTTTTTCTTTGAGCGGAAAAGCTAAGGATTGGTTGCTGTCTTTGCCTAAAAATAGTATTGATTCATGGGCTAAGTGTAAGGATGCTTTTATTGGTAGATACTATCCTCCTGCTAAGATTATAGCTTTGCGTAGCAATATTATGAAGTTTAGTTAGTTTGATAATGAACATGTTGCTCAAGCTTGGGAAAGAATGAAATCTATGATAAAGAATTGCCCCACTCATGGACTGACTACTTGGATGATTGTTCAAACTTTTTATGCAGGACTAAATTTTTCTTCAAGGAAGCTATTGGATTCAGCTGCTGGAGGCACTTTTATGTCCCTGACCTTGGGCGCCGCAACAAAGCTTCTCGACAATATGATGGTAAATTACTCTGAATGGCACACCGAGAGAGCTCCACAAGGTAAGAAGGTAAATTCTGTTGAGGAAACCTCTTCCTTGAGTGATAAGATTGATGCTATTATGCTTATGCTTTCTAATGATAGGACTCATGTAGATCCTAATAATGTTCCTTTAGCCTCTTTGGTTGCTCAAGAAGAGCATGTTGATGTAAACTTCATTAGAAATAATAATTTCAACAACAATGCTTATAGGAACAATTTTGCTAGTAACAATTATAGGCCGTATCCTTCTACCAATGGTAATGGTTATGGTAACTCTTATGGTAATTCCTCCAACAACACTAGGGCCGTGCCCTCCGAGCTTGAGGTAATGCTCAAGGACTTCATCGGTAAGCAAAATGCTTTTAACAAGTCTGTTGAGGAAAAGTTAGGCAAAATTGATATTCTTGCTTCTAAAGTTGATAGCCTTGCTCATGATGTTGAACTTCTGAAATTAAAAGTGTTGCCTAATGATGTGAAGGAGAACAATCCTTTTGCCACTGGTAATGCTATCCAAGTTAGAATTGATGAAAATGTTAGGATGCTAGCAGAATTGCATACCAGGTGGGAAAGAGAAGATGAGATAGCTAGAAAGATGAAGGTATGTACCATTACTACCTCTAATGATGTTATTCCTAATGCTAGCAATCCTCTTACTTTGATTGGTGTAGAGAAAACTCCTACTCCTAGTGTTAAAAAGCCTAAAACAGCTAAAACTTTTTCTCAAAAGAGTGCTGAAATTTTTCGGAGTGTAGGAGATGATAACTCTATTTCCTTTAATTATTTTGATGTTGATGGCTGCAATATATCTGAAGTTATTTTGTTCTTACAAAAGCCTACTTTGACTCCCAATGCTAGTTCTTTAAATGTTGCTTTTACTAAGCATATTACCAATGCTCTCATGAAAATTAGGGATGAAAAGTTGAAGAAAAAAGCTTCTATTCCCAAGAAATTAGAAGATGGTTGGGAACCCATCATTGATATGCATGTTAATGGTTTTTATTGCCATGCTTTATGTGATCTAGGTGCTAGTATTTCTAACATGCCTAGAAAAATTTATGACATGCTTGATTTACCACTGCTTGAAAAGTGTTATTATGATGTTCCTATTGCTGATGTTGCCAAGAAGAAACCTTTGGGAAGGATTAATGATGTTCTTATTATGGTTAACAATAACCTTGTTCCCGTTGATTTTCTTGTCATGGATGTTGAATGCAATGCTTCATGTCCTATTATTTTGGGAAGACCCTTTCTTCGAACTGTAGGTGCCATCATTGATATGAGGGAACGCACTATCAAATATCAATTTCCACTCAAGAAAGGTATGGAACACTTCCCTAGAAAGAGAAATAAATTACTTTTTGACTCTATTATTAGAGCAAATTATGAGCTTGATGCTTCATCATTTAATATTACTTGATTCGCATTTTCTGCGCCTAGCTCAAAGGCGTTAAAGAAAAGCACTCTTGCGAGATAACCCAATGTTTTTACTTTTAGTACTTTTTCTTTTATTTGAGTTTTGTAAGTTATTACTACTGTAATAACCTCTCCTTATCCTTTTTATTTCGTTTTTGTGCCAAGAGAAGCCTCTAATTTGAGTGAGGTAAGATTTGGGGATGTTGCTATCCTGAAACAGTTTTCGGTGCTGCACCGTAAAAATTCGTGAAATTTCTCTGTATATCTTTTGGACCTGCGATTCCTTGTGCATATGCCCCAGGTTATATCCAAACTTTCATTAGTTGAACACTTTTTGATTTGAGCAACAGAAAACCCTCTAAAAATTCGACCTTTGTCAGCTGTTCTGTTTTGACAGATTTCTGCCAATATTTGTGTTTGCCGCTTTATCGCTTTCTTTTTGAGTTCTTTTGATCATGGAACTTTTGGGGAAGTCTCTACAGTAGTATATGCTTTATATTTGATGGTTTTGAGTTGAAACCTGAAGCAAAAAAAGGGTTGATTCAATGTTATGCTTACACTAATGTTGCTAATAGATTTGTGTTTAGTTTTGTATGATGGAAGTTTTCAAGTGTAGGGATTGGAGAATGATGAGATGAGTTGAAGAATGGATAAAAGCTCAAGCTTGGGGATGCCCATGTCACCCCAAGAAATATACAAGAGGTACAAGCGTCAAAGCTTGGGGATGCCCCCGAGGCACCCCTTCTTCATCGGCAAAAATCAGGTCACCTTTCAACACACTATATTTTTATTGCTTCATGCATTATGCGTTTTTCTTGGAGCGTCTTGTTTTTAGTTTTCAGTTTAGTTTAGTTTTGTTTGCTTCAATAAATGGTTGGACCCCAACAAATTCCTTTTGGAGAAGTTGCCTTGCTTTTCATTTCCCAAGAACACTCCATTTTTCACTCTTATCGTTTCAACGAGTGTTCTCTTTTTCTAGAACTGCGTTTAGCTTTCATTTTTCACCTTGATTTTTATTCAGATCTTGTTATATCTTTGCATCAAGGTGTATTTTGACCTCTGGTCCATGTTGGTTTTCATCAAAAGAGTTGTTTATAAAAAGTTCGAATGGTGTTGGAAAAGGGAAAAAGCTTTATGCAAAAAAGTGGTACAAGAAGGAGCTTGTGTAGACTGTAGCCTAGGCTTTTGCATGTCATGCTTGACATCTTTTTGATAGTATGCTTAGTGGTTTTGATGTAGCATGACTTGTCCCAAATGACTGAGATTGCTTAATGAGCCTTTGAAAAAATCATGCATTGTTTTTAATTATTTGGAAGCATTATTTTGGTTTTCTCCTTTGATGCTTTATTTGGGTTGACTTGGTGCATGCTTACACATGTTTGACTCATACAAAGTCGCCATAAGCCTCTATGATCATTTAGTTTTTGACTTTTGATGCCATCTTATGCTTCTTTTAATGTCGCTTTGTCGCTCTGCATGATTATGGCTGTTATTGCTCTCTTAGTTGGTTGCTCCCAGTCTTTTGCTAGCCCTCATTTTGTACTGAGTATGAGCTCTACTCATGCATCCAACTCCTAAAAACAAAGTTGTTCCATTGTGTCCACCAAGTTGCTAGCCCTCATTTTGTACTGAGTAAGCCATTTCAAGTAAGTTTTCATGTGCTACCTTTCAAAACTTTCAACTACTTCTCGTTTTGTGCGACTGTTTTTAGCTCATGGGGACGTAGTGGTCGGAATTGCTATCTTCCATATTAAATTAAGTACCCCTCGACTAGGCAGCTTCATCTGCTCGTCATTAATTTTGCAAGGGAGCTGGTCAGACCATTGTAATCTAATTCTAAAAAGAAAAAAGGCACTCCTCCATGGTATGTGAATGTTGGTGGGCACCCGATGGAATCGGTTAGCCATGGTTTGAGAAAGGAAAAAGGTGGGGAGGAGTGCCAAAGCTTTATAAAAGAGCACCAATGTGCCAAATTTTCAAAGAACTCGGAACCGCTCTCACTTGTTTATTATGGAAGATAGTAAGACCCCATTGCCAGTCGTTGACATGAAACAACCACCTCTCAAAACCCAATTTTTTATCTCTGTTTTACAAATGAAAAGCTCTAGCACATGTTTAATCACTGCTTCCCTCCGCGAAGGGCCTTTCTTTTACTTTTATGTTGAGTCGCCACCTTCTACCTTTATGCACCGTCTAAGAGAGCATAGTTGTCATTCTGAGTATAATGTGCATTGTCCCAAAGTTTTCATTGATTGATTCATGATGTTGTTTTCACTTGTTCTCAAATTACTTGTATCTAGTCGCCCTCTTAAACTTGAAGGTGTCCTATGCATTTATGTTTTGCTCTCTCATGAAGGACAAGATGAAAACCATTTGTATGTTTTTCCTTATGATTTGAACACACGTTTGACTTTCATTGTTTCATTTTCATGATCTTTCATTTGTGTTCTTTTTCATGATATAACATGGTTGCTAAGTTTCTTCTATCAAGATTATATCTTTCATGCCCATGTTTTAAGTTCTTTTGATCCCAGCGCACAACGCTTACATAGATTATCAAGATTGTGTAGGTGCATGTCACCTCAAAAATTATTTCTTTGTTATCACTTACCTACTCGAGGACGAGCAGGAGTTAAGCTCGGGGATGCTGATACGTCTCTAACGTATCTATAATTTTTGATGCTCCATGCTTGTTTTTACACCATTTGCTTAGTGTTTCATTACACTTCGTGGCATTTTTATGCATTTTCCGGAACTAACCTATTAACGAGATGCTACAGTGCCAGTTCCCTGTTTTCTGCTATTTTTGTGTTTCAGAAAAGTTACACAGGAAATATTCTCGGAATTGGACGAAACAAAAGCCGAACGTCCAGAAATTTACCAAAGCTTCCAGAGAACCGAAGAGGAGACGGAGAGGGGACACAGGGCAGCCACACCACAGGGCGGCGCGGCCTGCCCCTGGCCCGCGCCCCCTGGTGGTGAGGTCACCCTGGCCCACTTCTGACGCCGCCCCTTCGCCTATAAAGACCCCCCGACGGGAAAAACCTAAACACCCGATCACTTTTCCAGAAACATATCGTGATCCGCCACCGTTGTTGACCCGAGATCGGGAGGGTCCAGAAGCTCTTCCCGGCACCCTGCCGGAGAGGGGAATCGCCACCGGAGGTCTTCTTCATCGCCATGCTTGCCTCCGACACGATGAGTGAGTAGTCTACCTTGGAATATGGGTCCATAGCAGTAGCTAGATGGATGTCTTCTCCACCATGTGCTTCATGTTTAGATCTCGTGAGCTGCTTTACATGATCGAGATCACCGTTATGTAATTCTACATGTTGTGTTTGTTGGGATCTGATGAATATTGGTGTTATGATTGAGTTGATGTGCTGAATAATATCTTATGTTATCTCTATGTTGTTTATGATCTTGCATGCTCTCCGTTGTTAGTAGCTATCTTGGCCGAGTAGTTGCTAGTGACTCCAAGAGGGGGTATTTATGCTCGATAGTGGGTTCATGCCTCTATTTAATCTGGGGGAGTGACAGAAACCTCTAAGGTTGTAGATGTGTTGTTGCCATTAGGGAGAAAACAACATTCATATGCTCAAGGGCATATGCTTTGTTTACATTACACACTTTGCTTAATGCAGTTATCTGTTGTTAGCAACTTAATACTTGTGGAGTTCTCGGATTGATTCGCCACAAGTGGATTATTAGTCATAGATGCAGTTGGATGACGGTCTATGTATTTTGTTGTAATGCCCAGAGTAAATCTCATAGTGATCCTCTCGACACATGCACGTTGTCTTTATTCTATCAATTGCCCAACTGTAATTTGTTTACCCAGCATGTGTTATCTTTACCTAATAATAAAGTACGTAAGGGTTCCATGGTTTGGTTTTTCCCGTCCGGACGTTTTGTAAAAAAGTCCATCGTAATCCTGGCCCAATTTTTATTTGTTTCTATCTAAATTACACGAAGTGCCACCGCTAAGTAAATAACGTTTCGATTTGTTTCGTCTGTTCAACTCGATGGTAGGAGATCGCACACGTCTGGCTTTGTCCGTAGTTCCTGTGGGCCTGGCCCAACCCAATTCAATCGCTTCCTACCGGTTCGCTGTCGTGCGTCCACATACCGAACCAGATGAACCAGTTCCCTTAAAAAAAAGATACGTCAGAGACGAGGAGTTCCGGCTTAGAAAGCACCGATCCCACCCGCGATACATCCCATCCCCGACACGGCCTTTCTATCCCATCGTCGCGGCGACACCGGCGAGAGCTTCCCGTCGTGTGGACGTTGGCAGCCGGCTCCACGCGAACCTCCGTGCTCGGCGGCTTGTGTCGCGCCCATCTCGGCTCTGTCCGTCCCTGCCGGAGCTCACGTCCACACAGGCCCACGCGCCCCGCCGGAGCTCACCCCTACACAGGCCAGCGCCGCCACACGCGTGGCCCTCGGCTCGCAACCAACAGCGCAACTACCATCCCGAGCGCGGTCTCCACCGCGCGCAACCTAGACCTCCACCGCGTGGCCTCCCCCGACCTCATCCAACGCAGCCTGGGTGTGGTGACCAACGCCCACCTGCGCCCCAACCTGCAACATCCGATCGATTGTTCTTCTGGTACAAGGCCATGGCGGGCAAGGAGGGGGGCGGCATGCATGGATTGCCAGGCGCGGTGGCACATGGCTAAGACAGGACCGGGAGCAGGAAGCAGTAATACATGAAGATGTGGCGTGCATGTACGAGAAGACTGACGTGGTGTATATGCAAATGCTGAGCTCCAGAATTTCCTTGGAGCTCATTGGTCTGTGCAGAATTTCCTTGCATCCCATTGGTCTAATATGGACGGAGTAGCTCTAATGTTCATGCAGATGATATTGATTGAACAATTGAGTAGATAAATAATGGTATGTGACTGACATTGGTGATGTGGAACAACCTGTGGAAGAATCTAACAACAGTTTTGGATCTTACTGATGCCAAAGATTTGACAGGGTCTGAAAATTATTGTGTTGCCATTTTCGCCTATATATCTGCAAATAAAGAAAGCCTTACATGCGATATCTCAGATCATCAGATTTGCAGGGACATTATGAAAAAATTTAGTCAGTTGCTAAAGAAGGAATATGAAAAAAATAAGTCGATTTGTGGCGGTGTTGGTCGGATTTGAGTAGGCAGCGATGGCTTGATTTAAAAAAATATGCACAAATAACTTACATATTTAAATTACACACTTATAAAATTTATCTAAATACGTTCATCATGCATGGTTTCTCGGTGGAGATGTATATGACGGCAAGCATAGAGTAAGTCTTTCTTAACAGGGAAATGCTAATGTAAAGAAAGAGAACAAGCTCATAATAGGGGGTCAAAAATCTGTTGCAAAGCACCATCCCGAGTCCTAGATCCCTAGGATAAAAGCCGCACGTCCTAAAGCCTCCTCCTGATCGCCCTGACCTACTCTGCTCGATTCCTCAACTCCCGCGTCGAGCTCGGTCGGCCTTGGTCGGCTCATCACATCGCGATAGGATCGATTGTGTTTGCGTGCCGGCGGCGAACTTGCTGGCTGGGACCGTGGACGTGGAGGTTGTGCCAGCTCCTGGCCTACTCGCCCTCACCTGTACTACAGTACTACGGGCCACGGCTGCTTCGTTCGTCTCCCCACGAGTCAACTCTCTAGACAGCGACGGGGTGAGGTTGTACAGCGCCGAGCCTGGTCTTTCCGGAAGTCTACGAGCCACCCGCATAGAGGGAGTAGGAGGGATACGAGCAGAAGGTGCTGCACTATGAGTCTACGGTCACCATCTCCATCGACCCGCAAGAATATGTTAATTGTGTGCTATGGTGCTCGTGGCTGTCGCGACTCCGACGACCTGAAGACTAACATCGCGGCGGACATCCAGGAAAATAGCTGAGCATGCTGGTGCAAGAGTGATAAAAGGGGCGGTTGCCTGAGATAACGAGGATGACGGTGGCCTCAAGGCCTGAGCTAATGATTCCACAGTTATTGCTTCTCTGAACTGCACGAGGGGTCATGTACTGCCAGTGCAATTTGTCATCGAGAGACCTCCGCCCGTTGGCCATCGAACTATACCTAGCACTGCACTTCTTCGTCGTTCGCCTCGTCATCTCTTTGTCATGGCGTCCTAAACCGATAGTTCCCTCGGCGCTGCAATCGATCTTGAAAAAAGCCAGCAGCTTCTAAGGTTGGCCACGCTCAGGGCAGCCGCCGGAACGGTCGTCCAGGATATACTGCAAATTTATATGCATCTGTTGGCCAACAAGCTGTGCTATTACATGCTGAATAATTCTTCCTATCGGAAAGAGGTGTCAAATCGCACACCTAAATGTTGTTGCAGGTTTACCGGATGTAAATAGTCAAGCTTGACTCCACCATGAGGTAATCTTAACTGTATGCCTCGGAGGTAAACCTGCTATGATCAACCCACAACAGTTTTTTTTAATTTCTCTATTTGTAGTCTTTCTTCAGCTTATTGTAGAAAGTTATTTCTTGATGTTTGTATTCTCTGTTCAACATGTCAAATAGAATAATAGAAGAGCCAACGAGAGCTTTGCAAGTTTTCAGGACACTGATCTTTGTCTTTAATTGTGATTTTTTAAAGTTGGAATATACAGTTTTCATATCTTCCCATTCGCAACCTATGGATTTATATAAAATGATTTAATATAATTAGAGAATCAATCTATAGATTGTAAATTTTTACAGTGCCATACTTTCTTGCGAGTGACCGCAGTGTCACCTCGAGAAACCAAGAGTAACTACGACAATTATAAGCTTGCAGATCCATGCAGCCTGTGAACTCCCGATGATGGAATCGTGATCATCTTCATATTGTCGTGCCGATATCAGCTAAGTTTTTCTCTCCCAGTGCAACGCACGGGCATTTTTCCTAGTTTTATCTTATGGAGAGACACCACTAGTGAACTGTGGACCCCAGTCCTATTTCCTTTATATTGCTATCACCTGTTTACTTTACTCGCACTGTTTACTTTACTCGCATACTACTATCACTTTCCACTCGATACGCTCATACCCTTTGTTTCAAGCAAACCGGTGAGATTGACAACCTCATCGTAAGTTGGGAACAAAGTATTTGGTTGTGTTGTGTGCAGGTTTCACATTGCCGCTCACAAAGCAAAGCTTGGACGAGGCGCCCTATAAATTTTCTGAAGCTGTCGCGAAGCTAGTGGGCATCACCTTCTGGAGTATTGTATTTTTCCTACTGGATTGACTACCTTGGTTTCATAACTGAGGGAAAACTTGCTGCTATATTCATCAAACCTTCTCTTGGGGTTTCCAACTGGCTGGTCATTTTTACTTCATCAACTACACGCCAACAAGTTTTCTGGCACCATCATCACCGTGCCATCACAACCGAATACCCAGAAGTACTTGATGTTGGGCTTGCTTCCGGTGAGTATTTCATATGGAGTCATGTTCAAGCCTTTGCGGAGGAAGAGCTGGTTCGATGAATGACAAGCCGTAGAGATAGCTTTGGCCCAAAAGTTGTATGGAGACTTAAACTTCACCAACATGGACCTAGCCATATCCATAAGAGTACGGTTCTTCCTCTTGGCCACACCATTTTGTTGAGGGGTGTATGCAGCGGAATATTGATGTTGAATCCCCTCATCAGTAAGAAAACCATTCAAGGTGTAGTTCTTGAACTCGGAGCCATTGTCACTTCTTATTGCCAAAATATTTTGCCCATATTGACGTTCAACTTCTTTGGCAAAGTCGATGACGGTTTGTTGAGTCTCACTCTTGTATGGGAAGAAATAAACCCATGTATATCTTGAATAGTTATCAACAATTACCAAACAATATTTCTTTCCACCAAGACTTGCATGAGAAGGAGGACCAAAGATATCCACATGAAGGAGCTCTAAAATCCTCTTGGAAGAAATAATAGTCTTGCTTGAATGGGGAGAGTCATGCATTTTTCCTAGAACGCAAGCCCTGCAAACACGATCTTTGGCAAAAGAAACATCTTCTTTTAGTCCGAGAATGTGGCCTCCCTTGTGAAGGCTTTGCAAAGTTCTCATATTGACATGGGCTAGTCGGCGATGCCAAAGCCAACCCACATCGGCCTTTCCAAATAGACACATTGCACTTGTAGTGGTTTTCCCCGAGAAGTCCACCACATACAAGTTATTTTTAATATGCCCAACGAAAGCGACCTTTAGAGACTTGCTCCACAAGAGTACCACAATATCATTATCAATAAAGACGGCAAAGCCTATCTTACCAAGTGCACGAACTGAAAGTAAATTATAACCAAGAGTCTCAACAAGCATGACGTCCACAAGGGAAATATCCGGTGCGACCACCACCTTGCGAAGACCCAATACCTCGGATTGTGACATGTCTCCATAAGTGATGGTTATATTGTTGATGTTAGGCCTCATCTCCGTCATGATCTTTGATACGTCTCAAACGTATCTATAATTTTTGAGGCTCCATGCTTGTTTTTACACCATTTGCCTTGTGTTTCGTTACACTTCGTGGCGTTTTTATGCGATTTCGGGAACTAACCTATTGACAAGATGCCACAGTGCCAGTTCCCTATTTTCTACTATTTTTGTGTTTCAGAAAAGCTACACAGGAAATATTCTCGGAATTGGATGAAACAAGTTCCAGAACTCCTATTTTTCCCGGACAAAGGACAAGGACCGAAAGAGAGCCGGAGGGAGGCCAGGGGCCAGCCTCACAATGAGGGGGTGCGGCCCAGCCGCTGGCCGCGCCCCCTACGTGTGAGGGTGCCCTGGCAGCCCCCTGACGACGCCCCTTCGCCTATATAAAGCCTCTGGATGGAAAACCCTAGGGGAATCGGTAATTTTCCAGAAAGAGTTTCGCAGCTCCGCCGCCGCTGATGAATTTCAGGGGACAGAAGTCTATGTTCCGGCACCCTGCTGGGACGGGGAAGTGCCCTCAGAGCCATCTCCATCGGTCTCCATCGCCGTCTCCGCCGTCTCCATCGACCTCACCGCCATCTCCATCAACCTTGTTGTCTCCTATGATGAGGAGGGAATAGTTCTCCCCCGGGGCTGAGGGCTCTGCTGGTAGCTATGTGGTTCACCTCTCTCTCCCATGATGTGATCATGAGCTTTGTATCTAGTTGAATTGGTAGATGTTATTATTCATATATTATGCTACTCCTATGCTTTATTATTATACTCTCCGGAGATACCTCGTATCATGGTGTAAAGGTGACTAGTGTGTGCATCATGTGTATCTTTTTGGTTAATGTCTCTATGAAATGTTGGTGTTTGTTGGAACCATCTAGTGCGTTCACGGTGATAGTGTGGGACAATCTAGTTTGGGTACATACGGATTTTGAGGAGTGCTTCATAGCCCTACGCATGATTAGTGTTCGTTTTCCATTGGAGAACTATTTTGAGTTGCATATTGATGATAGTATCTATTGGTTCAATTATGATATATTTGTTGGGAGTGTGTCCACTTGTGAAAGTATGATCCCTAGGCCTTGTTTCCAAGCATTGCACACCGTTTACTTCCTATTTTGTTACATGTTTACTCGCAGCGATATTTATTTCAGATCACATTTGCTACTTATAATCATCACTACTACTTGTATTTCACTATCTCTTCGCCGAACTAGTGCACCTATACATCCGACAAGTGTATTGGGTGTGTTGGGGACACAAGAGACTTTCTGTATCGTAATTGCAGGGTTGCTTGAGAGGGATAGCTTTGACCTCTTCCTCCCTAAGTTCGATAAACCTTGGGTGATCCACTTAAGGGAAACTTGTTGCTGCTCTACAAACCTCTGCACTTCGAGGCCCAACACTGTCTACAAGAACAAGCGCGTGCGTAGACATCAAGCTCTTTTCTGGCGCCGTTGCCGGGGAGGTAAGGTAAAAGGTACTCACATTCTTTGGTTACTAAGTCTTTTAGTTGCTGGTGAGTGCTCGGAGTTATTTCCTTTAGATTCTGCAATTATATCTTTTTGTTTCTTGTTTTTATTTTCACTAGTTAGGCTTAATGGAAAATAAAGAGTTCTTTAGTCTTTTTTCTGAGTTTAGATTTGAAGAGAAAATTGAAAAACCTTTGGAGCTTATTTCGCATAACAATGTTATTAGTACGAATGCTTTGAATCCCGTTATTGCTAATGCTATGGAAAAGTCTAAGCTTGGGGAAGCTAGTTTTGTTAAGCATGATATTTTTAGTTCCCCAGCTTTAGTGGAGAAAGTTTGCTCTGATGATATTTTATCTCCCATATGTGATGTTTCTAATGATGCTTGTGCTCCTCATCCTTTTAAAATACCTATGAAAATTGTTGATCGTGCTATGAATAACTGCTATTTAGGAGATGGAACTGTCCATCCCGGTGATCATTTGCTCTTTATACATGAATTATGCGAGTTGTTCCAGTGTGCAGGTATTTCAATGAACCAAGTTAATAAGAAGCTATTCTCTTTATCACTGAAAGGCAGAGCTGCGAAATGGTATAAAACACTAAAGGATGGCCGACCTATTGATTGGGAGGAAATTATACCTCTCTTTTATTCTAAATTCTATCCTTCTAGTCAGGTTTATAAAGATAGGAATTACATTTATAATTTTCATCCGCATGAGGGAGAAAGCATTGCCCAAGCGTGGGGAAGATTAAAGTTACTAATGCACAAATGTCCTATTCATGATCTTCCCCGTAATATTGTTATTAATAATTTTTATGCAAGGCTTTCAGGATATTACAAGGATTATCTAGATGCATGCTTTGATGGGTCTTTCACAAGCAAGGATGTTGACACCAAGTGGGATCTGCTTGAAACAATTCAAAACAATATTGAAGGTTGGGATAGCGACAAAGGTAAAGGATCAGGTATGAATTACGAGTTTGATTGCATTAAGTCTTTCGCTGAAACTGCTGATTTTCAAGAGCTTAGTGCTAAGTATGGTCTTGATCCTCAAATTATGATAGATTGTTTTAAAACCTTTGCTTCCCATATTAATGTTCCTACAGGAAATGGGGACGTGTATCATGAACCTTTTAAGGACACTCGCATAGAAAATGATATTGTTGTTGATGATTCCAATAAACATGCTCAAACTTCTAAAAGTCCTATTTCTTATAAGCATGTTAATTTTTGTGGAGTACATAGACCTTGTGAACAGAGTTACAACAAGGAAGATTATTGTGTCCACCATGCAAATGAAGAAACCCGAATGTGGTACAAGGATATAGGCGAGATCGATAAAAAGGTTTGTAAGCTTTATCCTTTCCTTTGTAAACATTGCGATGACATAGGTCATTTTAATTTCCAATGCTCAAGCCCTAATAGTTACTCTTCTAGTACCTTAAGTTTGTATTGTGATGACAAGATTACTCTCAATCAGCATGATGAGCTCACTTTGTTCTTGGCGTGTGAAGAGATATCTAGAAAGATTGCTTTGATAGATATGAATGATGTTGATATTAATAGCACCCTTCGTGGTTGTCGTCTCTATTGTGCTAAATATTGCCTTGCAAATACTTACATACAAAATCTTATAAAACATGATGTTTTGCCAAGCTATGACAGGACTGATAGATGTTTTTATCTTATTAATAGAGAGGAGGAATCCTCCAAAGTTTCTTCTGTTGTTTCTGTCCACAAACCAGATTATGTGGAGAAGATGCCTTTCCCTCCTAAAGAATATGTGGAGAAGATGCCCTTCAAGTCTCTCCCTCCTAAAGGAGAGAGTAAGAAGAGTATGAAGAAGAAGAAGAGGAGTAAAAGGCGAGAGGACATGGTATCTTCCCCTAAGCGTTATGATCCTGCTATAGATTATGATAATTCTGATTGGGATGACATTCTCATGCCTGTTACCTATGTTAGTGATCATGATTGGGAAAAGCACTCTACTTTTAATATTGAAAATCTTTTTGGTACCAATTCTAAGGTTAATAATTGTTGTACCATTAGTACTATCCATGTTCCTTCTTATGATGATATGTTTGATGAGTATGCTTTGCGAAATAGTTGTTCTCTAGCTTGTGATGATACTAAACCTCTGGTTTATGATGGTTATGATGATGAGTATAATATTTTTAGTTCACCTACTTTTGAGGAGAAAAATAGTTATGATTACAATATGCCTCCTGTTTTTGATGATTATGGTGATGAGAATAATTATTCTATTGAATCTGCTCCTACTACTATTGTTCATGTGGGGAGTATTAATTCTTTTATGCATGTGGCTCATGATAGGGATGTTTTATGTGATAATTATATTGTTAATTCTATTCATGATGCTACTGAAAGTTATTATGAGAGAGGGAAACATGGTTTGATGGATCTCAACAATATTGAGTTTCCCCTCTTTATGTTGCAATTCTTGAAGTTGTACTTGTTTTGCCTTTCTATGCTTTTTGCTTTGCGCTTTCATGACTTGTCTCTTTACAAGACTATTTTTCATAGGAAGTGGTTTAGATTTAAATGTGTTTCATATTTGCTTTTTGATGCTCTCTCTTGCTTTAAGTTCCTATATAGCGCCTTTGCCTTAAGCTCTTTTATGGCGCCTACATGAGCATCTTTGCAAATTACTGCGCCTAGCTCAAAGGCGTTAAAGAAAAGCACTCTTGGGAGATAACCCAATGTTTTATTTATAGTAATTTTTCTTTTATTTGAGTCTTGGAAGTTATTACTACTGTAATAACCGCTCCTTATCCTTTTTATTCTGTTGTTGTGCCAAGAGAAGCCTCTAATTTGAGTGAGGTAAGATTTGGGGATGTTGCTGTCCTGAAACAGTTTTCGGTGCTGCACCGTAAATATTCGTGAAAATTCTCAGAATATCTTTTGGACCTGCAATTTCTTATGCATATGCCCCAGGTTATATCCAAACTTTCATTAGTTGAACACTTTTTATTTGAGCAACATAAAACCCCGTAAAAATTCAACCTTTGTTAGCTGTTCTGTTTTGACAGGTTTCTGCCAATATTTGTGTTTGTCGCTTTATCGCTTTCTTTTTGAGTTCTTTTGATCACAGAACTTTTGGGGAAGTTGCTACAGTAGTATATACTTTATATGTGGTGGTTTTGAGTTGAAACCTGAAGCAAAAAGGGTTGATTCAATGTTATGCTTACACTAATGTTGCTAATAGAATTGTGTTTAGTTTTGTATGAAGGAAGTTTTCAAGTGTAGGGATTGGAGAATGATGAGATGAGATGAAGAATGGACAAAAGCTCAAGCTTGGGGATGCCCATGCATCACCCCAAGAAATATCCAAGAAGTACAAGCGTCAAAGCTTGGGGATGCCCCCGAGGCACCCCTTCTTCATCGGCAAAAATCAGGTCACCTTTCAAAACACTATGTTTTTATTGCTTCATGCACTATGCGTTTTTCTTGGAGCGTTAGTTGTTTTTTGTTTTCAGTTTTCTTTTGTTTTGTTTGCTGCAATAAATGGTTAGATCACATCATGTTTCTTTTGGAGAAGATGAACTCGCTTTTCATTTGCCAAGCACACTCTAGTTTTCACTCTTTTCGTTCAACGAGTGTTCTCTTTTTCTGCTACTGCGTTTAGCTTTCGATTTTCGCCTTGATTTGTGTTCAGATCTTGTTATATCTTTTCATCAAGGTGTATTTTGACCTCTGGTCTATGTTGGCTTTTATCAAAAGAGTTGTCTCAAAAAGTTCGAATGGTGTTGGAAAAGAGAAAAAGATTTATGCAAAAAAAAGTGGTACAAGAAGGAGCTTGTGTAGACTGCGGCTTAGACTTTTGCATGTCGTGCTTGATGTCTTTTTGATAGCATGCTTAGTGTTTTGCTGTAGCATGACTTGTCTCAAATAACTAAGATTGCTTAATGAGCCTTTGAAAAAATCATGCGTTGTTTTTATCGTTTGGAAGCATTATTTTGGTTTTCTCCTTGATGCTTTATTTGGGTTGACTTGGCGCATGCTCACACATGTTAGACTCTTACAAAGTCGCCAATAGCCTCTATGATCATTTAGTTTTTGAATTTTGATGCCATCTTATGCTTCTTTTAATGTCGCTTTGTCGCTTTGCATGATTATGGCCGTTATTGCTCTTTTAGTTGGTCGCTCCCAGTCTTTTGCTAGCCTTCGTTTTGTACTGAGTATGAGCTCTACACGTGCATCCAACTCCCAAAAACCAAGTTTGCCATTGTGTCCACCATACATACCTATTAGCAATTTGCTATTCCAAAGTACATTTGACTTGCTTTTATCTACTCTTCAAATTAAACTCTTACCAGTGTTATGCGAAAATTGGTCAGTAAAGCCCTCACGAACCGGATGGCACACTTTATTTTTCTCGTTCTTAAAAATTTGACATTGTGGTCTCTTATGTTGAGTTGTTATGCTTGCAAGTTGTAAGTTGGGAATTAGCCCAACCATGCCGTCATGGGGCAAGCTTTCAACATTGCACTTCTTATTTGAGTTGATATCGTGATCTTTTGTTTATGGATACTCGCGGTGTGAAATGAATTGGGAATCTTGCGGGATCATGGAGTTTGTATATGTGTTAGAGAAATGCCTGGGCCACCAATCTAAGCCATGCATAATTCATGGTGGAAATTTACAGCATGCCCATAGTGGACATTCGACAACGCATCTCAAAATAAAAAGCTATACAAATGGTAAATAAAAGAGATGTCGAGGTGTTCATTGTCTGCTTGTCCTGTCATTTTGATGTGGGCTTGTTCCATGTCATCGGGCACGGAGGTACCCCGTTGGCGGTTCTCGATGATACGTCTATACTTACAATGACAAGAGATTGCTTGGGACTCTAAGTAAAGTAGCATGACGTTTGGGTACTCGTATTCACGGGACACGAGGTTTTCAACTTATGATTTGTCAAGCATATGCAGCATAAGTGTTCTCGCATTAACTTTAACCATTCAAGATGCTTATGATGGGGGCAATGAGAGCTCAAAGCTGGTAAGTACCATAATTTTTGAAGGTTTATAAAACTTGCAATCACTGCTTCCCTCCGCGAAGGGCCTTTCTTTTACTTTTATGTTGAGTCACCACCTTCTACCTTTATGCACCATTAAGAGAGCATAGTTGTCATTCTGAGTATAATGTGCATTGTCCCAAAGTTTTCATTGATTGATTCATGACTATGGTTTCACTTGTTCTTAAATTACTTGTATCTAGTCACCCTCTTAAACTTGAAGGTGTCCTATGCATTTATGTTTTGCTATTCCATGAGGGACAAGCTGAAAACCATTTACTATGTTTTTCCATATGATTGGAACACACGTTTGACTTTCATTGTTTCATTATTCATGATCTTTTGTTTGTGTTCTTTTTCATGTTATAACATGATTGCTAAGTTTCTTATTGTCAAGATTATGTCTTTCATGCCCATGTTTTAAGTTCTTTGATCTCAGCACTCAATGCTTTACCTATATGATCAAGATTGTGATGGTGCATGTCACCTCAAAAATTATTTCTTTTGTTATCACTTACCTACTCGAGGACGAGCAGGAGTTAAGCTTGGGGATGCTGATACGTCTCAAACGTATCTATAATTATTGATGCTCCATGCTTGTTTTTACACCATTTGCCTTGTGTTTCGTTACACTTCATGGCGTTTTTATGCGATTTCCGGAACTAACCTATTGACAAGATGCCACTGTGCCAGTTCCCTGTTTTCTGCTATTTTTTGTGTTTCAGAAAAGCTACACAGGAAATAATCTCGGAATTGGACGAAACAAGTTCCAAAACTCCTATTTTTCCCGGACGAAGGACGAGGACCAAAAGAGAGCCGGAGGGGGGGCCAGCCTCACAATGAGGGGGCGCAGCCCAGCCCCTGGCCGTGCCCCCTACATGTGAGGGTGCCCTGGCAGCCCCCTAACGACGCCCCTTCGCCTATATAAAGCCTCGGGACGGAAAACCCTAGGGGAATCAGCAATTTTCCAGAAAGAGTTCCGCAGCTCCGCCGCCGCCGCCGACGAATTTCGGGGGACAGAAGTCTCTGTTCCGGCACCCTGCCGGGACGGGGAAGTGCCCCCGAAGCCATCTCCATCGGTCTCCATCGCCGTCTCCGCCGTCTCCATCGACCTCACCGCCATCTCCATCAACCTTGCTGTCTCCTATGATAAGGAGGGAGTAGTTCTCCCCCGGGGCTGAGGGCTCTGCCGATAGCTATGTGGTTCACCTCTCTCTCCCATGATGTTATCTTTATGTGATCGTGAGCTTTGTATCTAGTTGAATTGGTAGATGTTATTATTCAGATATTATGCTACTCCTATGCTTTATTATTATACTCTCCGGAGATACCTCGTATCATGGTGTAAAGGTGACTAGTGTGTGCATCATATGTATCCTTTTGGTTAATGTCTCTATGAAATGTTGGTGTTTGTTGGAACCATCTAGTGCGTTCATGGTAATAGTGTGGGACAATCTAGTTTGGGTACATAGGGACTTTGAGGAGTGCTTCGTAGCCCTACGCATGATTAGTGTTCGTTTTCCATTGGAGAACTATTTTGAGTTGCATATTGATGATAGTATCTATTGGTTCAATTATGGTATATTTGTTGGGAGTGTGTCCACTAGTGAAAGTATGATCCCTAGGCCTTGTTTCCAAGCATTGCGCACCGTTTACTTCCTGTTTTGTTACATGTTTGCTCGCAGTGATATTTATTTCAGATCACATTTGCTACTTATAATCATCACTACTACTTGTATTTCACTATCTCTTCGCCGAACTAGTGCACCTATACATTTGAGAAGTGTATTGGGTGTGTTGGGGACACAAGAGACTTTCTGTATCGTAATTGCATGGTTGCTTGAGAGGGATAGCTTTGACCTCTTCCTCCCTGAGTTCGATAAACCTTGGGTGATCCACTTAAGGGAAACTTGCTGCCGCTCTACAAACCTCGGCACTTGGAGGCCCAACACTGTCTACAAGAACAGACGCGTGCGTAGACATCAATCTTCTTGCTTCCGGTCATATGACTTGTGCATCCACTATCAAGCACCCATTTTGATCCACCGGAAGCATAGTCCTACAAGAGATCATTGCTTGGTTTTAGGTCCCCATTTCTCAATGGGTCCTCTTTTGTTAGCAACAAGGGTCTTTGGAACCCAAATAGACCAAGCAACATAACCATCATTTGGACCAACATATTTTGCATACATATCACCATAATAATCACGAAATAAAACATAGTGAGGGTTAGCAATTCCCGCAAGATCATCATGAGTGGCTTTGCCACCAACAATGGGATCCTTCTTTGCTTGTGCGGGCTTGGCCTTCTTTTTCTTGTTGTTGTTCTTCTGCTTCTTTGAGACAAAGCCAATCCCCATTTTATCATTAAATGCCTTTTGCTTACTCAAAAGGTCATTCAAGTTTTTCTCACCTATGGGAATGGTGGACTTAGCAAGCTCATCTTTCAACCTAGCATTTTCTTCAATAATATTTGCATGATCGCAAGTAGAAGTAGAAGAACTAGGCACATCATTCTTAGTCAATTGAATTTGAAGTTGTTCATGTGACTTGGCAAGAATAGAGTGTTCACTTTTCAAGGCCTTGTGAGCCTTGTCAAGATCTTCTAAATCCTTAACAAGTCTATCATGACCAACACCAAATTCAATCTTTTCCTTTTTAAGCACTTTTACTTTGGCACGAGCATGGTCACGCTCTTTAATGAGTTTAGATATAACTTCATTATTAGATTCCTCAATAGAATCGAGCTTCTCTTCAAGAGTTGCTCGTTCCTCTTCCTCTCCTTCAAGACAGTCTTTTAGTGAGGCAATGTCTTGAGTATACTCTTTTTCAAGCCTCATTTGTTCATCTAGTTTTTCAAGAGTCTTACCATATTGACTCAATAGGCTTTCAAAGTGTAACTTGTGTACACCATCTATACTAGACACATAATCATCAAAAGCAGTGATTTCTTCCTTTACTCTAAGACTAGCAAGATCATTCAAAGGAGCATCATTTGTGTTAGAGATGGAGGAGGAAGGGGTGGGTGATACCTCAGAAGACTTGGCCATAAGGCACTTGACGTTCTTGATGGGAGAGTCCTCATTGGGAGATTCAAAGAGTGATGTGGGAGAAGTGGAGGTGGTTGCAATTGCAGCCATCTCACTAGTCGAGGTTTCTTCTTCATCACTCTCACTCGCGGAGTACTCTTCTTGAGTCAAGAACACAAACTTTGGTTGCTTCTTCTTGGGTCCACCCTTCTTGATGGAGACTTGGTCTTGCTCTTGAGAATTAGCTTCCCACCATGATCTTCTCTCTTTTTGTAAGGACACTCGGCAAAAAAGTGAAATCTATCATTGCAATTGTAGCATGTCCTCACCCTTTGACCATTGTTGTCATTCCTTAGAAAGCCACTTGACTTGCTTCTTCTTTGATTGTCTTCTTTAGCCTTGTGGGGATCAACCCAAAAGGTTTTTCCATAAAAAGCCATGTGCTCATGATACTCATGCCTCATATCTTCGGGACATATCTCTAGTCTTGCTTCAATACTTGCTTGAAGAGGAACTTCTCTCTTAACCACACTTGCCTTTAATGCAAGGTTGGAACTTCTTCGCATTCTCATGGCACGAGCACGAGCATCTTCCGCATTTTGTGCGACAACCTTGTAGGCTTGTATCTCTTGCATCACTTGATTGAAGGTCATCTCGTGAAAGTTGTGCTTTCCTTGAACACTCTTCACATCCGTGGGCTCATATGGGGTGAGAGCAAGAATGTACTTCATCTTGATCCACTCATCATCAATATGGTGAGCACCTAGGTTCTTGAAGGTGGTAGCAATTGCCTTGAGTCTTCTATACATCTCTTGATGGTCCTCACCATCCTTCATAAAGAATCCCTCCGCTTGATTTGAAAAGGCCACATATCTTGTTCTCTTCATGCTCTCATTGCCAACAAATACATCGGAGAGGCCTTGCCAAGCTTCTTTTGCGGTGGAGAAGTGTTGGATGTGAGGCAAGTACTTGGACCCAACGACAATTTGAATCATGTGAAGAGCGGTTGCATTGAGTTGGCTATCGACCACCTCTCTTCTTGTCAAGTTGTTGGGATCCACGACCTTGAATCCTTCTTCAACAATTCTCCAAAGCTCGATGCAAGAACTGCGCATATGAGAGATCATTTGATATTGCCATTGACCAAAGTTTAATGCATCTAGCTTAGGTGGGTCGGCGGGTCAGGTGAATACCAATGAGGGAATTCACCTTTCCCATCGCCCTTAGTGGATGACTTAGCCTCGGTACCTTTGTCGGCATCCTGTTCTTCCAACCCCTCATTCTCCACTTGTGGAGTAGCGGGTTTTTCCAGAAGAGGAGGAGCAATAGGAGTTTTAGCTTGCATGAGTTGCTCTATCATTTCACGCAACTCGCTTATTTGAGATGTCATGGAAGATTCCAAGGTTTTGAAGTCATCCATGGAAACTTGATTACCCGAGCCCTCACTAGCTTGGGTTCCCATACTCTTAGGCGGTTAAGCCCGAATAAAGAGCCGAGGCTCTGATACCAATTGAACGGATCGTAAGGGCACCTAGAGGGGGGGTGAATAGGTGCTACTGAAATTTTAATTCTTTTTCAATTTAGGCTTGACACAAAAGGTAAATTCTCTAGATATGCAACTAGGGTGAATTTATCTATATGACAACTAGCAAGCTAAGCAAGGTACAATATATAAAGGCAATAAAGGATAGAGGTAACCGAGAGTGGAGCACACGGAGACACAGATGTAATTCCCGTAGTTCCTTCCTTTTTAGGGGAAGTACGTCTATGTTGGAGAGGTGTGGTTGCCACAAATGCCTAACCAACGCCACAAAGGCTCACCCTATTCTCCAGTGCAAGCTTTCGCCACAAAGGCCTAGCTCACTTTCCACTAAGGGATTCCTCAAGGCGGAACCGGCCTTTACAATCTTGGGGCACACATCCACAACTGAAATGGAGGCTCCCAAGGACAACACAATGCTGTCAAACAACAAGTAGCAAGATATCAAATACACAAATCAAGGTCTAGGGATTCAAAGAAACCCAAGACACAAGGGCCCTCAAGCAAATGAGAGGGGAATAGCATCGCTGAGGATGTAGATCAAGGCCTCCTCCTTCGATTCTCCAAAGATCAAGAGCTTTTGCGGGTTGAGGGGGCAGATCTTGTGAATTTTGTGGCTCTAAAATGGTGTTCTTCAAGCTTGGGATGAGCAGCTCCTTGGGGAAGAAGGAGGGGGTATTTATACCCCCCCCCCAAAATCTGACCGTTGGTTGTCAGGAAAGTCCGGCTAAAGCCGGAGTTAAGTCCGGCTAAAGCCGGTCACACTGGCTAAAGCTGGCCTCCACACCGGCTATAGCCGGCCTGAAAAATCCAGCCCTGGCCAGAAATAGCCGGATGAATACCCGGGTTGCGACAGAGGGTTTTTTGCCCCAAAGTCTGGGCAGTCCAGCTAAAGCCGGCCTGGGGTCCGGCTATAGCCGGTCTACACAGCCAAACAATAAGCTTATCTTCCTGAGCACATTAATACCACCACCTCACAGATTTCCTTTGAGCAATGATTAACATGAATTATAATGTAGGAAACCCAATATCTTGTGCAAGAGTATAATAAAATCCTGCAAAGATTAATCGCCACATTAATAGATAGGGATTTCTATTTTCGTGCCCTCAGGTCGTTAGTTGTACTCAGTTTTCCCCAGCCGCTTAGTTTTTCCTCAGTTTTCCCCTCGCTCTAGTTTGAAACCCCTCGCAGACGCTGGGACGGGAGGGTTGCGGTCTGGTCAGAGGCCTTGACCGTTACCGGTGACGGCTAGGGAGCCGCGGTGGTTGTGGATTGACCGATGCTTTTGAATGGTGCTGACGGGTAGGGTCAGGAGACACGTCGGAGCAGCCATCCATCTATCGCTGACGTGTGGGATGTTTTATTTCCTGATTGTATACGCGGTGCTGCCAATGACAAATGGGGCCGCTCTATAGGGCTGCCGCAGCCAATGACCAGTGGGGTCGTGTATTTTTCAGGAAAAGACATATATTGCCGCTCTGTGGGGCTGCCGCAGCCAATGACCAGTGGGGTCGTCTATTTATTTAGAGAAAATCATATATTGCCGCTCTGTGGGGGCCTCCGCAGCCAATGACCGCTGGGGTCATCTATTTATTTAGAGAAAATCATATAGAGCCGCTCTGTGGGGCCGCCTCAGCCAATGACCGCTGGGGTCGCCCTTAGTGAAAAGGCATATATCCCTGCTTTTAGTTAGAGAGAAGCAACAAGTTCGCTAATTAATTTTTCTTAAGCTAGACCCAGCAAGTGACTATTTTCGCAGCTTAATCTAAAGTGAATCTTGTGCTAAACATGGCTGGAACCTAGTGTTGTGCATCTCATTAGTCATCGGAGAACCGCTGGCAGCTCGTCCCCCACCCTCGGACGGAGCATCCATCGCCGGCGCCTCGTCGCGCCGCCGGCTCTGTTCCCCGGCGGCGTCGGACGGACTGCGGCGCTGCACGTCAACCACGGCTCCAGCACTTGTTTCGTCCGCACGCATTGTACCCACCGCAGGAAAGTCCGCTGCAAGCAGATCCGCCGCCCACGACGACCGGGATTTGCTCCGCCGCAAGCAGATCCGCCGCCCACGACGACCTCCGCTTCCGCCTCCCCCGGCCCCTAATCGATTCGGTTCCCGTAATTTATTTGGAGTTTGCAGGTGCGAAATAGTCCTCAATGTCTGGTCGTAGCGGGTACACCGGCGAGGGTGGGGATTCGATCATGTCGTGGCCACGTTCTACTTCTCCTACCTCGTCGGAAGTGCAGGTATCTAGCTTCTGCTCTCTGTACTACCGTTGAATTTGAAGTGCCGCCATGGCCTGTTGGACTGATTTCAGTTGTTCTTTTTTCCATTATTGTTACAGTTCGCCAGGCAAGCCGATGATCCATGGTACATTGCATATCAAGATGAATCAACCCAGTGGTGTAGCCAGAGGATGGATTTGGAGGAGAAGGTGGCCAATTTAGATGATGAATTGGCCCGTAAAAACCTGATGATATTCGAGCTGAAGCGTACTGTGGAGGAAGAAAAGAAGAATTCAGAGCTTATTCGCAAGGAGAAGTTGATACTTGAGACAGATCTTGTCGTATTTGATCAAGTGGTAGAAAATCTAGAACATGAACTTCAAGTGATGGGAGAGGCGAAAAGTAGATTCATCTGGGCAGTTTTATTAGGTGTCATCCCTGTCCTAGCAGTTATGTGGTTGTGGTAGATGATTTAGATAGTATAGAATTGTTATTCAGTAGATGGCTCTATCCACTGTATTTTGGTGTGGCTCTAACCACTGTATTTTGTCGTACAATTTCCTAGTTGTGCTAAGTAATGCGCGCGATAATTTTCATGCATGAACTCTTATAAAAGTGAATGGATCCCAAAAGTGAAAGCATGTACCAGCCTCTCGGATCAAATACATATCAATCTTCCCAATCAAGTTGGGATAGAATTCAAATCATACATTCGGATGTACAGGGACACATCGAGAAAGTGGAGAAGCTTTTTTTGACACGGAGGTAGTAGTTCGAACAATTTTATCCCAAATTGAAATTGAAAAATACAAATTTATCATAATTTATCCCAATTTGCGGCGTCGAACACGGCCGCGCACCGATGGGCTAGAAGGGCCTGGACGACGGGCGGCTGAGGGGGCTGGATCTGCGCCATCCGCAAACTCGGACATGGAGGAGGGCTGGATCTGCGCCGTCCCAGCGATGTTGTGGATGATGGCTTCAAGACGATCGGCAGGGTCCGACATTGAAGGCTGGATCAGCGCCGTCGCAGCGATGTTGTGGATGATGGCTTCAAGACGATCGGCAGGCTCCGACATTGAAGGCTGGATCTGCGCCGTCGCAGCGATGTTGTGGATGATGGCTTCAAGACGATCGGCAGGCTCCGACATTGAAGGCTGGATCTGCGCCGTCGCAGCGATGTTGTAGGCGATGGCTTCAATCGTCTTGGCATCGGTGAGCACTGTCGGCACGGCCACCGTCTTGGTGTTCTTCATCATCAACAGATCTGAGGCGATGGCTTCAAGACGATCGATGACCACTGTCGACACGGCCGCCGTCTTGGTGTCCATCAGCAACAGATCCGAGGAGGGTAACGGAAGTGAGACATCGGCAGGCTCCGACATTGAAGGCTGGATCTGCGCCGTCGCAGCGATGTTGTAGGCGATGGCTTCAATCGTCTTGGCATCGGTGAGCACTGTCGGTTAGATCCACGCCGTCTTGGTGTCCATCAGCAACAGATCTGAGAAGATAAACAAAAGTGAGACAGAGAGAGATATTTCAACTATTTCTGAGGGTTAGATCCTCACCGGCACTCTTAGATCCACGCCGCCGCATAGTTAGATCCGCGCCGCCGCACGGTTAGATCCGCGCCGCCGCACGCACGCTGCAGATCCGCGCCGCCGCACGGTTAGATCCGCGCCGCCGCACGCACGCACGCTGCAGATCCGCGCCGCCGCACGGTTAGATCCGCGCCGCCGCACGCACGCACGCACGCACGCTGCAGATCCGCGCCGCCGCACGCACGCACGCACGCACGCTGCAGATCCGCGCCGCCGCACGGTTAGATCCGCGCCGCCGCACGCACGCACGCTGCAGATCCGCGCCGCCGCGACCGCCAGAGTAAGAGAGGAAGATGCGACTGGAATATGCGACTGCCAGGGTTGGTAGGTATGTGCTCTGCAGATCCGCGCCGCCG
Source organism: Dactylis glomerata (assembly GCA_007115705.1). Classification (NCBI taxonomy): domain Eukaryota; kingdom Viridiplantae; phylum Streptophyta; class Magnoliopsida; order Poales; family Poaceae; genus Dactylis; species Dactylis glomerata. The sequence goes on along the minus strand of QXEO01000240.1, from coordinate 315,591 downwards.
CGACCGCCAGGGTTGACAGGCCGTCCGATCATAAATGATCCAACGGTGCAAGCGTGCGTTGAGCTATCAACCAACCAAGATTCGTGTGAAATACATCTCGACCAATCAGAGATCAGCCAGTGAGTACAAGGGAGGAAAACTGAGTAGAACTAAGAGGGGGAAAAGTGAGGAAATGTTTATCGGAAGGGCAAAACTGAGTAGGACTGAATAAAACAAGTGGACCCAGAGGGGGAAAACTGAGTAAAACTAAGTAAAACAGGGGCACCCAAATAATAAAGGGAGTAAGGGAAATTGAAGCTTTTGGCATAAAAATTGTTAGATTGTGTTATTTGAACAATTTAGTACATTTTGGGCAACGTGATATTGTTTGCAATTCAAAGATACACAAGTGTGACGAATTTGGACTCATTTGGACAAAGTTTGTAAGCATTGTGGGCATTTGGGAGGTGTGTTGAGTAGAAAGCCCTGCATCTTCATAGCTAGTAGCTCATGGACTAGGAAGTGGTTTTGGGAAAGGGAAACTTCATATCTCTATATTTCCTTTTCCATTATTATTTCTCTAGGTTGTAGGTAACATAACAAGACTCCATGGGAAGGTTCCACCATGTTTTGAATTATTATGAATTAAAATAAACCCAAAACTATATTTTTTGAGTTTAGTCACTAAGAGGGGGAAAAGTGAGGAAACCTCAAGCGATGAACTATAGCTAGTAGCTCATGGACTAGGATCTTATTCAAGCAAATAACACATATATTCCCTACATTATTGTGATTATTCAATACAAAGGGATCCCCAACGCAAATTGTTCATACAAATTCAAATTAATTGTTCAAAATAAAATCTTTCTCTTGCTCCTGGTGTGACTCGCTGGGTCCACCACCTTACTCCGGGTAACCCTACCAGGGATATTACCGGTGTCTACCTTCCTTTTGCCATCTTTCTTGTTCTTCTTCTTCTTCTCTTCGGGTTGTGCCAAGACCGAGACAACCATATCATACGAAGCTTGTGCTCTTTCTTCTAATACATTTTCTTCAAATGCTTCAAGCAGCTGTCGATCCATTGCTTCCAAGGCCTCTCGATCCATCTGTTCCCTCTGCTCTCGATCCATCGGTTCTAGCAGCTCTCGATCCATCTGTTCCCTCTGCTCTCGATCCATCGGTTCAAGCAGCTCTCGATCCATCTATTCCCTCTGCTCTCGATCCATCAGTTCAAGCAGCTCTCGATCCATCGGTTCAATCTGCTCTGGATCCATCGGTTCAAGCAGCTCATGATCCATTGCTTCAATCTCCTCATGATCCATTGCTTCAATCTCCTCATGTTGAATTGCTTCTTCATTCTCCTCTGCATTTGCTGCTCCCGCCTGATCTTCCATTCCAAAAGCTGGGTCAACTGGATTTTTACAAAGCCTAGCAATGTGTCCAGGGATTCCACAACGTTTGCACTTACGTCGTCGAATCGGTGGACCACCCTCTGCACTAGCTCTGATCCTATTCTTCCTCGGCCTACCTGCCGGTCTAGTCAAAACTAGAGAGTACAGTTTGAAGCCTGGATCGACTTTCATCCATTGGTCTTTTCCCAACAAGGTAGGAACATTCATAGCATATGCAGCCCTAAATTTGGCAACAGAGAAATACTCTGACACATACTGATCAACTTCACCTTCTGCACCCGCTATAACACACATGAAAAACAATGCGTGTATGCAGGGTATCCCACGGATCTGCCATCGCCTACAATGGCATGTCCTATCAACCAAACTCACTGGATACCTCCACTGCCTGTTTTTACTGTCAGTGTAGGTTACCTCAGCCTCCATCCCTTTTCTGATGCATTTCATCTTCAATTGTTTTGCCCTGGCATGCAAAGACCTAATCAAAGATGGGAGCATGAGATGGCCAACATATTTTGTGGCTGCAATTCTTTGACGCAGATCGATTTTTATCATGATCATCTGCCTAATCTTATTAAATATTTGCCACAGCATAAGCCCTTTCAATGACTTGACCTTTGCATTGAAACTCTCCGCAAGGTTACTTGTTACATAGTCTACCTTGCAAATTTCATTGAATTGGCTTCTTGACCACACCCTACCATGATGTTCATCCAAGTACTCCTTCACCCCAGTTTTTTGTTTATACAACACTTCCAAATGAAACAGATGCTTCCTAATGTTGCATGTGTATGCAGCTGGCCATAGGTTGTCAGTATAAACTTTACCCTTGAATTTCTTTGTAAAATTCTGTACCAAGTGTCGCATACATTCCCTATGCTCCACTCCAGGGAATACTGCTTCTACTGCACTCTCCAAACCTTTGCAAGCGTCTGTGTGGATAGTAAGTCCTGGTGGATGACCTATAAGGTCGCGCAAATTCTGCAGAAACCAAGTCCAACTTTCCTCTGACTCAACCTCCAAAACTCCATAAGCAACAGGGAACATCCAATTGTGTCCATCAATTGCAGTAGCAGCAACTAGCTGTCCTTTAAACCTGCCATGAAGAGCTGTTGCATCCACGGCCAAATAAGGCCTGCAACCGTCAAGAAAGCCTTTCCAGCAAGCCTTGAAACAAACAAAAGCCCTTCTAAAACATTCCTTCGGCATCATCCTCCCGCTTTTCAATTTGTAGGGAACTGTATGCTTGTCTATCGCTACAACACTGCCTGGACTAGCCATCTCCACTTCAGCTTTGAAAGTGTAAAGCAACTGAAAGCTTTCATTCCATGGACCATTTATCCTGTCAAGAGCCATTTCCTTTGCATAGAACATCCTCATGTAAGGTATGTTTATAGTAAACTTATCAGATATCAATTTTATGAGTGCTGTTGGACCAAGTGTTGGAGTTTCTCTCAGCCAATCTATGATTGCATCTGCCAACCACCTAGTCTTCGCTAGCTTTGATTTCTCCTCTGGCGCTCCCGCTCGAGGTGGACAAGTATGGCCGATCGAGTTCTTCTTTATCTGAAACATAATTATAAGTGATGTCAGTAACAGTTAACAAATTTTACACCGTGATCTAAAATACACAACTGGTTGGCGTAGTACCTGAACCACGGTGCTTCTGAGCATTGTGGATGCATGCAGCCTCCACCTACACCTCTTGTACGGGCACTTAACTGTGAACCTACCTGGCTCACTTTTAATAACCTCATAATCATTCTTGGTGAGAATGCAATATGTAGTAATTGCATTACGGCAGTCCATCATCGTTTGAAATACGGTGCCTTCTGTAAGCTGAGGATCCTCCCTGTTCCACTCAATTGTTGGCAAGTCATCATCTTCGTAATCGGCTAAAACAAGGCTGTCATTGTTCTCATCCTTCTCTTCATCATCAGTGTCATCAAATCTGGCACCTTGTGCAATATCTTCCATGTATTGATCCTCCATTGCCTGCTTACTGCATCGATCTACCAATTCAGGAAACATCAACTCATCCTCATCATCTTGAGGAGACGGATCCTCAATCTCTGCATCGTCCTCCACATCGACCGTAGGAACAATCTGGCTACCACTAGCACTGGGGACAGATGGTGCTGCTGTGGACCTACAAGGAGCGGGGCGGCGCACACGATTAGCAGAGGCAGCAACACTAGAGAGACATGATGCCCGACCACCTGATGATGCCCCAACACCAGATGATGCCTGGACCCTGTCCACATGGATTTGAATTTTACCGACACGGCAAGAATCATTTAAAGCAAAAAGAATTCCCAGATCGTCGTCGGAAATTAGTGGAACAAATCTTCCCTCCGTGCTGTTGAAATATTGGAAATCAACTGAATCGCCAGTGCCCCAGGGGTACAGAGCGTAGATGTTATCTTTTAAATCCCTCAATGAGATGGTAGTTGCAACCACCGCTGGGATGTAAAATCCGGTCACATTGCGTTTAGAATCACGCAAAAAGCTAGTATCCAGCCTAACCACCAGCCGAAAAGCCAGCGCTGGATCAATCCTATTCGAAAAGCAACGCAGTTAGTTGAGCAACAACGATTCGCGCTCAAAAACTGCGTACTCTTAATTCACATAGGCAGACGATGCTTACCCAGATGGAATCCATGCGTTAGATCCCTCCGATTCCCAATCTTCTTCGCTGTTGAGGGGCATAATCTGCACATTAGACGGATGTACAAACTCTACCGCCATAGGGGTAGATCTAGATCTAGTGGAGGCGGAGCCCTCTCCGCCTCCCGGGGGTGGTGGTGGGGGCGGGGCCGGCTCGGTGGCGGACAACGCCATAAGGTAGGAGGGCAGGACGGCGTGGCGGCGGAGGGGCGGTGTGTGAGCTCTTCCAGTCTCGGGCGGAGGGGAAAGCTTTGGGTGAGTGACAGACCGCCAGTCCGACGTGTCTCATTGGGTCAACAGTCAACACAATTCAAAAGCAACGGTCAATCCACAACCACCGCGGCTCCCTAGCCGTCACCGGTAACGGTCTAAGGCCTCTGACCAGACCGCAACCCTCCCGTCCCAGCGTCTGCGAGGGGTTTCAAACTAGAGCGAGGGGAAAACTGAGGAAAAACTAAGCGGCTGGGGAAAACTGAGTACAACTAACGACCTGAGGGCACGAAAATAGAAATCCCTAATAGATAATGTATTGTTAACAAACGCCAAAATAAAATAAGCGGGAAATGCTCTTTCAGATATCTTGGCCGAGTAGATGCTAGTGACTCCAAGAGGGAGTATTTATGCTCGACAGTGGGTTCATGCCTCTGGTAATCTGGGAGAGTGACAATAACTTCTAAGGTTGTAGATGTGCCGTTGCCACTAGGGAGAAAACAACAATCTTGCGTTCAAGGACATTTGTATTGTTTACATTACACACTTTGCTTAAGGCGATAATCTGTTGCTTGCAACTTAATACCCAACGATTGTTCGGATGATATCCGACGGGTGGATTATTAGTCATAGATGCAGTTAGATTACGGTCTATGTATTATGTTGTAATGCCCAAGTGAATCTCATAGTGATCCTCATGACATGTACATGCATTGCTTGCATTCTTTATTCTGTCAATTGCCCAACTGTAATTTGTTCACCCAGCATGTTATTTATGTTTATGGAGAGACACCTCTAGTGAACTGTGGACCCCGATCCATTCTTTTACATTCATATTACCGTTTACTTTCTACAAGCATTATTTACTTTCTTGCAAACAAATATCTTTTACCACACGATACGTTTAATCCTTTGTTTATAGCAAACTAGTGAGATTGACAACCTCACTGCAAGTTAGGGCAAATTACTTTGGTTGTATTGTGTGCAGGTTCCACGATACTGCTGGTGCGAGAGCTACACCCATATAGGCGGCATAAACAAATTGTCTTGAGTCGTCGCCAAGCCAGCTAGCATCAACCTTTGGAAGTGGTTTCTTTCTCCTACTGGTTCGATTAAACTTGGTTTCATACTGAGGGAAACTTGCTGCTGTGCTCATCATACCTTCCTCTTGGGGTTCCCAACTGGGTGGCTAGCACCGCCAATCAAGCATTTTGTTGGCGCCATTGCCGGGGAGAAAGAGGATTTCTACAAGGGGAGTCTCTCGCTTCCAATCTTTTACTTTGTTATTGTTTTGCTTACTTTCTTTACTTTATTTTTTCTTGCATCTTTTTATCAAAAATACAAAAAAATTAGTTCCTTTATAGTTGTTATTTTTGCTTGTCAGCTTTTAGTCTTGCTAGAATGAGTACTCCTGAGAACACCAAGTTGTGTGACTTTACTAGCACAAACAACAATGATTTCATCTGCACTCCTATTGCGCCACCTGCTCCTGAGGCAAATTTTTATGAGATTAAACCTGCTTTGTTAAATCTTGTTATGAAAGAGCAATTTTTTGGTGTTAGTACTGATGATGTTGTAGCTCATCTCAACAATTTTGTTGAGCTATGTGAGATGCAAAAGTATAAGGATGTAGATGGTGATATTATTAAGCTTAAGTAGTTTCCTTTCTCTTTAAGAGGAAGAGCTAAGGATTGGTTGCTATCTTTGCCTAGAAATAGTATTGATTCTTGGGTTAAGTATTGATTGGCGGTGCTAGCCACCCAGTTGGGAACCCCAAGAGGAAGGTATGATGAGCACAACGACAAGTTTCCCTCAGTATGAAACCAAGGTTTAATCGAATCAGTAGGAGAAAGAACCAACTTCCGAAGGTTGATGCTAACTGGCTTAGCGATGGCTCCAGACAATTTATATATGGCGCCTTATCTGGGGCATAGCTTTGCACCAGTAGCAACGTGGAACCTGCACACAACACAACCAAAGTACTTTGCCCCAACTAGTAGTGATGTTGTCGATCTCACCTGTTTGCTGTAAACAAAGGATTAAATGTATCGTGTGGTAAAATATATTTGTTTACAAGAAAGTAAATAATGCTTGTAGAAAGTAAACGGTAATATGAATGTAAAAGAATGGACCGGGGTCCATAGTTCACTAGAGGTGTCTCTCCATAAAGATAAATAACATGCTAGGTAAACAAATTACAGTTGGACAATTGACATAATAAAGAACGCAAGCAATGCATGTACATGTCATGAGGATCACTATGAGATTCACTTGGGCATTACAACATAATACATATACCGTAATCCAACTGCATCTATGACTAATAATCCACCCGCCGGATATCATCCGAACAACCATTGGGTATTAAGTTGCAAGCAACAGATTATCGCCTTAAGCAAAGTGTGTAATGTAAACAATACAAATGTCCTTGAACACAAGATTGTTGTTTTCTCCCTAGTAGCAACAACACATCTACAACCTTAGAAGTTGTTGTCACTCTTCCAGATTACTAGAGGCATGAACCCACTATCGAGCATAAATACTCCCTCTTGGAGTCACTAGCATCTACTCGGCCAAGATATCTACTAGCAACGGAGAGCATGCAAGATCATAAACAACATAGAGATGATAAATCACAAATCAACTTGACATAGTACTCAATATTCATCGGATCCCAACAGACACAACATGTAGAATTACATAACGATGATCTTAATCATGATAGGCAGCTCACAAGATCTAAACATGAAGCACATGGAGGAGAAGACATCCATCTAGCTACTGCTATGGACCCATAGTCCAAGGTATACTACTCACACATCACTTCGGAGGCAGGCATGGTGATGAAGAAGGACTCCGGTGGTGATTCCCCTCCCCGGCAGGGTGTCGGGAAGAGCTTCTGGACCCTCCCGATCTTGCGTCGACGATGGCGGCGGCTTGCAGTTCTAGAAAACATACTGCAAGCCGCTGCCATCGTCGACGCGAGATCGGGAGGGTCCAGAAGCTCTTCCCGGCACCCTGCCGGAGAGGGGGATCACCACCGGAGGCCTTCTTCATCATCATGCCTACCTCCAGAGTGATGCGTGAGTAGTCTACCTTGAACTACGGGTCCATAGTAGTAGCTAGATGGATGTCTTCTTCTCCATGTGCTTCATGTTTAGATCTTGTGAGCTGCCTGATACTCCAAGTGGATGTGGAAGATCAGAGGTCCTTGTGCGTGGTGAATGACCAGCCCGTTGGGAACCCCAAGAGGAAGGTATGATGAGTATAGCAGCTTGTTTTCCCTCAGTTAAGAAACCAAGGTTTATCGTTTAGGAGAAAAGCAGACAATGGCGACTGAAGGTGATGCTTGCTAGTTTGCGACAGCTTCGGACAATTTATATATGGCGCCTCGTCCAAGCTTTGCTTGCTAGCTGCAACGCGGAACCTGCACACAAACAACCAAGTACTTTGTTCCCAACTTGCGATGAGGTTGTCAATTTCACCGGTTTGCTTGAAACAAAGGTTATGAGCGTATCGAGTGGAAAACAGTAGAGTATGCGAATAAAGTAAACAGTGCGAGTAAAGTAAACAAGTAATAGCAATATGATGGAAATAGGACCGGGATCCACAGTTCACTAGTGGTGTCTCTCCATAAGATAAATAACACATGCTGGGTAAACAAATTACAGTTGGGCAATTGATAGAATAGTGATAAATGTGATATGTCAAGAAGATCACTATGAGATTTACTCTGGGCATTACAACAAAATACATAGACCGCCATCCAACTGCATCTATGACTAATAATCCACTTGTGGCGAATCAATCCGAGAACTCCACAAGTATTAAGTTGCGAACAACAGATAATTGCATTAAGCAAAGTGTGTAATGTAAACAAAGCATATGCCCTTGAGCATATGAATGTTGTTTTCTCCCTAGTAGCAATATCACATCTACAACCTTAGAGGTTTCTGTCACTCCCCCAGGTTAAATAGAGGCATGAACCCACTATCGAGCATAAATACCCCCTCTTGGAGTCACTAGCAACTACTCGGCCAAGATAGCTACTAACAACGGAGAGCATGCAAGATCATAAACAACATAGAGATAACAAAAGATAATATTCAGTACAGCAACTTAATCATAAACACCAATATTCATCGGATCCCAACAAACCAAACATGTAGAATTACATAACGGTGATCTCAATCATGTAGGGCAGCTCATGAGATCTAAACATAAAGCACATGGTGGAGGAGACAACCATCTAGCTACTGCTATGGACCCATAGTCCAAGGTAGACTACTCACTCATCGCTCCGGAGGCAAGCATGGCGATGGAGAAGACCTCCGGTGGCGATTCCCCTCTCCAGCAGGGTGCCGGGAAGAGCTTCTGGACCCTCCCGATCTTTGGGTCGATGGCGGCGGCGGATCGCGATGTGTTCTGGAAAATTGATCGGGTACTTAGGTTTTTTCCGTCGGGGGGTCTTTATAGGCGAAGGGGAGATGTCAGAGGAGGAGCCAGGTGCCCTCACGCCAGGCTCGCGCGGCCAGGGCCCGGGCCGCGCCGCCCTGGCGTGTGGGGCCCTGGTGGCCCACCTCCTACTCTCCTTCGGATCTCTGGAAGCTTCCGGGTAAAATAAGACTTCAGGAACTTGTTTCGTCCAATTCCGAGAATATTTCCTGTGTATCACTTCTGAAACACAAAAACAGCAGAAAACAGGGAACTGGCACTGTGGCAACTCGTTAATAGGTTAGTTCCGGAAAATGCATAAAAGTGCCACGAAGTGTAACGAAACATTAGGCAAATGGTGTAAAAACAAGCATGGAGCATCAAAAATTATAGATACGTTGGAGACGTATCAAGCATCCCCAAGCTTAACTCCTGCTCGTCCTCGAGTAGGTAAGTGATAACAAAAGAATAATTTTTTAGGTGACATGCACCTGCACAATCTTGATCATGTATGTAAGCATTTGTGAGCTGGGATCATAAGAACTTAAAACATGGGCATGAAGATATAATCTTGACAATAAGAACTTAGCAACCATATTGTAAACATGCAAATGAACACAAACAAAAGATCATGAAAATGAAACAATAAAAGTCAAACGTGTGTTCAAATCATAAGGAAAAACATACAAATGGTTTTCAGCTTGTCCTTCAAAGAGAGCAAAACATAAATGCATAGGACACCTTCAAGTTTAAGAGGGCGACTAGATACAAATAATTTGAGAACAAGTGAAACCAACAATATGAGTCAATCAATGAACTTTGGGACAATGCATATCACACTAAGAATGACAACTATGCTCTCTTAATGGTGCATAAATAAAGAAGGTGGTGACTCAACATAAAAGTAAAAGAAAGGCCCTTCGCAGAGGGAAGCAGTGATTGCAAGTTTTATAACCTTCAAAGATTATGGTACTTATCGGCTTTGAGCTCTCATTGCCCCCATCATAAGCATCTTGAATGGTTAAAGTTAATGCGAGAACAATTATGAAGCATATGCTTGACAAATCATAAGTTGAAAACCTTGTGCCCCGTGAATACGAGTACCCAAACCTCATGCTACTTTACTTAGAGTCCCAAGCAAGGCTCTTGTCATTGTAAGTATATGCATATCATTGAGAATCGCCAATGGGGTACCTCCGTGCCCGATGACATGGAACAAGCCCACACCAAAATGACAGGACAAGCAGACAATGAACACCTCGACATCTCTTTTATTTGCCTTTTGTTTAGCTTTTTATTGTGAGATGCGTCGTCGAATGTTCACCATGGGTATGCTGCAAATTTCCACCATGAATTATGCATGGCTTAGATTGGCAGCCCGGCGTTTCCCTAACACATATACAAACTCCATGATCCCCACAAGATTCCCAATTCATTTCACACCGCGGGCATCCATAAACAAAAGATCATGATATCAACTCAAATAAGAAGTGCAATGTTGAAAGCTTGCCCATGACTGCATGGCTGGGCTAGAATCCAACTTACAACTTGCAAGCATAACAACTCAACATAAGAGACCACAATGTCAAATTTTTAAGAACAGGAAAAAGTAAAGTGTGCCTTCCGGTTCGTGACAGCTTTACTGACCGAATTTCGCATAACACTGGTAAGAGTTTAATTTGAAGAGAAAATAAAAGCAAGTCAAATTTACTTGGAATAGCAAATTGCTAGTAGGTATGTATGGTGGACACTTTGGAAAACTTTGGCTTTTAGGAGTTGGATGCACGAGTAGAGCTCATACTCAGTACAAGGCGAGGGCTAGCAAAAGACTGGGAGCGACCAACTAAGAGAGCAATAATGGCCATAATCATGCAAAGCGACATTAAAAGAAGCATAAGATGGCATCAAAAGTCAAAAACTAAATGATCATGAAGGCTATTGGCGACTTTGTAAGAGTCTAACATGTGTGAGCATGCACCAAGTCAACCCAAATAAAGCATCAAGGAGAAAACCAAAATAATGCTTCCATACAATAAAAATAGCGCATGATTTTTTCAAAGGCTCATTAAGCAATCTCAGTTATTTGAGACAAGTCATGCTACAGCAAAACCACTAAGCATACTATCAAAAAGACATCAAGCATGACATGAAAAAGCCTAAGCCGCAGTCTACACAAGCTCCTTCTTGTACCACTATTTTGCACAAAACTTTTTCTCTTTTCCAACACCATTTGAAATTTTTAAAGACACCTGTTTTGATGAAAACCAATAAAGATCAAAGGCAAAAATACACCTTGATGAAGAGATATGACAAGGTCTGAATGCAAATCAAGGCGAAAACGAAAACCAAAAGCAGTAGCAGAAAAAGAAGAACACCCGATTTTTAATAAGAGTGAAAACTAGAGTGTTCTTGGCAAATGAAAAGCAAGGCAACTTCTCCAAAAGAATTTTTTTAGGGTCCAACCATTTATTGCAGAAAACAAACAAACTAAACTAACTAAGAAAACTAAAACAACTGACGCTCCAAGAAAAATGCATAGTGCATGAAGCAATAAAAATATAGTGTTTTGAAAGGTGACCTGATTTTTGCCAATGAAGAAGGGGTGCCTCGGGGGCATCCCCAAGCTTTGACGCTTGTACTTCTTGGATATTTCTTGGGGTGATGCATGGGCATCCCCAAGCTTGAGCTTTTGTCCATTCTTCAACTCATCTCATCATTCTCCAATCCCTACACTTGAAAACTTCCTTCATACAAAACTAAACACAATTCTATTAGCAACATTAGTGGAAGCATAACATATAATCAATCCTCTTTTTGCTTCAGGTTTCAACTCAAAACCACCACATATATAGCAAATACTACTGTAGCAACCTCCCCAAAAGTTCTGTGATCAAAAGAACTCAAAAGAAAGCGATAAAGTGGTAAACACAAATATTGGCAGAAATCTGTCAAAACTGAACAGCTGACAAAGGTCGAATTTTTGAGGGGTTTTCTAGTTGCTCAAATCAAAAAGTGTTCAAGTAACAAAAGTTTGGATATAACCTGGGGCATATGCACAAGAAATCGCAGGTCCAAAAGATAAACAGAGAATTTATACGAATTTTTACGGTGCAGCACCGAAAACAGTTTCAGGACAGCAACATCCCCAAATCTTTACCTCACTCGAATTAGAGGCTTCTCTTGGCACAAAAACGAAATAAACAAGATAAGGAGCGGTCATTACAGTAGTAATGACTTCCAAGACTCAAATAAAAGAAAAAGTACTGAAAATAAAACATTGGGTTATCTCCCAAGAGTGCTTTTCTTTAAAGCCTTTGAGCTAGGCGCATAAAATTGCGAATCAAGTAATATCAAGTGATGAAGCACTAGGATCAGCGCGTGCCTTACGTCTTCCTTTCTTACCTTTGCTCTTGACTCTAGGAAAGACATGGCTATTGCAAGGCAGAGAGATAAATCTTATATTGCCTTTCCCCACATCAATGACGGCGCCCAGGAGCTTCAGGAGGGATCTCCCAAGTGTGATTTGTCCTTTTCCTACACATTCAATAAGAAGATAATCAGTAGATACCATTCTTCCTAGGTCTTTTGTAAAAACCCCTTCAGCTATTCCAATGGGAAATATAGTGCCATTGTTAGTAAGAGAAATTCCTTCTCCCCCCCAGAAAGCTTCCAAAGGCTCAAAGATTCATAAACATCCTTTGGCATAAGACAAAATTCAGACATAATATCACAACGGGCATGAAAAGTTTCACCACGGATGGTCATTTTTACCGTAGGATACCAACTCGAGGGTTCAGAATTTGTTGGCACATAATCAAAATACTGGCGCAAAGTATTGTAGCAAGAATTCAAACTAGCAGTGCGAGTCTCAAGAGTATCAAGTCTATTAAAGATGCACACAAGAGAGGAATAAAAATAGGTTGGCATGCTATAAATTGTAATCAAATTTTTAATAATATTGAAGGCTTGATCTCCATCAAAATGAAGGAAATCTCCTTCAGCAGTAGCATCCAAAGCATATCTATAACGAAGAGAAAGTCCAAAGTAAAAGCTATTAAGAAGCAAACTCAATGTCATTTTAGGTTCAGTCTTTTCATGCCAATCATAAATTCTAGACCAAGCTTCTTTAAAACTTTCCTCATCCTTTTGTTTAAAAGTGAAAATCATATCCTCGGGCGACATAGTAGTAGCAACTGAACTAGACATAATAAACTAAAGTAAAGAAATAACAACTACCAAGGATTCTAATTTTTTTTGGGTTTTTTGATATAAAATGATGCAGGTAAAATAAATAAAGTAAAGCAAAACAATAAAACAAAGTAAAGGATGTGTGTGCGAAAACTCCCCTCGCAGAAGTCTTCCACTCTTCCCCGGCAACGGCGCCAGAAAAGAAGCTGTTGCGTTTGATGACGCCCAGTTGACGAGGGAGATTATTCTTCTTCGATCCCCGGCAACGGCGCCAAAAAAGAGGCTGATACTCCAAGTGGATGTGGAAGATCAGAGGTCCTTGTGCGTGGTGAATGACCAGCCCGTTGGGAACCCCAAGAGGAAGGTATGATGAGTATAGCAGCTTGTTTTCCCTCAGTTAAGAAACCAAGGTTTATCGTTCAGGAGAAAAGCAGACAATGGCGACTGAAGGCGATGCTTGCTAGTTTGCGATAGCTTCGGACAATTTATATATGGCGCCTCGTCCAAGCTTTGCTTGCTAGCTGCAACGCGGAACCTGCACACAAACAACCAAGTACTTTGTTCCCAACTTGTGATGAGGTTGTCAATCTCACCAGTTTGCTTGAAACAAAGGTTATGAGCGTATCAAGTGGAAAACAGTAGAGTATGCGAATAAAGTAAACAATGCGAGTAAAGTAAACAAGTAATAGCAATATAATGGAAATAGGACCGGGATCCACAGTTCACTAGTGGTGTCTCTCCAAAAGATAAATAACACATGCTGGGTAAACAAATTATAGTTGGGCAATTGATAGAATAGAGATAAACGTGATATGTCAAGAAGATCACTATGAGATTTACTCTGGGCATTACAACAAAATACATAGACCGCCATCCAACTGCATCTATGACTAATAATCCACTTGTGGCGAATCAATCCGAGAACTCCACAAGTATTAAGTTGCGAACAACAGATAATTGCATTAAGCAAAGTGTGTAATGTAAACAAAGCATATGCCCTTGAGCATATGAATGTTGTTTTCTCCCTAGTAGCAACATCACATCTACAACCTTAGAGGTTTCTGTCACTCCCCCAGGTTAAATAGAGGCATGAACCCACTATCGAGCATAAATACCCCCTCTTGGAGTCACTAGCAACTACTCGGCCAAGATAGCTACTAACAATGGAGAGCATGCAAGATCATAAACAACATAGAGATAACAAAAGATAATATTCAGTACAACAACTTAATCATAAACACCAATATTCATCGGATCCCAACAAACCAAACATATAGAATTACATAACGGTGATCTCAATCATGTAGGGCAGCTCATGAGATCTAAACATGAAGCACATGGTGGAGGAGACAACCATCTAGCTACAGCTATGGACCCATAGTCCAAGGTAGACTACTCACTCATCGCTCCGGAGGCAAGCATGGCAATGAAGAAGACCTCCGGTGGCGATTCCCCTCTCCGGCAGGGTGCCGGGAAGAGCTTCTGGACCCTCCCGATCTTCGGGTCGACGGCGGCGGCGGATCGCGATGTGTTCTGGAAAATTGATCGGGTACTTAGGTTTTTTCCGCCGGGGGGTCTTTATAGGCGAATGGGCGATGTCAGAGGAGGAGCCAGGTGCCCTCACGCCAGGCTCGCGCGGCCAGGGCCCTGGTCGCGCCGCCCTGGCATGTGGGGCCCTGGTGGCCCACCTTCTACTCTCCTTCGGATCTCTGGAAGCTTCCGGGTAAAATAAGACTTCAGGAACTTGTTTCGTCCAATTCCGAGAATATTTTTTGTGTATCACTTCTGAAACACAAAAACAGCAGAAAACAAGGAACTAGCACTGTGGCAACTCGTTAATAGGTTAATTCCGGAAAATGCATAAAAGTGCCACGAAGTGTAACGAAACATTAGGCAAATGGTGTAAAAACAAGCATGGAGCATCAAAAATTATAGATACGTTGGAGACGTATCACTGCCTATCATGATCAGGATCATCGTTATGTAATTCTACATGTTGTGTTTGTTGGGATTCGATAAATATTGAGTACTATGTCAAGTTGATTTATTGATTTATCATCTCTATGTTGTTTATGATCTTGCATGCTCTCCGTTGCTAGTAGATATCTTGGCCGAGTAGATGCTAGTGACTCTAAGAGAGTGTATTTATGCTCAATAGTGGGTTCATGCCTCTGGTAACTTGGGGGAGTGACAACAACATCTAAAGTTGTAGATGTGCTATTGCTACTAGGGAGAAAACAACAATCTTATGTTCAAGGACATTTGTATTGTTTATATTACACACTTTGCTTAAGGCGATAATCTGTTGCTTACAACTTAATACCCAACGGTTATTCGGATGATATCCGACGGGTGGATTATTAATCATAAATGCAGTTGGATTACGGTCTATGCATTAGGTTGTAATGTCCAAGTGAATCTCATAGTGATCCTCATGACATGTACATACATTTGTTTGCATTCTTTACTCTATTAATTGCCTAACTGTAATTTGTTTACCTAGCATGTTATTTATCTTATGGAGAGACACCTCTAGTGAACTGTGGACCCCGGTCCATTCTTTTACATTCATATTACCATTTACTATTACTCACATTATTTTACTTTCACGCAAACTACTATCTTTTACCACATGATACGTTTAATCCTTTGTTTATAGCAAACTGGTGAGATTGACAACCTCACTGCAAGTTGGAGCAAAGTACTTTGGTTGTGTTGTGTGCAGGTTTCACGTTGCTGCTGGTGCAAAGCTACGCCCCAGATAAGGCGCCATATATCGCCAAGCCAGCGAGCATCAACCTTTGAAAGTTGGTTCTTTCTCCTACTGGTTCGATAAACCTCGGTTTCATATTGAGGGAAGACTTGCTGCTGTACTCATCATACCTTCCTCTTGGGGTTCCCAACTGGGTGCCTAACACACACTATCATAGGGTCACACACTTAACACTCATCGACGCTAGGGTAGTTTCGGGATTAAAGGACATTGTTTCAGAGAGTTGCGGAATTGTTTCGGGAAGAAAATTAATGATTTATTAATTAATTGAATTAATAAATATTAATACATATATTTATTTACTGGAAATAAATAAGGGCTAAAAAGTAGTCCATAAGTAGTTTTGCTGATGGGCTAATTTAGTAGCCCATCTAGATAAACTAATAAATAAAGAAAGGTAAAAGAAAAGAAAAAAGGAGGAGAAGATGAGCCAGCGCTTACCTAGGTCGACCGCATGCGCCAACAGCTCGGCCATTCGGCTGCTCGCTCACTGGGCAGGCGCGCTCGCGCTAGGAGCCGGTCGATCGATCGCTCAATCGATGCGACAGAGGCGCCTGGTTCGCTGCCTCGATAGGCAGCCGGCCAGATGGGCCATGGCCCATGTGTGTGCAAGTGATGTGCAAGGCACGACCAGTGACAACGTCGCCAGGAGCCGTTCAGCGGCCACACAATCGATACCAGATCGATCGATCGATCGAGGACACACTGCCCAAGCCTATCGATTAGATCAATGAGACTTTGCTTGACATAGACATTAGGTTTTGGAAACCCTAGCGCGTTCTCCAAGGCACATGCGCCTATATATACAAGCAAGGAGACCGCCGCTTGGAGATGTTCGACCAAAAATTGTTTCAGCCGCCGTGGCCGCTTCTCTTTGTAGTCTTTTCTTGCCCATATTCAACTAGTTATTTTGCCCATTTTTTTCCACCTCGCACGCGTAGGCGAAGCCCTGCCCGCAGATACTCTCCACCATAAGCACCACATTATCGTGCTGCTGATCCCATCTACCACTGCACCGCACCTTGCTGGACCGAGGAATAGGAGTCGTCATTACGCTGCATGTGTGCAACACTCAGAGGCACCGCCCGTTGTGGCGCTTGGATCGGATCAGATCGCGAGGAAGAGACGCTAGTACGACTATGTCGACCATGTTCATCTGAATGTTTCTGCTGTGCGATCTACAAGGGTATGTAGATCCGATTTCCCGCTCATTATTTTGCATCTTGTAGATTAGATCTTGGCTTATTCTTGTTTGTCTTCGTAGGAATTTTTTTGTTTTCTATTCTACGAAACCCTTCAGGTCCGTCCCCGGGCGTCGTGCTGTTGTGCTCTTATGTGGCAACCTACGGTTATGGCCGGAAGTTGACTTGCATGGAGTGAGGTGGTGGCAACATAGCGCATGACGGCAGCTGGCAAAGCATCACGGTGAGTTCGATCGGTGGCGACGAGGGACTGTTCGACATGGGGTTGCAGGTGGACGACAGCGATGCGCGAGGCCTAGCAGCGTGACGGCGAGGCTAATTTGCCTGATCTAATACTGGCAGGCGGCCAGGCTTGATCTAGAGCTAATCGGCCCTACTATTGCATCCGGACGGCGATCACCTTGGGTGGTTGAGGGTTGTTCCCCTCCCCTGGTCTGTCGTGTGCCTGATGGTTGTAGTCTATGTTGTTGACCTACCTAGTCAGGGGGACCTCCTATGACCGTTATGCTATTATAGAATCAATGACCATTATGTCAGGGGACCTCCTATTTAACGTGTTTTGTGTCGCTTAACAAGTTGACACCCACAGAGAGAGAGAGAGAGCACGGTGGGATGTCCTAACAACGTCGTCTTTTCCAAGGTCGTCTTCTTCCTTGTTCTCGATCGCCCCTCCTCCCTATCCTCCTCCTCTCACCTACACCGCCACCTAGGCTGCCACCATCCTCGACCGACATCGCTCCTTGCGGTGCCTTTTCCGTTCTGCCCTCCTCGATCGCAGCCCACCGGTGGTCCGCAGTCGCCCGAGGATTGCCGGTATGTCATTGCATATATATTTTTCCCACTTAATCGTTCCACGATAGCCCAAAGAGAGCCGGTTTGACTTTTGGGCCGACACCTATCGACATTAGCGGGCTGGACCCAATCCTCCCCAGAAATCTCCTTTTAATTGTCGCTAATTATATGCCCACCGATCCGTCAAGCGGAGACGCGTCATGCGTCTTCCGCAATCCCATTCCCACCCACACGCGAAACAAACGAGACCAGGAGACCACCGAACCAACCCGGTGCACACGTCACGCAGGCAGGCGGAGACGAGCCGGGCCCCACCCGATCGGTTGATCCCCATTCCCCTCTCATTCTCTCGCCTCGCTCGTCTTCCCCCTCCAAATCCCCCCTCGCCTCCCCCACCCGCGTCAACCAAACCCTAACTCGCGCCCCCCACCCCAAAATTCCTCCCCGCCTCTCGATCTCGCCGCCGCCGCAGCCAAAACCCTACCCCCTCGCCTCCGGTAAGCGCCCCCACCTCCTCGTTTCTCCCCTCTCCCTGATCCCTGTTCTCGTCTCGATTTGATTTGGGCGTGCCGTCTGGCCCCGCGGTTTGATCTAAGGGCGCGGAGGAATGGGACCGCTGCTCGTCGGCGAGCGCCGGGCGCGTGGGTGGGTGGCGCGCCTGCCCCTGAATTTCGCCAGCCTGGGGTGCCGCGCTATGGGATCACGCGATTCGGAGGCCTGGCGGCGTCGGAGTCTGGTGGGCGTTATGGGGGCCTCCCGCCGCTCGAGCCGCGAGCTCGGATAATTGTGTGAATTTTCGGAGGCGGACGGAGTGGCGTGCTTGGATTCCAGGGGCTCCTCTCTACGCTCTATGTACTGGTGAAACCCTGGCGCTGTTCTGCTGTGCTGTTTTACCAGAGGAGAAATTCTCCCTGTTTTTCGCTCGTTGACGATTAGGCGGCTGATTCTGGGAATTCAAAAGCTGGTTTAGAGCTACAGGTGTAGAAACAAACTTACCCGGCGAAGCTACTTGGGATGATACGTTACGAATCTATCTCGGTTTCTCGCTTTGTCGTCAAGCGTGGACTGTTGTGTCCTGTTAGTTGATTGTGATAAATAAACAAGCACAATTTAATGTAGTGAAAAGAAAATCATACGATAGGTGCCAACCGGAAGTAACGCCATAGCGCATCGTATCTTGCCGCAGTATAGAAAGTTAAATCCGTAACAGTTGCCATGCACAAGCAACTTGCTATGCTCTATCTAGCGGCTTATCATGCTTTTTAATTTTTGTCGCATTACCTGTATTGTAGACAGTAGTGGATTAATATTTTTATGTAACAGATGCGTTATGCGTGGGTTAACCTTGCTGTTTGGAACTAGTAGACTGGGGCATGTAGGCACATTCCGACACTTTGTGGTTTATTTACTTCTACTTTTTAATTAGCTGAAATTGATGTCCCCAATTTATGATTAGAACTCTCCTGTCGCAAATAAATTAGTACTTTCTTGCTCTTTTATATAAATTATATCTGCTGGGCTGTTTTATGAGAGGAGAATTTTTCCCTGGTTGACGATTAGGCCGTTGATATTCGGCAAAAGCTGGTTTAGAGCTACAGGTGCAAAAACAAACTTGCATGGTGAAACTACTTGCTACGATACATTATGAATAGTAGTATCTATCTTGGTTGCTCGCTTTGTTGTTATGCGTGGATGGTTGTATTCTGTTAGTTGATTATGGTAAATAAACAAGCACAATTTAATGTAGTGAAAAGAAATTTTACGGTAGGCCAAACAGAAGTAGCGCCATAGCGCATCTTATCTAGCTGCTATGTAGCAAGTTAAATCTGCAACGTTTACCATGCAAGCAGCTTACTATACTGTTTCTAGCGGCTTATCAGGCTTTATAATTTTTGTCGCATTAGCTGTAATATAGACACCACTGAATTAATTTGTTTATGTAATGGATGCGTGCGTCAGCCTTGCTGTTTGGAACTTGTAGACTGGGGTACGTAGGCATATTCCGACACTTTGCAGTTTATTTACCTCTACTTGGTAATTAGCTGGAATTGATATCCTCCTGTTGCAAATAAATTAGTACATTCTTGGTCCGTTATGTAAATTATATATTTGCCCGTTTCTCATTCTCGTGGATGAAATGGCAAATGTTGCATCATAGGCTATGCCTGAAAATTAAACTGCAATATGAAGGAAATAATACAACTTTAGTGAAATGAAATATTCTTCAAGACCCTTCGCTACCTTTTAGCTTTATCTGTCTTAAGGCACGTAATAACAGAAAGTAGCTAGAACATATGACACATTTGTTTTTTTTCTAGTCAAAATCGTTCTCATAGTTTAAATCAGAGGTTTTTCTGTACTGCGATAGCTTTCATAAATTTTGATATGCATGCAGCTATACGAAACATCTTTTTATTATAACCATTGACTGGAGAAATGCTTAATTTCCATTTTGAATCTTTCTGCTGTGTTTGAGACAGCAAATCTTTCCTGTTTTCCTGAATAGTTATTCTCTTCTCTGGGAAAGTCCATTGGGTCATGGCGAATACTTTCCAAATGTAGCTAATTAGCTATGTTTATCCAATTATGGACTGTAATGCACACCGATCATCAATTCAATTTGAGGAGAGCTAGTATACTGGGCCAATCGCTTGGATCGAAATCGGTGTTTCTTGGCTCTGTACTATAAACTTTTGTTTTATGGAAAATCACATATCCACTGAGTGTTGAGCAGGCATATGATGATTATTGAAATGGAAATTCCTTAATCAACCATCTGCCATTCCATACACTATAACCTTTTTTTTTTCATTTAAGGTGTCCTTTGTGGGTATATGGCATTCCTTTTGTTAGAAAAAAAATTCTATGTTTATGTTCCTAGAGTGATGATTACTCAGTTGAAACTTTACTGCAGGTAAGCAACAGTTCCATCATTTGTTGGAAATGCCGTCTGCATCCAAGACCAAGGCAAACGATAGGGCAGCTGCTTTTAAAGCTGCAAAAGAGCAACCTAAGGTTGCTGTGAAGCCAATGGCGAACGGTACAGCTCCAAGTACTTACAACAACCTCTCTGGAAAATTTCATCTTCTGGAGCCGTCATCCTCTTTACTGGGTAGTCAGGGTAATGAGAAACTGAGGAATACGGATGAAATAGATGAACATTCTCGTAGCTCCCATGGTACAGGGGACTTTGATTGTGCCTCAAACAATGGTAGCTGTTCTGGTGAATCAGAAGATACAAAGGAAAAATCAGCCAGCAGTGCGTCTCGAGTGGACTCTATTCCTGGATGTGATATTGATAAACGTGAGAAGATCAGACAAAAAAATGAGAAGAAGCATCAAAGGCAGAAGGAGAGGCGTGCCCAGGAATTACATGAGCGTTGCAAGGGATACCTAATGTCCAGAAAACTGGAGACACTTGCTCAGAAACTTGTTGCAATGGGTTTCTCATCAGATCAGGCCACAATGGCCCTTATACATAATGAAGGCTGTCTTGAGGAGTCTGTTGCCTGGCTCTGTAATTTTGATGGCAGTGAGGAAACAAAGCAACAAGTTGCAGATCAACAGTCTGCAGCTAATTTAAAAATTGATATAGCTGATGAGCTTGCGAAGATTGTGATCCTAGAGGCGAAATTTAAGTGTACAAAGCAAGAGGTCGAAAGGGCTGTTGTTTCTTCTGAGGGTGATCTAGAAAAGGCGGAGGAGGCCTTGAAGACACAGAAGCAAGAATCAGCAACAAGTGCTTCTAAGCCTGAAGGGTCAGGTGATTCAAGTGGCTTGGTTAACAAGCAGCAGGTCATGCTTGCGCAGAACCCAGCAAGGCCTCCAACAAATGGATTTTCCTCGGTAGGGACTCAGCAAATGAGGAGAGACGATAAGGACTTAAACTACAAGCTTTTGTTAAATGGTAGTGGTCCAAAGGAACCTGCAGTTAAAGGTTTTCAACCATTGACTACACCAATTAAGCCAGACATGGCCCGTCAACAATTTTTTCAACCTGAGAAGAGGCGTCTTAATGCCAATCCGGTTCCGTCAGTTCCTTATGTGACGTCATCTCTGTCGCCCGTTGCAGTGCCTCAGATGAAGGCAGAAACACGGCATTTTGCAGCAGGCAGTGATATGAAGAGTGCAATGCATAACGGAGGCTTGCGAGAGTCAGTAGTTGTAATGCAGCGCCCTCAGTCCGCAGCTGCCAAGCAAAGCCTACCCTCCACAAGCCATAGTATGTTTGCATCAGAGCCATCGTCAAGGGAATGGTACTTAAATGGTGCATCAGGTGCTGATATGATGTTGAATGGTGGTTTAGGGCATGGCCTACGGAATATGAGTTTAGACAATGTTAATTCTGCTAAGCAGTTCATGCATGCAAACCACCAGCAAAGTTTTGTTTCCAATCCTGTAGAGCTGGCTGCAAATGGTTGGGGTGGTACATGGGGTTCTGGAGGTACATCATCTTCCCAAGCTGGGGTGCCGTCACATGGTATGTCGTTTAGAGGAGGATGGAACTCATCCGAGCCCTCTTCAACTTTATCTCATGCTGATTGGAGGACCAATGCGCCAGCACCTTGTGACTACACCTCAATAGATTGGAGCCTGGACACAACATTGATAAACCCTGCAGCAAAGAGCGAATGGCTGTCTGACACATGGTCAACCATGTTCATGGGCGGGAGATCCACAAGGCCTTCCGGAAACATTGGCGTTGCAGGCATGAATGGGTTGCATGAGAGCAATCTTCCAATGGATCCTGCTCCATCACCCCGTCCTTATGAGTGGCCTTCTTTCTGCAGGGGAGGATCTTCCTAGTTCCCCTACCCTGTAGGTAAGAAGCCATTGAATAAGAAATGTAAAAGATGTCATTTGTTTCTGTTCATGTTTTTGTCTCGTTGCAGTTGGTTGAAAAGTTTTACTTGTGTACTGAACTGTGCTTGTGTATCTTTGACTGTTGGCCAGATAAGTCTTCATTCTATGAAATCGCTGTGCATGAAAAATGAAGAAAGAAATTATAGGTGTCTTTGATGAAATGGATGAATGTCCCTCCTATTCCCTCTTAACAAATACTCCCTAATCAGGTTTCAAATTTTTTAGCCATAGCTTTGGTTCATCCAATCCATATCTCGTAATGATACCATTATAATGGAATTTAAAATATCACCGTGACAACTAGAAAATCCAAAGGAGGAAAGTGAGGTTTTTTTAGTGTTTTTAACGAGGGCCCTGTATTAAGTTTATGAACACAGTCGCCGCATTGTTTTGTATGTGTCTTTCATGATAGAATGCCTACGGATATCTGAGCAATATTTACAGTGCTTTTAAATAGCGGGCTATAGCATTTAGCTGCGGCGATTTCAAGAAAGCAATGAAAGGCTATATGTAGGATATAGCTGGCTATTTGAAACTTTGATATTTATAGAATCTGTAGGTTTCTGTGGGTTGTTTAAAGATGCAGGTGGCGGATGCTGTTGTTTTTAGTTTGCTTGAGATAAAACTGCTAGAGTATAGAACACTCACTGCTCCGGCATGTGCCCGCCAAACTTCACTGCGGTTCCAAAGCGGCTACGGTGGTCGGAAAGTGCGGCGTTCTTCACCTGTAAAATGCCCGTTGACACCGGAGCAGTCTGGAGAATAAATTTGCCTGGCCAAACATTCTGCTCTTTTTTGAAATACAAACATTCTGTTCGTTCTGCCAAACTTGCGCAGTCACACACTGCCCATTTTCTTCCCACTCCACAACTTGACGGGACTACTCGCCGGCCTCGATGAAGCCTACCTGATTGATCCATCGCCCATTGCCGCTGGTACATGTGCGGCTCTAGTCGCCTACGGGCTAGCCAGCGGCCGTCATTTGACTCTTAATATTCCTTCATGCCACAGTCCGACAGTGCGCCCCAGGATGTCGGCATGGCAGGCACGATCACGATCGATCGAGTGCGGCGCTGTGGGTGTGGGGCACGCACGTCTTCTCGCCTCGACGCGCATCGATTCGTACCTAGTACCTGGACTCGTACTGAACATTCCGACGCCGCAGTCCTGAAAGCCTGAAAGAGCTGTGCGGAACATTCTGTCCCCGCAGCTTTATTCGGTCCCTGATAGGTGTGTGTATTATTCCTCACAAAATAGGTGTGTGTATTCAGGGGCATGTCCGATGATTTCCTTGGAATTTTACAGACGACTATGCGTTTCTGGCACGAAAAGGGAGCAGCACGAGCTGCATGATTTAGGGCATCTCAAACAGTCCGACGCAAACAGACCGTGGGCATCCTATTCCGTCCAGAAATGACTGGGGCAGTCTGACGCATTTTGCCCATGCTGTTCACGGCGACGCAAACACGGCCCAAATTTAGGCGCGATTTGCGTCGCCGTGGACAGACCGACGCGTCCGTGCACGTCCTCCATAATCAGTCTCGACCCCAGATGTCATCCACAGAATGCGAGATTAGCCCATTTTTACACACTGACGGTTGTATCTACTCGTCGTCGCGCGCCCTACCACTAGGGGGTTACTCTCTTTCGCTTGCCCTACTGCCTGCAGGAGGTGCTGGCACCGCCACCAACGCCGGAAGGACCAACTCCGCTGCTGCGCGGAGGCCCCTAGAAATCACGCCGGCGCAGGTTGGCTAGGCGGCGCCGCTGGGGCGGCGTCAACTCCAGCATCTCGGCCTCCGCCCGTTGCATCGCCCTCTGGTTGTGGAACTCCTTTGCCACGCACCGTGCCTGGCCCTCCGCCTGCGTCTGCCGCGCCGCAACCTTCAACTCGTCCGCCTCCACCTGCGCATGCGCGGCCCACGCACGGGCAGCCTCCACCGCGGCGTTAGCCAAGGCATCCGCCTTCGCCCTTGCTACGGCAGCTTATGGAAAGATGCCGCCTCCCGCGCCTCCTACCGGTGTTGCGCGCGGATGGTGCCCGCCGCCACCCGGGCCATCAGGTCCATGTCCTCGCCGGTGCCCCGGTTGGCGCGCTGCCACATGTCCCTTACCTCGAGCGCGGCTTGGCGCTTCGTGGCCATGAACTGCTGCATAGCTCGGTCGCGGTGGGCAGTCTCGAACGAGGCCACAAGGGCTCGCTGCTTGTCAGCGATGTCCGGGGCATCCTCCTCATCGTCGAAGTCGTCCTCGTCGTCGTCGTCGACCTCGTCGAGCACCCCCACGTTGGTCGCCCACCCTGGGGGCCCGTTCGCGTGGAGGACGTCCGCGTGCGCCGCCCGTGCAACCGCACTGGCGGACCGGCCTGCAGCGGTGGAGGCTGAAGAGGAGGCGGTCGCCTCGTCCCGCAGCTCAGCGCAGAGCTCGCCGCGGAGCTGGTTTGCTCCTCGAGCAGCATCGAGGACGACCTGCTCCTCTTCGTCGGCGTCCTGGGCGGCGGCGTACGCCGCGGTCTCCGCGTCGTACATGGACCGCGCGAAGGCCTGCACGGTGGGTTCGTCGCCAGGGAATCGAGCGCACGACATCTCGACGATTCTAGCCCAGGTGTCGGGGTGGTCTTCCTTTGCTGTGTGCTGGCCGAGCACCGCCATCGGCGCCTTATAAAGGACGCGGTGGGTGGGAAACGAAAGGCCGGTGCGCGGAAACGGCCTACCTCCCCGCGCACGGGAACGACCTTCTCTCTGGGTGGGAAGCCGCCGTGGGCAGAAACAGCCTTCTCCCTGGTCGGGAAGCCGGCGTGGCGGGACGTGGCAGCGCTAATTCTGCTGCCGCCATTGACATCGGCCTAATATGCATCGGGTCGCTGGAAGCACTTCTGACGCAAACAAACAACAGACAGAAAATAGCTAATTTTATATCCACAGGCTGACGCAAACGAATCAAATCAGACACGATTTAGAATCAAATGCGTCGGACCGTTGGAGATGTCTTAATCTCTTCGTTTGTGAGATGAAAGGTTGAACGAAACCTAGCTGTGGCTAGGTGCGAACACAGACTGAACGTAGTACTAGTACAAAGCGAAAAAATTAGGACCTAGAGGATGTTCGCGTGCACGGATGCTCCACGGCTCGACTGGAATATGGCTACGGGTAGGGTATCCAACTTCAGAAATCCAGCGATAATGCGGGAGGCTTCCTGCGATTCTGAGGATCTTCGATTCGCAAAAGGGCATCGTGTCAATGGTTCCTCTTTGGCGTCACGTCCATGAGAGAAGTGACGATGGTTTAATGCCTCTTTGGTTTGAACGAGCTTTATTTCCTTAACAAAAGTACTTCCTTTAATTTATATTACTTGTCGCTATATATCTAGACATATTTTAGTACATGCATAGTAGCAATAAGTAATATGAATGGAAGGTAAAAAAAAACCCTAAGTAAACTATTCGTCTACCGTACCTGCACACTAGTAGAAAAACGGCTTTTAGTCCCGGTTGGTAAAGGCTTTTAGTCCCGGTTGTAACAACCGGGACTAACCAATCGGGACTAAAAGTCCTCCTCTTTAGTCCCGGTTGTGCCACAATCCGGGACTAAAGACCCTCCACGTGGCCGCCCTAAGTGCTATGGGCTGGAGAACCCTTTAGTCCCGGTTGGTAACACCAACCGGGACTAAAGGTTATTTTGTTATTTTCAAATATTTTCGAAAAAAGTTTCATATTATTTCAATTTTTTTTGAATTTTCCTATTTTTGGATTTTTGATTTGTTTGACATTTTCCCCTCTAATCTCTAATCACCACCCCTATGTCATGTCAAAGTATATACTCGTGGTCCCACTTCCCGGCCGGTCACCCATCCTTACACTACTCCACCCTTAGCACGCTTAACTTCTCAATTCCTTCCCTACTAGCTTCCAAGACTGCGCTCGCGACTTCTTGATAATACTATGCTATGAATTGTATTAACCCCTTAGACTTTGATAACATATCATTTTACTTTTTTGAGTTCCAAATAATTTCAAAAATAAGTAATAATGATTAAGTAATAATAAGCATCAATGAATTTCAAATAATCTTTATGCAAAATTTAATTATTAATTTTAAAACTCAAAATATTCAAAAAAAACAAAAAATTCAAGAATCTTAAAAAATTCCAAAATAATCTAAAAACATCAAAATAACTAAAAAGTGGAAGAAACAACTAAAGAAATTAAAAAATCCTTCAAAAAATCATTTTTTTCTCATTTTTCTAACAAAAACTAAAATCTTCCTGCTTTCATATTTCCCTTTGGAATTTTGAGAAAGTAGAATTTGTGTAAACGGCCTATGGCCGTTGAAATCGGATGTAAAATTTTGCGTAGATAATTTTTCATATATTATACGTTTTTTTTCGAGTCCGTATGCAAAAGTTAGAGCCGTTTGAATTTGGAACAACCTTTTTTTGCAAAAAAATTCAAAATTCAAAATTTCAAATTTTCCATAAAAGTTAGTTGCATGAGGTACATGCATGTCAAAGGATTTTGAAATTTGAAGGTTTTATCATTTTCGTTTATTTTTTTTGACGTTTTTTCTACGCGGGGGGGGGGGGGGGGGGGAGGCATGAGAGGAAAATTGGGAGAGACCCTTTAGTCCGGGTTGGTAACACCAACCGGGACTAAAGGGTGGGGCTTTAGTCCCGGTTGGAGATACCAACCGGGACTAAAGGTCACTAACCCTTTAGTCCCGGTTCGTATCTCCAACCGGGACTAAAGGTCCCATTTGAACCGGGACTAAAGATTTCTGGCCCACATAGCCTTTTGAATCGGGACTAATGTGAGTATTAGTCCCGGATCAAAACACAACCGGGACTAAAGCTCAAATTCATCCTGGATATTAGGCCTGTTTTCTACTAGTGGCAGCTCTAACTTTAGAAAAGGCAAACCACTGTAGTGCTATTCCGTTCGTTCTGTAATACATGTCGCTAAACTAGATGCTAGATACATGCATATTACTAACATGTTTTATCGAACGAAGGGAGTAGTATTTAGTAGTTGTAGCATCTTGATTTGAACTACAAATTTACTTTAAGTCTTATTTGATACTAGAGTTTTTGTAGGGATTATTAGGGATAATCCTCTAGAGTTTTGGGTGAAATCTTTATCTTGACTCAATCTTTACAAAACCTTACCTACAATAGTAGGGCTAGAGTATTAGAGATTGAAAAAATACACTAAAATTCAAGAAAAAGTGCGAATAAACGGGAATTAAACTCGCTCAATACTTTAGTATCAAATACGTATATTTTTAAAAGTAAATAAAAATTTACGTTTTGATGAGGATTTTCCCTATTAATGGCTAAATTTTTTTTTAGTACCACACAAGGCCTAAAGCATCCGCGTCGTGCGACGCCGACCAGGCCGGCCACGTGTACATCCCCGCGCACGAACCCACGTAGATACGTAACCTACGTACCCCGATCGATCTATTGGCCTCACCACTCACTCTCGAACTCGAAGTGTGCATGCCCGACCGCGTACGTACGCCATCGCCATGGCTCATCGGTGGCCGCCCAAAGTGGCACGGCACGACGCCGACCGGCGACCGCGGAACGGGCGCATGGCGCCGCGACACGCGCACGCGCACCCGCCGGCCGTGAACGCGAGCACGACGGCGACGCGCACCGCCGCGCACGTGGCACGACGGGCGACGTTGCCGCCGCGCGCGCCTACCGGCTGGCCGGTCGTCGTCGAGTCGCGCGGCTGAGCCCTTGCCCTGGAAGCGATGCACTTTTAGCTTGGCCTGGTCCACGGGCACGGTTGACGCACGTATGTATCGTTCGACCGTCGACGTTTCGACGCACGATTATGCTGCTCGGGGTCGGCCACGTCTGGGAATGATGGGATGTGGCCTTCTCTTCTGTCTACGCTTCGATTGATCGGTCGATGAGCACGTATGGTATCTGTCCACGCGAGGAACGATAGGGAGTCGTGGCGTGAAATGGCACCATCGATCATGTGTTCTGGCAACCGGATCAAAGAAAAAGTACAGTATGACGAATGAAGCCGCGTACAAAAGATCTTGGTTTGTCCTGTTAGTACATCAAATAAGATGGGTTTGTCGATTTCAAGGGGCTGACGTTTGTAAGCTCGGAGGCATGCGTAGGTAAAAAAAAAAAAATAGATCTTTGCCGAGATATTTGCTCACCACCGAAATCGACGTCTTTATCAAATGCCACAGTGTTTGCCGTGTGTATTTTGACGAAAAGTGGGTAAACCTGTACCTTTACTGAGTGTGGCGGTGGCGGTAAAACACTTGGGCAGAAAACGACATCGGCGAGGTTTATAGTTACCCAAATGTTTATTATGCTGGGCCATGTTTGGCCATGTGGAGGAGTGTTGACAGCCCAACAAAATCAGCACGTGAAATAAGTTGATCGGGAGTTAACAAGCAAGTTAGAATTTACTGCCATTGTACGAGGATGAAAGAGCATACATAAACACAACAACCAAGTGAGAGAAGAGAAAGAAGGAAATGTGATTTCTGTCATAATTCTGATTCCTGATTAGTCTACCTTCATGCTGATGTTTGGAGGCTTAAATGTGTTTGAATTAGCTTTAAACTACGTGAGATTGATTCTTATTTTGAGTACTTCAATATTAATAGCTGGTTTGAGATCTATTATATACTAAAAGGAACTAAAATAGAGACATCATATTAATCCATATTATATAAATTATTTTAAACAATTAAATCTATAATTAATGGATGAGATTAAAACACTAAAATTTACGTACATACAAAGATCTGTCGGCTTAGAGGTGCTCATATAGATAGAATGTGCGTGCATGTGTTCATAGGTGTGAGTCGTGTTTGTGAGCATACTATGTTTAAAAAAAACATATAGTCCAACTCATGTCGCGGTACCAAACCAAAAAAGAAGAAGACCAATCCGTGTATTCAACAAAACCAATGTGTATCCCTAAAAAAACAGTGTGTACATGACGAACTCTATTACGGGCATGTTAGTCCAACCCATCTCGCGCCACCAGACATAAAAAAAAAGAAAAACAATTTGTATATCAACAACAACCAACTTGTATCCGTAAAAAAACATGTACATGAAGGACTAACCTATTGCTATTACGTGCATGTTTAGGTCTGCTATATGCCGTATCATTTGGCAGCGGTAATTTTTTTAAGGGACAATATTAATAATCTAGCGAAGGAGTATAAATTAGAATATAAGGACTGAGGCTAAAAATAGATATAAACACACAGACATATATAGTCTCATTAGGCCCTACGCCCGATCGGAACATGTGCTACATGAAAAATGTACAACCCGTGATAACTGCTGGCACACTACTTAGCAATATGTGTATTTACCCCAAACAAAAGCATTCAGTGTATTAAAAAAACAAAAACATGTGTACGTGAAAGACTCTATATACTAGGAATTACCTATTACAGTTACATGCACATTTAGGATACTACTAACATGTTGGAACATAAATACCTATCATGTATTCACATGCAGCATAAATAGTACAAATCTAGCTAAGGCGCGGTTTTAAAAATCTAGCAATGGAGTTTAAGTTATAAAATAGTACAAGTAATTAATTATTATTAACAGTCTAATTTTTATTTGGAGCCCCAAAACAGTATACCAATTATAAAGAACCGCAATCAGAATCTATGTTTATTTTACTGCAATCTCATTGTGAGTTCAAATCAGTTGAATTGTATATTTATGTCGATCAGCTCATGAAGTGGGACATGCTTATGTTTAAATTATGCGATTTGAATTTTTTTGTAAGGACACACAAACAAGGAGGGGAGCTTTAAATCCAAAATTATGTAACAAAACATTGTCTAATATTTATTTAACTGCTATGAGACCAATACAATTACAAAGCACTTGCGAAAATTCAGAATCATGGAATTTTTAGATTAATGAAGTCGCAAAATTAGTCGCAGTATCGACGGACATACCTCACACTTTAAAAAATTATTGGCTTAACAA
Source organism: Dactylis glomerata (assembly GCA_007115705.1). Classification (NCBI taxonomy): domain Eukaryota; kingdom Viridiplantae; phylum Streptophyta; class Magnoliopsida; order Poales; family Poaceae; genus Dactylis; species Dactylis glomerata. The sequence continues at coordinate 285,076 of QXEO01000240.1, read as the reverse complement.
TACACAAATGGCCGAGTCAATGTATATTTTATTAATGATGAGAATGTTTCTACATTGAAGGAATATTCACGTAATGAGACGTAGAAGCATAACACATAAAATACATGTGACCGGGCGCGAGAACCATTGAACAAAGATCTGGATAAGTTAGCAAAAATTCAAAAAAGAATGGCGCTGTGGAAAACATAGAGTCATAATAGTCTAAATGTGACTACTGATCCATAAACATGTTACAGAATATGCCCATAACAAAAAGTAGTATATTCATATACAAAATATTGGTCAAAGTTTCACCATATTCTTGTTTGTAAACATTTCACATTGTGACAAGATGTGAGAATAAATGAGAGGAAGATACATTATAACAAGATAATTCTCACTATTTAATATGACCTACATATTAAGGTGATAGACCGTTTTGTTCTGGATTCAACATTTTTTTGTTCAAAGATAACTACTGATCTATCATCATCATGTAAGAACTACAGTTTTGTTTACGATATAATTTCACTTGCATGGTTGTTTCAACATATGATATAATAATCACATTCCAACAAATTTCATATTAACAAAGACATTACTTGCATACATGATATTTTGTTTACCAAAACATTTACAGTAGTTGTAGAGCATTTTAGTTATTTTCACATATTAGGAATTAATGTGTTATAATTATATTTATTGTTGAACACCTTCAACCCACTACAGCTGATGCCCTCGCATTTGCGATAAAAGGAACATCATATTTTAGAGTGGTTTTGTATGCAGTTTTAGCATTGGGCACTTTTTGGTAGGCAAACAGTCTGGACAAAAAAACGACGTTCGATTGAGCTAAAATTTAGTGACTACATTGGAACACATATGTCTGATAACTTGATTGTCTGGCAAGTTTTGTTTAGCTTAAAACTTTTGTTAAGAGCAATTAGCTGTAGTTTAAATCTTTTGTTAAGAGCAATTTGCTGATTATTTAAGGGACAAAATTAGAACTCTGATATCTCTACTTTGTTATAATTTAGCCTCTTATGGTTGTTGTTGCTGGCTGGTTGGCAACTGACATAAGAGCATCTCCAATAGACATGTCATTTTAGCGTGCGCATTCCAGCGTTTCCCATGCCGGATGTGCGGGAGGAAATCCAAACACGCGATTTTACTGTGCTCGTTCTGGCCGCACTTTCCAGAAGCGCGCGAGATTTTTTTGCTCACAAAAATAAAGGTAATTCATAGATTATATTACAAATGTAGCACATATTTTACAAATTTAGACTAGATTCATTATGCAAACAATGGTTTGTAAGAATTTGACCTCTTCTTGAGTTTTACTAAAACTAGGACTTCTGAAAGTGCTAGTATAATTTTGTATGTAGTATACACAAGAGTATAGTGCCCTGAGTTCATTTAACCACGTTGAAGATGACCCTTCAAAAATGAACTGAAGAAAGTATGGGTTGAAGAATAAGGACGCGGACGCCAACTTGAAGAATCAGGAGCTAAATTTAAGAATCAGCAGGCACATGTTGAAGAACCAAAAATCTAAAGCAAGAATGAAGACGTTGTCTTCTTGTATTTTTTTTATAAAGGACACTTTATTACTTAAGATATGCACATAGCCGCTGTCTAGTCCTAGGATAAAATAAAAGGCGAAATTGCATATCACGCTGAGAAATTGTAGTTGCTTAAGCCAGGGGAGGTCCGATGCACAAGTTATGCAGCCACCCATGTTGGAAACAATGATCCCTCACCATGGCCTCCAACCGTGAACATACCTCTATAAACAGGTTTCAATTCTCCACATGTTGTAAATACGACCATAAACGAAGAGTATTGATACACCTGTAAATAACATGCAACAGAGAAGAGCTTTTATCATTAAACACTTTATCATTTCTACATAGCCATAACAACCAAATTGCGGTAATCGCTCTCACCCTAATATGCATTCTAAACCTATAATCAATACCATGAAGCCAATTTCCAAAAAATATGGGCAACACTACGTGAATTATACAAGGCCGAAGCTAATTCGATGACTGACCATATAGATCTAGCAAGACGATATTGGAAGAATAAATTCTTTATTGTCTCATCCTGATGACCAAAAACACATTTCTTATTACCATGCCAGTTTTGTTTTGCAAGGTTATCTTCGGTGAGAATTACTCCCTTCGGGAGGTACCATCCGAATACCTTGATTTTTAATGGAATCTACAACTTCCAATGTTTATTATTGTTGACTAGAACATCTGCTTGGATTAACACATTGCACATGGAGAATTTGTCATTCTCATGAAGATTCCAACAGAATTTATTGGATCCATTTTGTAGTTGGACATTAGCGAAACGTTCAAGTAAGGCATTTTAAGATACAAGTCTAGGACCCGATAAATTCCTTCTGAACATCATATTTGGAGGAGACGACTCCACAATAGAAGTGATAATATTGCTTTAGTGATGAACAATATTATACAATGCAGGTTACTGTTCATGAAGGATGTTATGACCTAGCCACTTATCCTCCCACAACCGAATCTCCTAATCATCTTTAATGGAAAATGTACTGAAGCGGAAGAAAATTTCTTTGTTGCAATCAGTTCGGCCCAAAAATGTGAATCACTTGGTTTCCAATGAACGTGTGATAATGCCTTCGAGCCTACATATTTCCTTTTCAGATGGGTTTCACAAGTCTCATCCTCAATAAGTAGCTTAACAACAATTTACCTAGAAGGGCCGTATTTTTGACCTGTAGGTCATGAATACCAAGCCCCCTGGTCCTTGGGGCGACAAACCATACTTCATTTAGCCAAAAGAATCTAGACCAATAATAATCCCATTTATGTAAGACTCCTTTTGGTAATAGGAAGAATAAAATCATATGCAATACCATATTAGTTAGTGCCAAGTTTATGAGTATCAATTTTTCTCCTAGGAAAACAATTTATCTTTCCAACTACGTAGACATTTCTGTAGTGTTTCCTTGACTTGCTTCCATTTAGCAATTGTGAGTCTCCGATAATGAATCGGAATACCCGAATACCTCATAGTAAACTGGCCCTGCCCACAACCAAACAAGTCGGCGTAAGCATTGACCTTGTCTTGAGCCTCGCCAAAACAAAACAACCAACTCTTATGGAAATTAATTTTAGACTTGATAATTGCTCAAAAGCTGAAAGAATTAATTTAGGTTTCTTACTTTGTCGAATTCATGTTCCATAGAAATAATTGTATCGTCAGCTTATTGAAGGATAGAGAGTCTCCCATCCACAAGATGCAGTATTACCCTTCAATGAGATCATCAACCTTTGCGTGTTCGATCATGATGGTGAGCATACCAACTACTATGTTAAATAGCATTGGTGATAAGTTCAAAATGGAGGGAGAATTTTACTTCCCGGCCTGTGCACCAATTAGGAATGCACACAACCATTAAGCATGAGTATGAAGACTTTTAATCTTGGATAAAGAAGAAGTCTGGTCCTAAAGACAAATTGCATGAGTCCCAAGAAAGCCTAGTCCTCAAGTATAAATAGGAACCTGAATTCATGTTTGTGAGGATTTGAACTCAGGTGTTAGGTTTGTACATTCACTCATAGTCTTCGTGTATAGCTTCGAGTCAATAGAAACGGTCGTACTATTACAAATATCAACTCAACATATAATATCCTCATCAAGGAAGTTATACGGATTTCCATCATATTGGTATTTACTTATGATTTGAACATGACTAGATCACCAAAGCAAGGATATTATTGAATTTGTTGAATCAAAATGTGTTGTGTTGCAGGTAGTATGCTTACCCACTATAATTTATCGAAGCGAACTCTCTCTCTCTCTCTCTCTCAATATATATATATATATATATATATATATATATATACTCACCTAAAGATGTGCCCAACTAAATTATTGCACTATCATCACAACATAAAAAGGCAATAAAAAAAACATGAATGAAGCCATCCTCTAAACTTGAACATATGTCTTGGCAACTAACTTCAATCATCCTCCTCCAACCCGGTTGCGGTAAGCACCTCGATAAGCCAGATGGTACATGAGAAAAAAGCGTAGAAAATATTGATTAGTTTCTTTTTACAAAAACTTTATCACTAAAAGTTGTGGAAAACACTACTAGGAGGCGAAACACTAAAAGTTCCGTATATCCATCGTTTTGTTGCACGAGCAAGGGTGTATGTGAACATGCCTTAAACTTGTGGCCAGGCCCTAAGAGTAAATGTGTAAATCAAGTCTTACTACTGCTTTGAAATATTTAAGTTTTTTGCATCCGCTGTTTTTATCCACTTTCCCATCATATCATTGTTTTCTCAAGAAGAGGAGAATATCCATGATTTCCGGTTCCCCTTTCCTGTTTATTTTTCTTTTCATAACTGGTACTTCGAGTGTTAGCTCCCAGGAATATCTCCTATTATCCTCTCGCGATACTTTGTCGAGCTGGCCCAATGGGGTGCTGGATAAGTAGGGCTCTCCCCCTAGATTGCTCGTGCTGCCTGTCCTCTCGGTGCAGCGACGAACGAAAAAGCGAGCACCCAAGCTCAGGCACGGCCGAACGAATACCAGCCACACGCCGGGCAATGGCCTCGGTGGTCACCCGCGCAGCCTATCGCCATCCGACCTCACCCCATCCATCACCCGCCCACGCCACTATAGAACACGCGCACACCCCTAATCCTGAGCACGAAGCACCTCGTCACTCTCCCGCTCCACTCCCCAGATCCCCACCCATATTCTTCTACTCCGCGTAGTGTCACCTTGCCAGTTGCCACTTGCTCTCTGAGCTCTTTGAAGCACTGGGGCACTCATCTTTTGGATTGACTTGTTTCCAAGGAGAGGATAGGAGGATAGTTAAGCTGTTGCAATCTTGAGGTCAAGAAGAAACAATGGCTCTCTCGTCGACGTTCTCCCTCGCACGAGGCTTTGTAGGCGTGCTGCCTCAGGAACACCATTTCGCTTCCTCCGTCGAGCTCCATGCCCGGCCTCTCAAGGTTTGTAGTACATGCCTCCTCTGCTCTAGCCTTGTCCATGGTTGATTCTTACCTGTTTTCTGTCGATTCAATTCCTGCTCATCTTCGTTGCAATTTGTAATCGTTGCTGCTGCAAATGCTGGGTTCGATCGATCGGCTGCAGCCGAGGAGGAGGTCCTGCATTTCTGCGTCGCTGTCGGAGCGGGAGGCAGAGTACCACTCGCAGCGCCCGCCCACGCCGCTGCTGGACACGGTGAATTACCCCATCCACATGAAGAACCTGTCCCTCAAGGAGCTGCAGCAGCTCTCCGACGAGCTCCGCTCCGACGTGATCTTCCACGTCTCCAAGACCGGCGGCCACCTCGGGTCCAGCCTCGGCGTCGTCGAGCTCACCGTCGCGCTGCACTACGTCTTCAACACCCCGCAGGACAAGCTCCTCTGGGACGTCGGACACCAGGTAAGCCATACTCAACAACAAGCAATGCAAGCGCGCTTGCCTTGCCTGCGCCGAACAACGTGCCGGCGCGGCGCCATGTGAGGTGCCGCGCCGTGCAGCTCGGCTCGGAGACCGATTGATTCACCATCTCGCTTTGTTTAATCCCGCGGTGCAGTCGTATCCCCACAAGATCCTGACGGGGCGGCGTGACAAGATGCCGACGATGCGGCAGACGGACGGACTGTCGGGTTTCATCAAGCGCTCGGAGAGCGAGTACGACAGCTTCGGCACCGGCCACAGCTCCACCACCATCTCCGCCGCCCTCGGTATAATTTCGTCTCTGCATCTGATCGTATAATTTCACCGCTCGTGAAAATTCAGTGACAGCACGTGTCAGTTGATTAACTGTGTCCGCGTGTGACTGGTTGGCAGGGATGGCCGTCGGGAGGGACCTCAAGGGCGGCAAGAACAACGTGGTGGCGGTGATCGGCGACGGGGCCATGACTGCCGGGCAGGCCTACGAGGCCATGAACAACGCCGGGTACCTCGACTCCGACATGATCGTCATACTCAACGACAACAAGCAGGTGTCGCTGCCGACGGCGACGCTCGACGGGCCGGCGCCGCCCGTGGGCGCGCTCAGCGGCGCCCTCAGCAAGCTGCAGTCCAGCCGGCCGCTCAGGGAGCTCCGGGAGGTGGCCAAGGTATGGTGGCCTCACAAATGTTTCCACGCTGTACACTGGATAGATAGCACGGGCCGGGAAGGAACGTTGAATTCAAGTGCTGGTGCAGAGTCAAATTCCAACTTGCTGCACAGTAATATTCGTGGTAGTTTTTTTTAATACAATTAACAGCACTTGAGATGACATAGCGGTAGGTTTGTAGAAAGGAACTCTAGCAAGTCGTCTGCAAATGATGCAACTTGAGACTTACTTGAAAATTAATTAAGTTATGATAATTTATTTGGGGGAAATGACAAGGAAATCAGCATCTATCACTCTATCAGCAACAGTTTTAAAATCGAAGCGAACGTGTCAGTATCGCTGTGGCGTATCTCACGAAATATTTTTATTCGTAATCTTTTGTATGCTTGTACGGAACATGCCAAAACCAGCTATATTCAAGATACAATGCACGTACGCATATATACTCTGTATATGCCAGGTGTAAGCATGGCATGGCCATATCCACCAGAAATGGCGATGAAACCTAGAGAGTAACATATCCAGTACTGCCCACTAGCATTTTGTCTTCAACAGAACAGCTCAAGGGAAGGGTGATCTTAACAAGCGATGCGGCTTAATTCAAAATTATTTGACGTGGCTTAAGGCAATCTTGACAGCCGGGCAGATATGAGTGCGACTGTTTTCTAATCCTAGATTTGACTCAAATGGTAATTTATCATCACTTCAGATCCGATCCATAGACACAGACAAAAAAAAAACACAAAAAAAACATATTGATGACAGTTGAAACTGATAACCTCACTGGGCCGGGCCGATCAGAATTTACGAAAGTAGGGGTCTAACCGGTGTGGGCCAAGAAGAACAAATACGGCCCACGTATTGAACTCTGACTGACCCGCGTGTTTTGCTCATCAGGGAGTGACGAAGCAAATCGGCGGGTCGGTGCACGAGATCGCGGCGAAGGTGGACGAGTACGCCCGCGGCATGATCAGCGGCTCCGGCTCGTCGCTGTTCGAGGAGCTCGGGCTCTACTACATCGGCCCCGTCGACGGCCACAACATCGACGACCTCATCACCATCCTCCGGGAGGTCAAGGGCACCAAGACCACCGGCCCGGTGCTCATCCACGTCATCACCGAGAAAGGCCGCGGCTACCCCTACGCCGAGCGCGCCTCCGACAAGTACCACGGTAACATATGTGATTCGATGCCACATCTTGCGTTCATTGGATCATGTATACGGGGAATTTAGTGGTTAATTAACTGGTGTGATCGGTGTTGCAGGTGTGGCCAAGTTCGATCCGGCGACGGGGAAGCAGTTCAAGACCCCGGCCAAGACGATGTCCTACACCAACTACTTCGCGGAGGCGCTGATCGCCGAGGCGGAGCAGGACAGCAAGATCGTGGCCATCCACGCGGCCATGGGAGGCGGCACGGGGCTCAACTACTTCCTCCGCCGCTTCCCTAACCGGTGCTTCGACGTCGGGATCGCCGAGCAGCACGCCGTCACCTTCGCCGCCGGCCTGGCCTGCGAGGGGCTCAAGCCCTTCTGCGCCATCTACTCCTCGTTCCTCCAGAGAGGCTACGACCAGGTCGTGCACGACGTCGACCTCCAGAAGCTTCCCGTGAGGTTCGCCATGGACAGGGCGGGGCTGGTCGGCGCCGACGGGCCGACCCACTGCGGGGCCTTCGACGTAACGTTCATGGCGTGCCTGCCCAACATGGTCGTCATGGCCCCCTCCGACGAGGCCGAGCTGCTGAACATGGTCGCCACCGCCGCGGCCATCGACGACCGCCCCTCGTGCTTCCGCTACCCGAGAGGCAACGGCATCGGCGTCCCATTGCCGGAAAACTACAAAGGCATTCCTATCGAGGTATAAATACTCTAATCAAGCACTCGAGATTTTCTCCTCGACTGACGAGCGACGGCTAATCCACGCTAATATGTTTCGCAGGTGGGCAGAGGGAGGATAATGATCGAGGGTGAGAGGGTGGCGCTGCTGGGGTACGGTTCCGCGGTGCAGTACTGCATGTCGGCGGCGTCCATCGTGGAGGAGCACGGCCTGAGGGTCACCGTCGCCGACGCCCGGTTCTGCAAGCCGTTGGACCACGCCCTCATCAGGAGCCTCGCCAAGTCCCACGAGGTGATCATCACCGTCGAGGAAGGATCCATTGGAGGGTTCGGCTCACACGTAGCCCAGTTCATGGCCCTGGATGGCCTTCTCGACGGCAAACTGAAGGTACTCAATTAAGCAACACTGATCTGTCACCACTCACCCGCCGGTCACGAACCCATACAATGCTGATTAATGGAATTTTTTCTGTTGGGTTGTGCAGTGGCGGCCGGTGGTGCTTCCCGACAAGTACATCGACCACGGATCACCGGCCGATCAGCTGGCGGAGGCTGGGCTGACGCCGTCGCACATCGCCGCGACGGTGTTCAACATCCTGGGGCAGGCGAGGGAGGCCCTCGCCATCATGACGGTGCAGAATGTCTAGGGCCCAGTGTGCTACCGCCTATAGAGAACCTTGTACATTTTGGTCGTTAGATTATTCAGAGATATTAGTCGACGTCTGAGAATTAAATGATCCTGTTCGAGGGAAACATGACTAATTTTGGTCCTCTTCTCTGACGTTGAGGTACATTGTCAATTGTTCGTGTAGTGGACTAATGTGTTGTGCTTGTATCTATGAAGTGAATGTATGTTGAAACTTTTTTGAAGATTAAGGATACTCTCTATATAGTGAGAGAAATTACAATAATATGTGGATGCATGGACACAGATACTCTTGATCCAGAGTTTCAAACTGGCCCAAAAATCGTAATTATAAGTTTCGGAAAATTTGGAGATAAATCATGCACGTGCATATAGCATTTATAGTTCTGCGTACCAGATTTAAAGGAAAAATATGTACTCCGTCCGTCCGTCAAAAAGTGGACATCTGGCCTCCAGAGAAATCCTTAAAAGAGTGGACATCTACATCCCCTGTTGGTAATTTTGCGTTTAGCCCCTCGGTCCACGCCTCGAACTCACTCCAGCGAGCGATGACCCAATCGTCTCGTCCTCCCTGCATATCGCCAATCCTCTTCATCTCCTCCTCAAATTTCCTCTCGCCGATCCAATCACTAACCTCCGCCACTCCAGCCTCCAATTCTATGCCACCGCCTCTCATCTTGGAGTAATGGCGCCCAGTCCATATAAGCTGCCAGCGAGGAGGGGTTCCATCCCACTTTAGCCATGGCAGGCGGAGGAGCGGAAGCCGACGATGGCCAGCAAGACAAGGCCGTCGTCCCCGCCGTTGCCTCCACCTATCTTCATCACCTCAATTAAGCAGCTTTGTAGTGTAAGGAAAACCCTATTAATCTTATCGGCATCATAGGCATCATATTGCTGCTTAACATTGTTAATTAGCTCATCTAAATTGTTGGAGACTAGCATATCCGTCATGGACTGTAGTGAAGAAAATAGTCCAAGGTCTAAGATATTCATATCCGGTGAGTTTGCAGGCTGTTGCATGAGACGAACATCAAGCCCGGTTTGGGCAACGACATTACAGAAATCCGGGTCGTCACTTGGGACATGAGAGGTGCATTGTCTTTCTAGATCCATATAGTTTCACCTGCGAGCTCATGAGGCCAAACTGCTTCAATAGCTGGTAGCACCTTCAGAATCAAAAAAGCCCTCGATGTGTCCCTCTTAACTTTGATTGTTTTGGTGATTAGGGCACTCGGACGATTATCACTTCTCCATGGTGCCGGCTCCTAAAACCAACAAATGAACATAAGTTAGATCAAGTACTGACATGAAAAATAAATACAAAAAGTAAAGATTGCAATTCACCTTCTTGATAAAGGGACAAATGCCTATCTTCCATAAAAAATGCAATTACCTTATGTATTATATCTAAGCCTGGCAAGTAAAACCAAAAACATTATTTTGCCAACTGAGTTTTATTTTGTATAGTTCTATTTGGTCCTGGTTCTGATGGCAACTTGTAGAATTTCATGGTCTTCTGAGTGGCGTTGAACCACTTTTCATCTAAATGGATTATGTTGCACATGTCCTTCAATATGGGCCGATCTTGAAAACTTTGCTAGTCAAACATAGAGATACAAAACTGAAACCTAGCCTTCTTGTTTGCTTCCTTCAAATATGGTTTGAGTGAGCTTGAATGCCTATCGAGCATGCCCTCCGTGAAAATCTTATGTAGTGTGATGCATGCAAAATTCATGCATAAACTTTGTAGTTTATTGATGCATATTCCAACATATTAAGATGTTATTAGTTATTATAATCATAATTTGCATTGATTTATGGGGATTTTCCATCGATCCCCCTTATTTTGGTTATAACTTTGTAGAACAGGAAAACCTTTTTTTTTTGGTATTTTGATGTTTCAAGGACATTCCCGAACTCAATTTGACCTGGGATTTTTTGGGCGTTAATATTTTATCACGAGAAGCACCTGAAGCAAAAGAAGTCAACGAGAAAGGCCACGAGGGCCAAACGAGACCAGGTGGGATGGGCCCTGGCCAAGCCATGCCACCTAGGTCCGTTTGGATCTCGGACCTCCGATACTGTCCATCTTCATCCCAGATTGATCAGCTTGACCTAAAACAACTATATAAAGACCCCCCAAGGTGTTCTCACGAGGGGGCGGAGGAAAAATACAAAATACAAAAATAGAGGCTGTTCCAGCAAAGATTGGAGGGGGAAACACTGCCGGAGTCGCCCCCGGTCTCTTCTCCAACCTCTTCGACATCACCACCATCGTCACCATCATGAAGAGGGAGTAGTCCACCTCTGGACTATGGGTTTGTGGCCGTAGCTTGTTCTATTTCTCTCTTATGATATGATTGTTTAGATGCCATATGAGCTACCCAACATGATTATGGCATATATTATGTAATTCCTATGTGGTTGATCTTTATTTTATCAGATGATCAATGAGATTTGATATGTTATTATGTTCTTAATGTATGAGTAGATGCATATTATTACCCTGTTCTTTATTACTTGTTGTGCTCCAACATGTATGCATGAGCGAGAGGGGGATGGTGTGTATTAGATGGAGTAACTAGGTAGTAGTAGTGAACTGTGATAGGATTCATGATCTGCTATGGTGTTTTACCAATCCACGGTTACTTCACTAGGGATAAATAGAATGCATTTTTTATAATTTCTTAGTGACAGCTGAGCGACATTCATATACATTGTTCAATCGTAATATGTCCAAGCGGTAGCATATTTGATATTTAGCATCATGTTAAAGTACCTAAGGCTATACTCTGTTAATTCTTAATACTAGATTGCTTGAAGTGTATTCCTTTCTAGGGGCATATAAGTAAGATGTGTTGCATCATCTTTATTGTAGAACGTGATGCACATATGAATATTATCAAGATAACATAATAAAAATCATGTCGATGTTCCGGTCATCTATCTTGCGCTTAATGCCACCACAACTTTATGAGAGAGTAGACAAGTGAACCCATGAACCCCGATCCAATTTTAATCATAAGAAACACCTTTCAAACGCTTTTACTTGCATTTAATTTTCATCAATTAAATCCAAAAATAAAAAAACATATTTACTTTCTTGCTGAAGGAAATATGCCCTAGAGGAAAATAATAAATGGTTTATTTGCATATTGCATATAGTTCATAGTAAGTTTAATACTGTGCTATAACTATGTCAACTGGAAACATTGATATAGGTGTGGTATTAAATGAAAGGGGTCCCTAGTAATCCTCTAATTGCTAGTTCATTGTTCAACTGATGACCGAGGTTTCCAAATCATGGAGCATTACGCCAATTGACAATGAGATCATGCCATTGAGTAATGACATGGTGGACATACCCAAACATAGTATTGAAACACAATCGCGTCATGATGTTCACTTTGCGATATGAAGAAAGCATTGTAACTTAATCCTTAGACTGTGAGGTTATATTTAATCACTACTTCTGGAGAAAGCTTAGATTGCATCAACCGTCACACCATAACAGGGTGATTAAAAAGGTGTCTTTTGGGTTCTCCAATGGATTATGTAGAGGCGTATGAACCAAGAGTGAGATTTGTTCATCCGCATAACGGATATGGTACTCTGGGCCCACTCGGTGAGATTACATCCAAAGCTGCACAGCATGTGACTAGGTCACAGGGATGGAATACTAGTTAAACAACGATAGTCGGCAACAAGATTGAACACGGTATGGGGATATCGACGATCAAATCAGCAAAACAACGTTTATTAAATAACCTATTAATATTAATTAATGAATTAATATTAAAAGGTTATTTAATAATTAAAAGAGTAGCCCACCTTAATTGGGCCCCTCCCGGAGAAGGAGCCCATTAACCCTAGGGCGCCCCCTTAATGGACTGAGGGTCCAGGGAGCCATGGGCCAAGCCCTGAAGGCCCAGTCGGCCAATGGGGCTAGCGTTAGGGTTTGGGGGGAGGGGGGCGGTCGGCTTGGCCCCACCCTAGCCACCGCTGCCCTTGGCCTCCTCTCCCTTGGCCGCCACCCTAGGTGCCTTAGGGGAGGGGAAAGGTGCACCCCTCCCCACTACATAAAAGGGCCCTTAGGGAGAGATGGACAACACAATTTCCACGAGCCTTGGAGCTCTCCTCTTTCCCTGGTGCGCTGCCCCTCTCTACCTCCACCTCTCTCTCTCTCTCTCTCTCTCTCTCTCTCTCTCTCTCTCTCTCTCTCTCTCTCTCTCTCTCTCTCTCTCTCTCTCTCTCTCTCTCTCTCTCTCTCTCTCTCTCTCTCTCTCTCTCTCTCCCGCGTGGCCTCCCAAAGGGCTGCGTAGGAGCGAGACAACACTACCGCTGCATGCCATCATACTGCAGAGTTCCGGATCCTGTCCAAAGCCATCTACTTCCGCAACCACGGCTGGATCGGAGATTCTGGGGGTCATCGTGATCACCGTACGTGTGTGAGTACGCGGAGGTGCTGCACGTGTGGCGCCGGAGTCGTTGCACCAAGTTCTACAACAACCTTGATGTCGGCTATGTCGGCTTCATCATCAACGCCTGTGCGGGGGCAAAATCCCTGTGTTCGGTCTTCAAGGGTATGGCGCAGAACACCAGTTTACCATTGCAACATTACTAATATATAGATCCTTGGGCAATTCGTGGTTGCGTAGAAATAAATTTTTGTTATTTGCATCAAACCCCAACACTTGTAGTCATACCAAAAACCCAAAAACACCTTTATCATATCATTTTAGTTGCATTATAGGTTTAGTTTACTTTTCTGCATCATATTTACTTTATTACATTGTTATTTATTTTATTGCATCTGTTATTTTATTTTACTTATATTCAACACCTTGTGCTTGACAACCACTCGGTGGAGTTGGGGACGCAAGACAAGGAGATTTTTTTGCAGGTTGCCTAACGAGAACAAAGGATATTTCTCGACTGTTCCCCGAGAGTTTGATATAAACCTCGAGTTCCCTCATGGGGAAAATTTACTCTTGCTACAACACTCTGCACTTGTAGTCCCAACAAAGTGGCACATTTCTTAGTGTCATCATAGTGTTGTTTTCTTAACACCCAAACCTCTTGCAAGGCTGCATATAGTTCTCCTTTGACTCCAAGGAATGTCACAAACTATACTGAGGTCAACTTCAATCCTTTTGTGCCCATAGTTTTTTGGCTTCCTTGATCTTACATCAACAGGTATGCCTAGTCGACGACACTCCTTAACTCTCCTCCACAGATGTCTGACCTTGTACATTGTAACATGGAACATGTTTGCAACTTCTCTTGGTGCGTTCTTTGGTAATTTTAAATTCCCTTGTCTTTTGATGACACTTCTTGCAAGCAATTATTCATAAATACCAGACCTTTGCAAATCTATTAAATTCTTGTATCTGTCTTCATGAACTTGCTCATTATTTTCTTGCTCATGCTCATTATTTGGTTGCTCATGCTCATTATGTGGTTGCTCTTGCTCATTATTTGCTTGCTCTTGCTCATTATTTGCTTGCTCTAGTTCTGAATCATACATATCTTCATCTAGTTCTAGAGCATCATCCATTACTTGTAGTTCCTGTTACATGCTTCCAAAAGCAACAACTTGGTCTTCAAGCTCATCATCTACAAGGTGAGTCATGTGATTTGTTGAATAAGATTGTAACAAAACATTCGACTATGCCAGCTAAGTTATTTTACTAACCCGATTCATCTGATTCCTGCAAGTCCTTTTCTCCATGTTCAGTAGCCTCACATTTAGCTTCATCCACGACAGAATCACGTTCAGCTTCATGCATGTAAGCCTCATGTTTGTCTTATACAATGCAAAAAAGACACCATCAACATTTTTAGATGATCAAGAACAAATAAACAGATGATCAAGAACAAATATTTTTTGCATACCTGCGATGGTATTGAGATCAAACTAATGTCCAGACAGGGGGAGAGAGAGAGAGAGAGAGGGAGAGAGAGAGAGAGAGAGTGTGTGTGTGGTTATTTAGCTGGATGGAAGTGTCAGCTTTATAGCTGGGTCAAGCCGTTTGGGCTGCCAAAACTATCGCCCACTTTTTCCTGTAATATGGCGCCTAATTCAATTTTTTGTAAGATTACTAGTATGAGATGTGGTGCTACTTGTAGCTGGCGGGAAGTGTAAGCTAAAATGGTGCTAATTGGAGCTAGTGGGAATGAATTTTGGTTGTTCAAACTTTGCTCTAAGAATTGTTGTGCCATGCGCAGAAATTACCATGGTGTGAATCGAAGCATCTCCTAGGCAGCCAGAGCAACTTAATTGAGGGAAGTAGGGGTATTTTGCAAAATGGTTAAGTTGTCTTGGAAAGCCTGCACACCCACTCTTTTGTGGACAGAGAGAGATATGTGGCCTCCACAAAAAATAGAAACATGTGACTTGCTCAGTGAAATCCCAGAACTTGTACCGTTCATCAGGTACCTTGTCTTTTTTACCCAAGATACTATTTCCGAGTTTAAGTGAACTTGAGGCACACACACCTGCATGCATCCTCTACATGCAAAATTTATTTCTTATATTTTTATTTTATTTAGTATTCATTTTGATTCAAATTTTTAGGTGAGATCAAGAGTACCCATGTTCCAAACATTCCGGTACCAAAAAATTAAGATTCACTATTGTTTGGAGTTGTGATGTTTTTATCCTGAGCATGGAGTATATGGCAGGGGAATCCATAGCTGGTATAGCAATGAAATTCTGTGGAATATTATATTGTTGTATATCAGAAGCCCGATTAGAAGACTACATTGTCATGTATGCTTGGTAAAAAAATCATGTCTGATTTGTCCACCGGGATAAATGCCATAGTAAAAGTTTCATTTTGGTCATTAATGTAAGAGCACCACTATTACTCGGCTCACAATGCTTTGCTTCCCATCACACCCGTAGGTTTTTTGTAGATTCACAGGGATAATTGGTTGCATTGATAAAATTAATGAAACCTAAAAAATTCCTTGCTCTGAAGGTCTCTATCCCCACCCGACACACAGGCATGACTGGTGGGGGGGGGGGGCAAAGTAGCAATTGCAACATAAAAAAGTACAATACAATCTAAAGAAATAGCAATAGGCCAGAGTAGGGAGAATTATAGCGGGAGAAGGATTGATTAAAAAAGGATTCATCCTCAACACAGAAAATGCAACATTCAGGTTTGTTCATGTTTCTTCTATTTAGGTTATCTCTGGTCATCAGTTTGTTTGAGACAAAAAAAGCCAAAGAAAGAAAAGAATCCTAGGAGGAACTAGTAGCTTCCAAAGAAAAGGAATAAAGACAGAATTAACACCTTCAAAGGTAATAATTTCATAAAGGGAAGAAGTAGAATACTCACATTTGCTTTCATATTGCCAGATCAAGGCATCTGTGTCATTTGATAATACAATACTGAAGGCTAGACCTTCCAACACATACTATTTATGCATGTAAGAGAAACAAAGAAATTTATGCTATATGTTTGTACCCTGCTCATTACATACTACATAAATATCAAAATACTGAATTGCTAGAGGGGAAGAGCCACACCAGGTATATTGTATCTTCCCATAATCTGACCTTTTTCATTACCTATTTTCCACCTATAACCAAACTTGATACTTTTCACAGCCCACATGACCCCTTTCCAAAATTGGGCCACACAACTGATTTACTACACAAAATATTTGAACTATTATTAGTATCATATTTAGCATCTACCAGCGAGTTCTAGAGTTCACCATCATTTCTAATGTACCTCTTGACCCATGACCCCAGAAGGCACATGTTCAGATCTGCTAAATAAGGAACGCCTAGCCCTCCAAAGTCTTTCTTCTTACAAGTCATTTTCCAATTGGGCAAATTCATCTTCATGTGTGACCCTCAAAATCATTACAAGGCAGTTTGCCATCTGTGTGTTGATAAGGTATAGGTCTAGATACCATTATGATAAGCTGAAGAAAAAGAAGAAAATAGATGGGAATGCTAGCTAAGCAAGATTTAATCAGAGTTAACCTAGCTGCTTATGAGAGAAGTTTGCCTCTCCAACCAACAATGTGTTTCAGAATCTTATCTATAAGCGGCTGAATGTCCTCTCTCGTAATCTTGCCATTATGTAAAGAGATGCCCAAATATTTATGGAAAAGTGCCAATAGAACACCCAATAATTGCTTGAGAAGATAGAAATTTCTTCCTCCTCTTAACCTAGGGGGATTAGCTCACTCTTTCTATAGTTAATCTCATACCAGAGACTTGTTCAAAGTCAGTTAAAACCCACTTTAAATTGGTGGCAATCTCTAGGTCTTTAGCAGAAAAAGAATAGTGTCATCTGCAAATTGAAGGCATATGACACCACCAAGACAGAAATTAGAGCAAAGTACTTTAATTAAGTTTGGATTGGAAGCCTTTATCAATATTTCAGTTAGGACATCAACATTCAATTTGAAAAAGCAGGGAGCACAAGGGGTAGGTGTGATCCAGAACCACCATGAGTAACTGCTTTGATCTGGGCTATGGTTTTCTGGCCCAAATCCTCTCTTTTGCAAGAGGTCTGAAAAGAAATTTAGGCTTACTTTGTCAAAGGTTTTTTCATAGTCTAACTTGAGCACCATTCCTTGTGATTTCTCATGAACACTAGAATGGATAATTTCGTGTGTTGTGACCACACTTTATAGGATAAATATACCATTGATAAATTCAGATTGATTAATGGAAGTAATTATACTGATAATGAGAGCTAAATTAGACTAGGAATATATGTTTGATAAAGGGAGTCCATTAGGCCTAGGGGCTCAATCAAAGTAGGAATCAGAAATAGCTTGTTTGACTTCCTCTCCTATGATGGGGGGTTCTAGGATATTATTTTGTTCTAAGAAGATTTTCCCGGGTGCAAAGAAATCAAGAGCAAGATACCAACTAGAGTTCTCCTCTTGTTTAATGAGATCTTTGTAAAAAAAATAGGTAGCTACTTGGAGCATGTCATGTTCATATGTAGCAGGCCCATCAACAGAGTGAACTTACATCTTCCTTCTTCTCTACTTTGCAATAGCATGAAAATAAGCGGTGTTGCTATCTCCGTCCTTAGTATCTCTATCTCTATCTCTAGATCTTTGTTTTGTTTTCATTTCTTGTTTCATCTAGAGATTATGAATTTTTTACATATCTGCTTTTTTAGCCTAGCATGCTCTATAAGGGAGAGTTCCTGTGACTCAGTTTTTATATCTAAAGTGTCATAATGTTCGATGTTTTTACTCCACCCCTTAGACCATTTTCTAAATCTCCAATCTTCTACTACCAAATGTCCATTGAATTTCTACAACAGGTTTGGACCAATTTGCAGTAGCTAGGTGTTTGAACTCATCTCTCATGAGCCGCAATTTCTCAAAGAATTGGTGTGTGGTCTCTACATAGCCAAGGTAGAGCCCTAATGGAAGCAAGGGGAAAAGGCGATCAAGCTCCACATTACAAAATAGTATATCAATATTGGACATGATAAGGTTTTCCTGGTTATTATCCCAAGTGAATTTTATGTTGATTAGTTTAACCTCTAAGAGGCTCGAGATTCCTACCCATCCATTGAACTTATCACACCATCTATTGTTATTGACTGCATTATTGTTGTCACTTTAACATCCAACTAAGTTGAAGTCCCACCAATGATGGTGTGGCCTTTGTAATATATGAATAAATGTGCAATTCAGAAATAAAAGCTTCTTTTTATCCTAATATAAGGAGCCATAGACAATAATAACTCTAAGAATAGTGTCATAGACTTTCAGCTTAACAATTACAGATGTGAGAAAAATCTATTACTTTTGAACTAATGACATCTAAGAGAACTAAAGCCAAACTCACCAAAATGCCTCCATTAGAACCAATGGAAGGTAGAGGCCATAAGATTAAAGTGGTACGACTGTTGGATTTCCAAGCAGACCCCACGTGTGGAAATATCCAATAGAAAATGGTCCCTTAATAGTGACCTAGCCCACTTCGGTTGATCCCAAAACAAAAAATTGTTGCTAACTCCCGTGAGAAAACTTCTATTAATCTCGTTGCTTCAAGCGCCCCACTCCCTTGATGGTTTAAAAAATTAATTTGCCAACATCATATAATCATTTTGTTTCAATATATGCTCCTTATATCTATTTATTTTGGAGAAACAAGTACAAACACGCTCCCAATATTCACTCATGATTTCATATACACTACACATGATGCTTCCTTTTTGTGAGGAATATTGTATCCATCATCATAATAAAGATGTGTCTAACACTACATGTCATGGTTTATAATTTATTCATGTATTTCTGCAAGTAGTGTCATCAATTGGTTTTGGCTATGAATTCATATATTCACATTTTTAGACACATTTTTATGGTTGTTGAAGAATGCACAATGTTGTACCAAACATTGTTATTGTAGTGTAAGTTAAAGTAAGGAAGCATGCATGTATGCTCTTGGACATATATTGTGTTGATAATTGAAGCACAAAAGGAAATATCCATTGACACAAATTTATTCGATATGAACAATGTAATCTCCTTCTGCATCAGAACAACAAAAATACTATTTTTTACTTCTGCCTGCACATGTTGTACAATTTGATTATGTGTGTTGTGCGAGCTATGCGCCGCCATGTATTCTCAATTGTGAGCAAGTTAGTTGCCGACGGAGGGGCATCTGATCTTGGATCTTTCACAACATTGTTGCATCAATGTTGACACTGTTGGAAAGGAAGACGCAGTGAAGAATATGGCAAAGAAAAATTAATATACAATAGAAACAACAAGAAACAATGGAGTAGATAAGGGTGTTGGTTGAAACAAAAAAATTCACTACAAGATGAAAAATATACAATTTTTTTTTCAGCAAATGGAGCAACACTACCCGTGTTGAGGCACTCAGTAGCATAGGTTGAAGAAAAATATCTACGATAAATACGCACACATTGTAATGGTTAAAGCATAAATACACTATGAAACATGCACACGAAATAAAGTTACAAAACACTACAAGAAACAACGAAGCACACACTGGTAGTGGTTGAAATAAGAGAATGCGAGAGGCAAATGCATGTACCATCATATATGTAAAAGAAGAAACATCGGTGTTGGTTGATGCACACATTACTATTAGTTAAAGCAAAATGAATATACAATAAAATAAGTGCACCCTAACAATGGTTGAAGTAAAGATTCAATACCATGGGAGTGACAACTACAACAATGAAAGTAAACAAATAGAAAGTTGCATGGCTCTATTGGTGTAAGTTTTGTAGAATGGAGAACACATATTATATTTAGGAAACATGGATATTGTGAAGCATGATACTAATGACATCTCAACGTAATTCATCTATCAGGAAGCATCAAAAACTGATGTAGAGAGTCAACCATTCTGACCACATTAAGTAGTTGACTTATTTTGTGATCTAGAACAACAATTCCATAGAGTATTATTGCAAAAATACAATGAAGTTAAGAACATAATTGCCAATTTGTCGGTTTGATTTAGCGATCAACAAATAGATGAAAAATAACCCAGCGAAGGGACGATCCAGATCCTTTCGGTCATGCCAAAGATGGCAAAAAGAACCAATGTTCGATGTGACAAAAGCGACTTATGCTCTCTGTTTTTTAGAGAAACCACATATATTTCATTAATTGAAAATCCAGTTATAATAAGAAACACATGCAGAAACTAAAAGACAGACCAGGATAAAATGATTATCCTGAATTTGCAGATAAAATCCTAAGAGATCGAGAAATAGAAAATGATCCCTAGGGTTTCCTGCAACCACCATAGTGAGCGGTCGCTGCCCACCGCCAACGCCACCAAGATGAATGCCATAAGAGACACCGAGCCTCCACCATTGCAAGATTAGAAAAAGCACCATCGCCAAAGAGGCTTTATGAGTCGATGAACAAGCCTGCTGCATGTAGCAAGGTACATGTCGTTGTGGCACGTCGACCGGGGAACGTCCCCGTGCTATCCTGGACCAAGATCTATCGCCTCCCATCGACCAAGTCGGAGAAGAATGGCAAATCCACCACCTCCAGACTAACATCCCCGCTCCTGAAGAATCACCTCGCCCCGGCCACCAGCACCATCGCGGATAAGCACGAACGCCAGCGACACACCAAGAAACTGATCTCACCCGATCTGAAGAACGACGAGGGCGGCGGCGCTCCGGTGTGATAGAACAGGAGTGCATTGGTCAGGGGCGTTGAAGAAGTAGATCGAGAGGAGGCTCAAGGGACAAGATTTGGGTGACACTAGCGGAACAAGAGCTGGGCGACGTCATGGATCACTATGGTGGAACCTAGTGCTCGAAAATATGGGGAACAACTGGGCTTCCATTCGGTCAGATATACTAGGAAAGAGGTGGGTTGTGAGAAATGAGCAATTTCAACAAAACTTGTTTGACGCTCTGGTATGTGGGATGCATCAAGTGATCAACGAAGTGGGACTGGTCCAAAGAGTTGATTGGTATTGGCCTCCGACATAGAGTGTTTACCTTATTGTAAGGACCAAGTACGGATCCAATGCATATACAATTAAAGAACAAATAAATTTTATTTGCGGAACACCGCATCATTCATGAAAATCTAAAGGGCCCAACATAGGGATGCGACTTCTACACGGATATGATATTTATATTAGAAGGTACACCATTTGTATTCTAGAAAGAGAAGCTAAATTATCATGTTAGAAGAACCATGGCGAAAACCTTGCTCGGTGTCATCCGATGATGACCACGGGGAGGCGCCGCTTCCTTCCCGGTGGCGTCTTCTTGGTCCCAACTGTGCCTTCCTCTCCCGAGGTGCTAGGACCACTACGACTGGTTTACCGGACTAGGCGGTGGTGTGACAACGTTGTTCTCTCCTTGAAGATTTCGTAGAGGCTATCATGGGAGAGTCGAATGTGACAATGGACGAGCTCTGCACGATGTGACACATAGCCAGTGTTGGGTGGTGACTAGGGCGTGGGTTTCTGAGACGAGATGTGACGCATGGCGGGTGCAATGTAGTCGACGCCTTCCCTAAGTCCGGCAAGATCCCTTCTACTCGCCGACTCTCATGGGATGGGGTGGGTATCGTTGGTCCTGGTAGCCGTGAAGTTGTTGTCATGCTACGGTGGTGTCGTGTCTTGCTTGGACGGTGACGCGGATTGTAGCTATGTGCACCATCTCCTACCACTCTTGCTACGATGTGGGGCAGTGTAAGTCATTACCGACGAGTCATTTGTAAATGGTGCATTGTGAGTGAGTTGGAGCCATCTATGGTGTTTTATATGCCATCTTGGTCTTTCTTCTATTAAATATGATATGTCTGCTCGATCCTATTCTTGAAAAAATAGATTCGTTCAGGGTGTTAATTTTTTTAGATAACAACCCAATAGGCCCGATGTTAAAGTAATAACGCCAACGGCGAAAGATACAGTACAGCCGAAGGAGCTACAACCGGAAGCGCCGAGCAGATGACCAGTCCAGCCGAAGGACATCGTGTAGTCTTAGACCTCGCCATCAAGCCACGATACCAACCAAGGGGAGCGCGTAATCACAGACCCCGCCACCATCAAAGTCATCGAGGCTCAACAGGAAGACCACAACGAAGAATAGAGGTGCATAACAAGATACAAGCGAGGACGGAGGAAGCACAACAAAGAAGCGACACCGGCTGAAGAAGAAGCCACCACAACCTACCACACAACGTCCCTATAGCCACGCCGTGATCTCTAAGGCGGTGTCTTTAAGAAGAGCATGACACAAGAGCGTCACCACCGCTAAAATATAAGAATCTTGAGTTTTCACCCAAGCACGTAAAAGGCGAAGCATCATCGACGCCTTCAAGAAGAAAAGGCTGTCTACGGACATCCCCATGGTGGCCCAAACAGGCAAGGGTTCCTTCGACAAAATGGTGTGCTAGCAATTTCGTCGAGATTAATTTCTGTAGGTGTAGCTGCTGTTATCTGGTTTTTATAGCTAAAATCTCATTCAAGGTGAACTAACCGTGCAACTCGATGTCGTGGCCAAGGGAAGAATGTGCGTTTTGACACTAATCATTGGATTATGACTCGGGGTCCACGATTTTTAAAAATATACTAGCAGAAAGCTGAAAAATTCCAGATATACACAAATTCCTAGACATACCCTGTGTTGTCCTCTAAAATTTGGCCTACAAAAA
The DNA here is from genome assembly GCA_007115705.1 of Dactylis glomerata. Taxonomy (NCBI): domain Eukaryota; kingdom Viridiplantae; phylum Streptophyta; class Magnoliopsida; order Poales; family Poaceae; genus Dactylis; species Dactylis glomerata. Next base: position 262,312 of record QXEO01000240.1, on the reverse strand, counting down.
GGAGATTTCCACCATCTCACTCCACTCCCTCCAAAGCTGCCCGCGATCCCGATGGAGGCCAGCCATGTCCACTCGCCGACCCTCTCGTCATCCGAGACCATAATGGCCGCCCTCCTCTCGTCCATTCCGGCCGCGCAGTTCCCTTCGCTGGTGAGAGCGATCGCCGCCGACGCGCGCCGGCAGCGCGGCCGCCTCGCGTTCCTCCTCCTCTCCCCGCCGCATTTCGCCCGCGCCCTCGCGCGGCTCCGCTCTATGCCTCTCCCCGCCAAGGCCGCGCTGCTCGGCCGCGTGCTCCTCCGCTCCCTCCTCCTGCTCCTCCCCGCGCTCTCCCCCGACGGCCCACACCACCTCCTCAGCCTCCCCACGCCCGACCTCGACGCTGCCCTGCTGCTCGTCGCCATGTGCGACTCCTACTCCCCGGCCGCCTCCTCCGCCTCGCCCGTGGACTGGCACGCGCTGCTCGCAGACGACGTGGTGCGCAACGCGCTCTCTGTCTCCGGCCTCGGCGCCACGCCCTGGGCCGCCATCGCGCCCTACCTGGACGCGGCCGCCAAGTGCCGCCGGTTCGCGGACGTCGTGTCGGAGGACCGCGAGGTGGCTGGCGTCGTCGTTGGCAGCAAGGACGTCGGGGTGTACGGAGGCGCCTCGCACGCGGCCGTGCTGGCGCTGCCCACCGCGGGCGGGGACGGGACGCCGTGCGCGATCTGCAGGGAGGTGATGGCACCGGCCGGGCACGGAGTGTGTGTGCTGCGGCCGTGTGGGCACCGGTTCCACTGGCCGTGCGCGCTGCGGTGGCTGGCGCGCCGGAACACCTGCCCGTGCTGCCGCGCCGAGCTGCCCGCGGAGGACGCGCTCGCCGAGACCCGGCGCCTGTGGCGCGCGGTCGAGAGGATGGCGGGAGACAGCAGCGGCTGTGCGTGACAGCGTCGGTTGGATCAGTACGGGACGTGCGTTTGGACGTGCTCGTGTGTCTCGGCCTCAAGTCGCAAGTACACTGGTGTCAGATTCATGGAATGCGATGGTTTTTGTGGGGTACGCCGAATAATGGTGTAGGATTACTGTTAGTACATAAACAAACACTGAAATGGGAATGTATATTCATGTAATTCAGAGCTCATGATACCGTATCATTAGTATGCAAATGATGGGTCTAATTTCTTAGTACTGACACTGAAATGGGAGTATTATTAGCTTTGGTGGATCCAAAGTGAGTGAAGCAGGTTTCGCGGGAGAAGGTAGGTATCGTCCTCTTGCATCCTAATCGCTGCTTTTTAGGCTTCTCTCAGTGATGATGTTCCCGCCAGCCGACTCTTTGCTGGAGCAACTGTTACTGAGAGGGAAGCCAATGCCCGAACGGCGGTGGATCCAAGGGGCAAGTGGGCAACCCTGATACTCAAGTGACTGAAGACTTCAGTGAAGAGTTGAGGGGTATGGATCAACATCAATGGCTGGGTAAATCTATCCGCCAGAAAAGAGGCTGCATAAACCGACAGAATTGCGTGTTAGACTGTTGAGTCGCCGGCTATTTTTTTCATGTTGAATTAACGACCGAACAGAAAGTGAACGCGCGTATAGCAATTAGCAAACACCAATTACCTCATCTGATTATTCTGGGATTAGATGGCCACGGTCATGCATAGAACCGAAGAATAGTACAGCACTGTCGACTTCTTCATCATGTAGCACGTCGGGCGGACGGGCATGTCGAAACAGCAAGCGGATCGGACGGACGTGGATGGAGGCATCCGGTTTCTGGAATCGCCTCTCCCACCATGCACTCTCCTATGTGCAATGTGCATGCACCGGCATCCGGAGAGCTAAGCTAGCGATCTGTATGAGCGAGTGAGGTGGACGTACGGGCGACCCGCATAGACATCGGCGTCGATCGCGCATGGTGGGGAGGAGATCGATAGGTATTCCTACCGGAGAAGAGGAGATTTGCCGGACGGGGGATGGGATCGGGTAGTCGTCTTCCGCCTTTTTCCTCCTACCCATGCAATCCGTGTCCCCCTTGTTCGTTCTCTGCTCGATCGCAGCATGTGCGGGCGTGCTCATATATCCCTTCCAGCCACCACACAGTAACACGACTGCGATCGATATCGTTGCGTGCTGATCTGCCAACCTTGTACTCACTATCTTCAGAAAACTGTGGATGTACTCCCGGAAGCTTATGGGGTATATATCTTCTTTGGGAGAATCGGCACCTGAAACTGGTGAACAGCTAGCATAGTAGTACCACCATGCACATCCTATCACGATTTTAAAGGCTTTAGAAAAAAGACTTCAAATGTGGCTTTTAGCTCTTGCCTCCAATCTACCAGATGGGGTTTTTCGTGCAAATAGGTGATACAGCTGTCGGATGGAGTGGTCACACTACTCGTCTAAATATATATACTGCGTGGAATAGAAGGTTACACTTATTAGGCCAAAAATGGGTCACATTTCGTAAACGGTTTGCTGGGAGAAACCCGTGTGCGATATTGAATCGCGCACGGTTTGCTAGGATCAATCGTTTCTACTTGTGTTATGCTCTGTAACATTGTACAACTTGAAGAACAATTCATATAGAGTCAATGCGCAACTTAAAGAACAGTTCAAAATTTATTGTTGTAGACGATCATTACCTTTGCACATGAAAAGTACTTTTTGTTAGCGATGGAGGCTTTAAAAGGCCCGATGTAAAATCTCTACGACTTGATGTCAAGGCGAGGGGAAGAATGTGCATTTTAACACTGATCGTTGGATTATGACTCGGGGTCTAGGATTAGACAAAACTCGGGGTCCAGGATTAAACAAAAATATCAGATGAAAGGTCCAGATTATACTAGTTCCTAGACACACCCTGCGTTGCCCTCTAAATTTGGCCTACAAAAAGGAGATTTCCCACCATCTCACTCCACTCCCAAAGCTGCACGCGATCCCGATGGAGGCTAGCCATGTCCACTCACCGAACCTCTCGTTGGGTAACCTCATCACTATAACGTAAGAGGTTACCATAGCAATTTGATGTGTGCAACCAAATACAAGTGATTTGCATCACCAGGCCCAAAATACCTTGTATGCAGCCTACCAAATGGATAGGCCAAAGTTGCCCACCCGGTAAAAAAATCTTCACAGAATGCCACACAACATGCACAACATAGTTCAAATCCCGTATTGGCCGAGACTGCCCCATGGGGCATGGCCCCAATAAGCTCCAAAATCGGCCCGGGGCTACCAAACGCGCCCATAATGTTGATCTTGTACCATTTCATGATTATGGTAGAAGTTGCGGCTCAGGGCTACCAAACACGCACATAATGTCAGGCTTGTACCATTTTGCGATTCGGGTAGAAGTCTTGCAACTTCGGATAGAAGTCTTGCAACGTGCACCAACTCACGTCATAATTGAAGCCACGATGGGACCGAGTTTCGAAACATACATAAAAACATAGAATATTGTAACTTGATTTCTTGTTTGTAATTATTTTGAAAAAGCTTTGTATGTCATATTCTTTGAGAAAAAAATTGCATCTTCAAATTTCAGCTAAAAAATGTAGCTACGTGATCATTTTTTAAAATTTACCTATTTACAATTGTGTTTTTGCTACAATATATTCGCCCGCACCTGTGCAAAGAAGGATGGTTGCAAGCAAAGAATCAATTCTGGGGAACAGTCAATACCTAAGAAAAAGCCTTGTGTTTCTGACAAAACGCCTGATGAGGATGATGCTAATCACATGAACATTCCAGCCACTCAATCCTTGATCTTCAGTTGGGAATTGATCCGGAAAAGTTAATTAAGGAGAAGCTTTAGGCTTATCCAGTTGTTCCTGCTTCAACATTTCGTTGGTCTGGATAGGTCTTGCGTCGTTTATTTATACAAGTGTGCACTTTATTCTTTAATATGTTGCAAGCACACATGCATATCCATCCAGGGGCATCACGACCACAGCAGAAAGAGCAGACTAGTTTATCCGATATGCCTCCTCTTCCTGAAAATTACATTGTCAATGCGAACTCATCATACAGATGTTTTGAAGTTAAAATATCTCAGGATTTATCACATCTAGTACAGATACGTTTTCATGTCGGCATGATGGGAACCGTAAACATTCCGTAATTACTGTTTTATTAATCCGGTTCTTATCTACTCGAGAATTTTGTCAATAACTGAGCCCGCATGGAATAAGTGTAAGATTAAGTGTGCCTGCCAGAATTTAGTTGACCTCTGAGCTAAGTACCGCAAACCACACTAATTTTATTACATCCATTCCAAGCAACCCCTAATTTTTGGTATGCAGCACATAATTCGTGTGCAACATGCCGCCTTAATATTCGCCATACCAAAAATATTTCAGCTTAGCTTTGGGATCATATACAATAAATGTATGCAAGTGGAAGATGCATAGCAAGCAGCAGATACATGAGTAAGAAAATATTATATGAATATACAAGTATCATGATGAACTTCAATAAGGTTGCCTTAAATTATATGAATATTGTATGGTGCATATTAATAAGAGTATAAGAATAGTTGGTGGGAACTACCCAGCAGCGGTTAAGAAGAATAGCATTAGAGCATGAAGGAAAGGTATAGTGTGTGAGACAATAGTTAGTACCTGGTTTTAGGCACATGTAGGTACTTGGGGATTTCACAAGGAATAAATGCACGATTTGTGGCAATGTTTCTGCAGGCCATATCACCATCACTTTCAAGGCAATTCTCAAATACTTCGGTATACGGAACCAACGATACCAGAATCTTTTTCGACATATCAACCACAACGACCCACGTTTCGTTATCCACATCCCAGCTGCGACTGTTGAGCACAAAGTAGATAACGCCGGGATCTTCCATGCTCACAAGAGGGAACGACGGCGTGAAACGAGGAGAACCACGAAAACCAGGCAGAGACCATAGCTCGGTATCCTGCATAGCAACCTGTCTCTCCCACGTCATGCTGTCTTTCTTGAGGATCCACAGGTTGATGGTAAACGAAGAAGAGTCGTATGAGGAGGAGCTACAGCCTAGAACCAGGGTGGCGGTGGTGACAACCTCGACGAATTTCATCGCACCGCCGCCTTGGGTGACACAAACACTTCGTGAGACGGCCGGGCACCCTCTGAACCCAGTGTTGATGTCAACAGGATCATCAACGGGGGTCTTCACAGGCAGCTTAACAAACCGGAGCTCAGGGCGACTACTGAGCACGTCCACGAAGAATATGCCTCGGAAGTAGTCGACGTAGCACAGGTGGTCGCCGAAGGGGATGACCACGTCAGTCCGCCACGACGTCAGGTCCTTGCCGTGATCTTTGCGATGCCGGATCCGCGGAACTGTGGACTCCCAGCTGTCCGCCTTCCCCGACCAGCTCCGGAACAGGCAGAGCCCTGCCTGGACTGGAGTATCGTCACGACGGTAGGCACTGCCGTCCTTGGGTACGATCTTGAGATCGGCCACCACGAAATCGTTGTCGCCGTCGCACAGGAGCCCTATGTCTTCGAGCCTGAACATGTAATCGTAATGCCACTCTCTTGAGCGGATGGTACCCGCCGTAAACTTGTGGTCGCACCTGGGGAGTCGCCGAAGCGACGGCGGCGCGTTGGAGCGGGACGTGTAGGCGAAGAAATCTATGCGAGTCCTGTCGAGGGCGAGCTGCAGAAGTATGGAGTGGCCGTGGGCAGCCACGACCCGGGGTTCACCGCCGTACGAGCGATCCCAGCGATCGGACAATTCGGTGCGGCCGCGCGGCGCAGAGAACTGTCGTCCGGCCGGCCTCGGGCCTGACGTGCGGCTGCGCCGGGCATCTGTGACTGGTCCAGGGCTGGGGCTGCGGCTGCGCGGCGCCCAGCTGACGTAGAGGCGGGAGGCACCTGGCGGTGGCACGGTGCGGAGGGAGACTGCGACATCGTCGCCCCTGGAGGTCTTCTCGGTCGCGTTGGTCGCGCGGTAGTGTTCCTCAGGGTAATCGCGGGAGGCTCTGGGATAGTTGAGGCGTGTGTACGGGTCGAGCATCACCCAGGCCGCCGGGTATCGGTTGTGGGGCGAAGGCTTATCGCCATCGGCCGGTGGCGGATCGGAGATGCCCATGAGGCGGAGGCGGGGTTGGGCCGCGACCGCGAGCGGGGCGGCGGCGGCAGCGGACGAGATAGGTTGTGGATGCAACGGAAAACAAGAGGTTTCTTAAAATATCCTCGCAAAAAAAAGAGGTTTCTTAAAATAGGGATTTGGGGGAAGGAGAACCGAGATATCAAGGCCTCGCGAGAGTAACTCTTCGGGATAAAATCCACGGGTAGGGACAAGATTATTTTTTCCCCGATCGTTTGGGCGGGTTTGGGAGGGATTGGGTCGGCTTCTAATCTCGACCGGGTGTAACCAAACACGTTGTTGAGAATGGGACGAATTCCTGGCCGATCGGATCCTGGCTAATCCACCGGGTTTTGGCATGAATCCGACGAGGTTGGGAACAACCGAACGAAGCTTAAAAGAACTAGACTAGGCGGAATGTGAGCCAATTCAGGCCACCTCACTTTTCCATCGTTCGATTCTTCGGCGTGGCGTGATTGGGGGCGTCCGTTTTGGGCTTGGCATGGTCTGAGCTGTTCGGTCGGGATTTTTTTTATCGGTGTTCGACCGGGATCTTCTTCGTGCTCATGTGGTATGCGTCGTCCATTTACAAAGGGTGTATACTTCTTACAGGTCAGGCCGCGCCATGGTTAAACCACGTTGACGAGGGTTAACTCGACAAATGCCCTAGATGAAGGACTTAGGATCGGGGAGATAGGGCGTCGGATGAGCTCGAAGGTAAAGTTAGTCGAAACAGGTGTATGTCGAAAGTAAACTTGGGTGTTGAACCTTGCTTGCTTTCAATCTGTCCCACACCGTCCCCTCATGGCCCCTATATATAGATGGCCAGGTCTCGAGAATCGGGTGGGATCCGATACAGATTACAATATCGACATACGGTAAGAACTCGTATTTCGACTATCATTACAATTGGGCCTAGCTTAACGGGCCTCAGGGGTACTCAACTAGCGGGCTCTATTAGCTATACCCTTGTCAGTAGCCCCTGAGATTCTACCAGAATTGCAGATTCGGGTTGAATCTCTAATCTTTAAATCTTCGACTTGATCAATTCTTTGACTTCTTCACATCTTCAAATCTTTGACTTAGTCTTTCGACTTACTTTCATGATAATATCTCGCAAGGGGTTTTGATGAACAAGCCTGACAACTCTGACGGATCAAGAGGTCAGTTAACTGCCGGAACAGATACTTGCCACCTACTTCAAATTTAATCCCCTTGGACTTGAATTCGGAAGACCGGTCAAACCCACTCTTTTGCCGCATTTAGGACTTACAAAGAATGAATCCCAGTAGTTCTCAGGGTACCCAGTGCGTCCACCAGGATTTTCTTCGCGTCGTAGACACGGATACATACCAGCAGAGCGCATCCATGTACGTATATCAGGCCACACAGAACGGATCCCGGGGTCTTACCTTCGTGATAAATCACGGCATTTCGAGTTTCGTTGCGATAACGCAACTCGAGAATCACATGTCGCAGTCAAATTTTGACTGAAAATATTCGGGTTATACAACCATAAAAACTCACTCCCGATGGGAGTAACAACGTTTCATCGCATTTTCTTTCGCTTTCCATTCTCCAGTACTCGTTAATAAACGTCGTCGGGTGCGCGCTCAGCGCTCCCGATGGGAGTAGCCCCTGAGGCTATAGTCGAACAAAACTTTTTCGAGTATATGCTCAAATATAATGTACTCCATCATCATGCTTCAACTCGAAATAATTTATCGATAACTTCGTCGGGTGCGCGCTCAGCGCTCCCGATGATAGTAGCCCCCGAGGCTATAGTCGATTGTTTTTGGGTATAGTCTCCTCATTTGATTTTTGTATTTGTCGGTGTCAATCTTGTGCTTTCCTGACCTTGCCCTTCTTTATCTGGAATTCACCATATTCGACATTTGTTGAGTATATGCATCCGTTGAGTTGATTTCCGATTTTTTATCTTCTCCATGACGTCATTGACAAAATTTCTCTATACGTCACTTTAGTTGGGCGCGAACCATTTCGAGGGTAGCGCGGTAATTTCGTATTTTTCCGCCCGTTAATGGGCTGCCGCTTCCCCTCCTTATGCCACGTCTCAACCCACGTTCCTTCTCAGAGAAGGTATATAAGGGGAGATTGGGGATTTGTACTGTTTACCAGCTCCTTGTCTCCGCCACCGCCGCCATTGCCAATCCTTGCGCCCTGCTCTTCGCGTGCATAGCCCCCGAGCATAGATCTGTAGATGCGCGTGAAACACCTGGCAGTGAAGAACAACATGGCCAAGGGGAAGGCAACGAGCTCTGCGACTAGCTAGGTGCCCTCTGCTGTTACGCAGAAAGAGCTGAACAAGGCCAAGACAGATGGTCTCGTCTCCAGCAACGACTCCATCAAATTCCCGAGCACCGAACGGATCCCCAAGCCCCCGGGCGGCTATCGGGTGATGTTCCTCGCCTTCCTCTTTCGCGGACTCTCTCTTCCTGCCCACAAATTCCTTCGTGGGCTTCTCTATTTTTATGGTCTGCAGCTTCACCAGCTCACGCCTAATTCTATCATTCACATTGCTTGCTTTGTGACTGTTTGCGAGTCATTCCTGGGGATCGAACCCCACTTTCTTCTTTGGAGATCCATCTTTCGTCTCCGCCCCAGCGTTTCTTTGGCGAATAAGCCTGAGCTGGGCGGGGCTGTTGTCTGTGTGCGCCCCGACGCGCAGTATTTGGAGTTTTCCATGTCTGCATCGGTCCAAGGTTGGAGGACCAAATGGTTTTACATCAAAGACCGTAAGGCCTCCTCTGAAGACGAGTATGGCTTAGCCCCCTTTGACGCCTCCAAAGAGTTGAAGAAATTGGCATCGTGGGATTCGCCTCCCACAGACGCTGAGATGGAGGGGATTGCTCCGGTGTTGGCCCGCATCCAAGCTCTGAAAGGAGGTAAAGGAGGCGCTTTGTCGGGTATTCAACTCATGGCGTTCTTTGTGCAACGTCGAGTTCAACCCCTGCAGCATCGCCTTTCCAAGCTTTGGAGCTATTCTGGCTTGGTGGATCCTTCTCGCATCTCTGGAGATCTAATGGAGAAGCAGAAAGTCGACAAGCGAGTTAGGAGCCTCACCAAGCTCACCAAGGATCATGCGGTTGCAGAATTGGCCGCTGATTATTTCGACTCTGTGCATCCCCTACCCAAGGTACGTATTTGTTTGCTATGTATACTTGTTGTCGACTTTATCGACTTCCAGCTGTATTTATCCTTGCATCGATTACTTTTCTGACTTATTCTTTTGTAGGACCACCTATTCCTTGTTTCACGCCCTCCTCTTCCAGAGGAAGGGCCTCTTTCGGCTGATCTGGCCTCTACTATTTCTGAAGCCCCTGAGGCTAAAGAAAATTAGGACGGAGATGATGCCGAAGAGTCAGAAGAAGATACCAGCTCGACGACATCGCCTTCTCCTGCTCTTTCTGAAGACACTGGTGCGGACAAGAAGATGAAGCGTGTCGACGAGCTTACTTCATCGAGTACCTCCGTGCAGAGAACTGCGGCTAATGAAGCCCCTGTCCTGGAAGAAGATGTCAAATTTTTTGACCTCCTGGCGTCGTAAGTGTTCTGCGGGTTCCAATATTTCGCTGTATTTGCCTTTGTGCTTTCGAGTTGTATAAAACATGTTTCCTCTTGTAGTGACGACGAGGATCCGAAAAGGGATGCTTCGGCTGCTCTTTCTGCTCAGGATGTAACTACCGATGAGCCTCCTGTACAAGAGACCAAGCCGGCTGTGCAGGCGCCGAGGGCCACCAGAGCTTCTACCAAGAAGATTGCTGCGTCCCGAAGTACCAAGCGGTCGAAGAAATCCCAGGACGTTGAAGTTGCCCTTGAAGCGCACGAGCCCAAAGGCTCCCCAGACAATGTGAGTGGTTATACTGTACTTATCTATCTTGCGCCTTCCATACGCTTATATGTTTCTCTCTTGTCAGGCATTGATGAAGAAATTCATCGCCTTGGGTACTGAATACTTGAAGGCCGCGAAAGCTTCCGAAGGTTAATTCTTTGTCATGTCTTTGCTTGTCCTGTATACTTCTTTTTGCTGCTTTTTTGACTTCTCTTTTCCTTTCTTTGCAGATGCTCTAGCATCAGCCCATGCTCGCATTGCATCGCTAGAAGCCGAGCTTAATGCTTCGCGGAAAGCTTTTGATGTTGTGACCGCTGCCAAAGCAAGTGCTGAGAAGTCGCATAAGTCAGCGCTGGCTAAGGCGAAGAAAGCGGAGAAGGACTTGGCTGATGCTAACAAAGAGCATCTCCAGCGAGAGCAAGCCGTGGCTGAGCGGCTTCACACGATGTCTGCTGCTGCTGGCGGTACACACTCGTCTTGTACTCTTCTTCTGCTGCTGTTGCTTTCTTGCTCTTGCTGATATTTTCTTGTCCTACTGTTTTTCTGTCCCCTTTGTTGTATAGAATTTACCAAGGTGTCTTTGTCGACTCTGCAACCGGGCGATGATCCTCTTATGGCCGCGGTTAACTTACTCAAAGCAAACTGGATATCTGTCCAGGAGATCTTTGAGTTGGTGACCCGCGTTCTTACGCGGATGTTTGTCGGGTTGTGGCCCAAGCAAAAGGCGGAGGTTCCGAACAATGACTTGAAGAAACTCGCCGAAGCCTTCGATACTACTGACGACCCCGTCCTCCAGCTGAAGGGGCTTTCTTTGAAGCGAGGTGCTGAGGGTGCTATCGCCCTTTCCTATGCACATGGTGCAGATTTCGATTGGGAAAAGGTCAGCTCTCCTCATGGCCGCACCTGCTCGGAGCTAAAGGCCTTCTTTGAGAAGGCGAAGAAGTTTGCGCCTGCCCTGGTGTCGATTATTTCTCCTTCAGCGGCTTCCGCCGCTTCTACTTTGCCAACTTCCTTGACTCCAGCGACGGAAGAGCCCGCGCCTCCTTCAACTGCTGGCATTGCTTCTGCCACGCCTTCCTCCGCCATGGAGCAGAATGCTGAGGTGGCATAGACTTGGCCTCTTATTATAATTTTCAATTTCTGCTTTTGATGTAAAAACCTTTAGTCGTGTGCAACCCGAGAACTTTAGTCAAAGGGTTTGCCTCTATGTAAATATGCTTCTTTTCTATGATATGTCATGTTAGATTATGAAATGCTTCTTCTTTCTTTTCTTTTGGCTTCCAGTCTGCGCGTATTGGTGATCCTTCAAGTCGCGACTAGGCTGCCTCTTCTGCCGGTGCTTTTGACTCTAAAGATTCGTCGCCTCCTCGCCGTTGCTGCCAATGCGCTGAATATTCTTCACGGATTTCGGATCTTGAGAATTGCTTGACTTTAGCCAAACGCCAAGCGCAGATGACTATAGACAAAGCTAGCAAAACTTGTGGTTTGATGAAGCAGATATCTATTCTTGACGATAAGGTGTCTAGTCTGATGGCGAAGATTGTGCATCATGAAGAATGCGACTCTTTTGTCATCAGCATTATCGAGTCTGCCTGCGAGATGTTGCGATGTAAGATTCCTTGCGACTTCTCTTTTCCCCTTTTGCTCCACTGCTGCTTTGTGATATCCTTTGTCATCTTAGGCATTTGTTTGGATTTTGCTGCTGAAGATCGTCGGGTTGCCGAGCGAAATGCGGCTCTGGAGAAGATGTCAGCGGGTATTGATAGTTTGTGGACTGATCCTCGCCGCCGCCATGCTATCGTATTGCTTCAGGACCGCGCCCAGCATATTGGAGAGTCAGTTGATGGTTGCCGAAGAGCTCTCATAACTATGCATTCTGTCATGCTTCCTCGCCATTCTCTGCCCGGAAGTTTCCCACTGTTACTTGATACTTTTAGAACCAGTCAGCGTATTCAACGGCTAATAGAGCTAAACTTAGTGGCAGGTGCCAATTTTGCTCTTGGGTGGATGCGTAAGTGGCACCTAAGACTTAATTATAGCTCTATGTCCCTGAGCCATCCTCCAGGTGGAGCTAGTCGGCGAGTACATATGGAGAGTACCTTGCAGCCTGCTCGAAGGATTATAGCTAGGCTGTTGCGAGCGGATGTCGCGTGTTTCCGCGAGTATCACTATTTAGATCCTTTAGGTGTAGACGATTCTGATGACCCGCTGTTGTAATACTCGTGTATATGTGGAACGCGAGAATTTCTTATTTCGCGACTGTATGTCTGAAATTTGTTCTCAGAGCGTTTTGTGTGATTTGTGCGTTTGCCGCATTTTTCTTTTGAGAAACTCGTAAACTCGAATATGAGGAACATTTTGTCTTTATTATACTTGTAATGTAAGATACATGGGGTGACCCAAGAGATCCGGCCTATGACCTGTGTTCTGGATCTAGAGGGCATTGCCCTGGGATGACTCGTGGCTTCTACAGCCTTATTCTTCTTCTCTACTTTGTTGTTCTTGATGCTTATGTCGTCGTGGCCTTCTCTTCTTCTTCTGCAATTTTGTCTTCTCCTGATGCTTCTACTTGTGATTTCTTCATCTCTGGCTCCGCAGCACGTCCTTCGGGTAGCTTGTCGCCTTCCGTAGTTGTGCTTTTCACCTTCTCTGCATAGTTGGCTATCATGCCAAAGTTTTGCGCCATCTTGTGGAACTCCTTATCGCAGAGGTCTGAAACCTCAAAGCTTCGCTTTACTATGATGATTCCCTTTGGTCCTGGCATTTTGAGTACTAGATACGTATAGTGAGGTACTGCCATGAATCGCGAAAATGCGGGTCGCCCGAGGATCGCATGATACTGAGATGGCCAGTCCATGACCTCGAAGTCTAGCTTTTCTCTTCTATAGTTTTGTCGGTTGCCGAAGCAAACGTTGAGTGCTATCCGACCTAGTGGATAATTGGCACTTCCTGGTACGATCCCATGGAAGGAACAGTCTGTTGGCTTCAGAAACTCTAGTGATATATGCATTGCTCTGAGCATTTTCGCATATATCAAATTGATTCCACTTCCTGCGTCCATGAATATCCTGTCGACATCATACGCGCCGATTTGAGCTTGGAGTACCAAGGACGCGTTTCCCTGCCGAGGTACTATTATGGGGTGATCTTCTCTGTTGAACTCGATTGGTTGTTCTGACCAGTGTAGATATTCTGTTGTAGCTGGAGGTGAAGTAACTGCTAGATTGACTTGTCGAGTAATGCTTTTTTCTTCTTTGTTCGACTTGGGCACGGGTTGTATCATTGCTGTGATGTGCCCCTTAGATGGAACATACCCTCCGTCGTCATCGTGTCCCTGGCTTGGCTGGTCTTGTCCTTGGGAAGCTCCATTGTTTCCTTGTTGATTTGTGGGAGGCTTGTTGTTTCCTTCGTATCCTTGTCGCTTTGCTTCGGTTTGCTTACTTAATGCTGCTTCTTGCAGCTTCAAGAATGTTGTGCAATCTTTTATTGCATGCCTGGACACTCGCTTTCCATCGACGAATGCTGAGTGTATATGACAAGGCCCGTTTAACATGTCTTCTGGCGATGGGTTGTACTCTCTGGATTCTCTTGTGGGAAACTTTTCGTAGTCCTCTTTTCCGTAGCTTCGATGTCCTGAGCCTCTGGGATCACTCCCTTGATAGCTGTTATCCTTATATCCCGCGGCTACTTGGCTGTGGGAGCCGTAGTTGTCGTAATTGCGGGATCTTCTTCTTTGGCTTCCATATCTGTTTCTCCTATCGTCCTCTGGCGATCGCGTCCGCTTGTTGTTGCATGCGTCTTCTCCGTCTGCAAATCTGTTTGCTACATCCATGAGGTCTGACACTGTTTTTGGCTTGATTCTGCCCATCTCTTCGACTAGGTCTCTTCGCCTTAATCCAATTATGAACGCATCTATTGCTCTTTCGTATGAAACTTCAACTGCTGAATTTTTGATAAGACTCCATCTTTGGATGTATGCCCTTAGGGTTTCTTCGCGTTGTTGCACACATGCTTTGACTTCTTCTATCAATGCCGGCCGCTTGTATGTCGACCTAAAGTTGCTTGTGAATTGCTTTGTGAGATCTTCCCAACTTCCAATAGTTTCTTTCTGTAGTTTGCTTAACCATGACCTTGCTACGCCGGTGAGGTGTAGTTGCAAACTTTGGATTGCTGTTTCTTTGGTTCCTCCCAATATGTGTACTGCTTGTAGATAGTCTAAGAGCCACGACTGTGGTTCCTGTGATTCGTCGTACTTTTGTTGGTCATGAGGTAGTTTGAACCCCTTGGGTACTGGCGTAGTGCGAACCCTACGGGTAAAGCACGATGCTCCCATCTCTTTTTCGTCGTCTTCATAGCCATGCCTTTTGTTTGGAGATCGAGATCTTCGAGTTCCTCCATGCTTTGGGCTCTCATGCTATTTTGGTGATGGTGATCGAGATCGTCGAATACTGCTTCTGCGCCGAGGACTATTGTGACGGCGAGGTGATCTTGGCTTGTGTGTTTCTTTCTTGTGATATGCCTCCTCTTCTTTTGCTGATAGCTTGTTGCCCACCATCTTCAGTCCGTTCAACGCTGCTCTGTGCATATGTTCTCTCGGGTCCCCCAAACTTGGTCGAGTTGTAAACAGATATGCTTGAGCTACCACTAGTGCTGCTTCAGGGGTTTTTGGTATGATGTTTCCCTGTTTGTCGACCGATAGGAAGGACGAGTCAAGATTTTTGGAGATGCTTTGCCTTTCTGAGTACTCGAGGTTTTTGTACCTTGAACCATGTCGACGATTCCTCCTTGCGTTAGTATGTGATGCATCGCTTCGTGCTCTGCGAGCGGCATTGCTGGCTGCAATGGCTGAATCTTTTCTTTTTTGTATCTTTATTTTCTCCTTTGCTAGTTGTTTTGCCTGTTGCCTTAGGGCATAGTGATACCCCAGGAGCATATCCTTGCTGGAATTTGATGGTATCGGTGTGCCATGTTCTACGGCTTCCCCTATTACTCTCCATTCGTCGGCTGATAGTTGAATTTTTTTTCTGGTTGCGAGGGATTCTGCTGTTTGCCCTTCTGCTAGATGATTTGCTCCTCTATCGATATTTGCTGGGTTTAACACTAGATTGTTGTTTTCATCAAATTCTTCTGAATTGTCTCCTACAATGGCGAGCACCTGGCATTGTTTGCCGATTTTGTTATTAAAGCTTGAGAAGATCGAGTCATCGTCTTCAGAAAGCTCTAACCCTGTCTTCCACGTATCTATTGACTTGCCTGAGATATCGTCATGGAGAATCATGAGATCTTCGAGTTGGACCCCTAAGTTGAAATTTTCCATTGTTTCGTCGCCTTCTGCGATTTTTCTTTTTTGTACTTCTCCTAAGCTGACCGGCGAGTTTACCTCGCTGGAAGAGCTTTCAGAATATTCCATCATTGCTACTGTTTCGGGCTCACTTGCCGACGGATCTGGTTTCACCAGATCTGAAAGGCGAGTCGAACCCGAAGGCCCAATGAAGATGCTTAGACTTCCGATTGTCAACCCCATCTCTTGATTTTCATCGGTTCCTGCACTGCTGTTGTCTAAAAGCGAAAAAGCCGTCAAACTCATGATTCCAACGCCCAGAGTCCCCACGGTCGGCGCCAATTGACGAGGGTTAACTTGACAAATGCCCTAGATGAAGGACTTAGGATCGGGGAGATAGGGCATCCGATGAGCTCGAAGGTAAAGTTAGTCAAAATAGGTGTATGTCGAAAGTAAACTTGGGTGTTGAACCTTGCTTGCTTTTAATCTGTCCCACACCGTCCCCTCCTGGCCCCTATATATAGATGGCCAGGTCTCGAGGATCGGGTGGGATCCGATACAGATTACAATATCGACATACGGTAAGAACTCGTATTTCGACTATCATTACAATTGGGCCTAGCTTAACGGGCCTCAGGGGTACTCAACTAGCGGGCTCTATTAGCTATACCCTTGTCACACGTAGTCAGGGGCAAAATCAACTTTTTCGTGTATCATTTTCATCCTCCCTTTCAAGGACATACGTGCGTGGCGATCCGCGAGGCGGCGCCGGGTACGCTCCCTATAGGCAAGGCGTCGCCGGGGTTAGGCCATGGGAGAGCTGCTGACGAGGGTTAAACTCGACAAAAATCCTAGATGAAGGACTTAGGATCGGGGAGATAGGGCATTGGATGAACTCGAAGGTGAAATCAGTCAAACAAGGTGGTTATGAAAGTAAACGTGGACATAAAACCTGGCTTGCTTTCAATCTGTCCCACACCGTCCCCTCCTTGCCCCTATATATAGGTGGCCAGGTCTCAAGGATCGGGTGGGATCCGATATAGATTACAATATCGACATACGACATGAACTCGTATTTCGACTAGTATTACAATTGGGCCTAGCTTAACGGGCCTCAGGGGTACTCAACTGATGGGCTCTATTATCTATACCCTTGTCAGTAGCCCCTGAGATTCTACCAGAATTGCAGATTCGAGTTGAATCTCTAATCTTTAAATCTTCGACTTGATTAATTCTTTGACTTCTTCGTATCTTCAAATCTTCGACTTGGTCTGTCGACTTATTTTCATTATAATACCTCGCAGGGGATTTTGATGAACAAGCCTGACAACTCTGACGGATCAAGAGGCCAGTTAACCGCCAGAACAGATATTTGTCACCTACTTCAAATTCAATCCCCTTGGACTTGAATTCGGGAAACCGGTCAAACCCATTATTTTGCTGCATTTAGGACTTACAAAAAATGAATCCTAGTGACTCTCAGGGTACCCAGTGCGTCCACCAGGATTTTTCTTCGCATTGTAGACACAGATACATACCAGCAGAGCGCATCCGTGTGCGTATACCGGGCCACATAGGATGGATCCTGGGGTCTTACCTTCGTGATATATTTCAATCACGGCATTCGAGTTTTGTCGCGATGACACCACTCGAGAATCATATGTCGCAGCCTTGTTTAACTGTTCTAACGTGTTAGATTTTCGGGTTATTTAACCTTAAAAAACTCTCTCCCGATGGTAGTAATGATATCCGTAGAATCTCTTTGCATCCTTTCCTCCATTGTTCCTCATAAAACATCATCGGGTGCGTGCCCAGCGCTCCCAATGGTAGTAGCCCCCGAGGCTATAGTCAAAAAACTTATTTCGAGTATAGGCTCAAAGACAATGTGCCGTCTTTCATGTTATGAGAACATAATTCAATAAAATCATCGGGTGCACGCTCAGCGCTCCCGATGGTAGTAGCCCCCGAGGCTATAGCCGAATATCTTCGGGTATAGACTCAAAGAATGATTTCTCTTTTACCGGACTCAATTTTTCGTTGGCTTCCTTGATCTTCCCTTATACAAATTTGTCATATCAAACCATCTTCAGAGTGTTCATTTTACCAGTGCCCACTGCCGCCACAGTTTTTATTTCTGGTTACTTGTACTTTTATGACGTTATTAATACCATTAGGCTGTTTGTAATTATCTTTTTACTTTGACCATTACCCATGGGCAATACGGTAATTCCGCAATTTATTTGGCCGTTAGTGGGCTACCGTTTCCGCTCATTGCGCCACGTCTGAGCGCACGTTTCCATTGCCAGGAAGCTATATAAGGGGAGAGTGGGAGAAAATCACTGTTTACCAGTTCATTGCTTCCGCCGCCGCCACCATTGTTGCGACCTCTGCACACTTCTGACCTCCTGCACAGCCCCCGTGCGCAAATCTTAGATGCACGTGAAGCATCTGGTGCAAAAAACAAGATGACAAAGGGGAAGACTGGCAACGCCTCCACCAGCTGGGTGCCCTCGGAGTTTAAGCAAAAGGATCTGGAGAAGGCCCAAGCTGATGGCCTCATCTCTAGTGAAGATCAAGTTATTTTCCCTAGTACTGATCGCATCCCCAAGCCCCCAAGTGGCTTTCGAGTGATGTTCTTTGATTTTCTCCTGCGCGGACTTTCTCTCCCTGCCCATGAATTCCTTCATGGACTTCTTTTTGTCTACGGTGTGCAGCTTCACCAGCTCACACCAAATTCGATTCTCCACATTGCCTGTTTCATAACTCTTTGTGAGTCCTTTCTGGGGATCGAGCCCCATTTTCTCCTCTGGAAGTATCTTTTTTGGCTCTGCCCTAGTGTTTCTTTAACAAAAAGGCTTGAACTAGGCGGGGCCGTAATTTCTGTTCGTACGGAAGCCCAGTATTTGGAATTTTCCATGGCTGTTTCAGTACAAGGCTAGAAAAAGAAATGGTTTTACATAAAGGACAAAAAATCTTCTCCCTCTGACTTATTCGGCATTGCCCCTTTCGATGCCGCAAAAAATCTGGAAAAATTGGCCTCATGGGATTCGCCTCCCATAGAGACTGAGATGGAGGATGTTAAGCCGCTGCTAGCGTGCATTCAAGCTCTTAAGAGTGATGATGGTGGTGCTTTAACCAGAACTCAACTCATGGCATTTTTCTTTCAACGTCGCGTTCAGCCTCTTCAGCATCGTCCTTCGAAGCTTTGGTCTTTTTCTGGTTTGGGCGATTCTTCACAAGTTTTCGATGATCTCTTTGAAAAGAAGGATCTCGACAAGCAAGTGAGGGCTTTGACCATCCTCACGAAAGAAGATGATATTCCAGACTTGACTGCTAGCTATTTCGACGCCCAGCACCCTTTGCCTGCGGTATGCTATACTATCTTTTATTCATCTTGTTTTTCTCTTATCATCATTTTCCTTGTAATACTCAGGTTATTTTCTTTTCAGGATCACCGACTTCTTACTTCTCGCCCTCCCCTCCCAGAAGGGGGGGGATTCCAAATGTCCCTGTTTCTGCGGCCTCCAAAACCCCAGAGGCTGGGGATAGCCAAGATAGGGACGAAGGCGAAGATTTGCTGGAAAGGACCAGCTCAACAACGTCACCTCCTCCCGCGCTTTCGGAAGATCTTGTTGTTGACAAGAAAAGGAAGCGCGTCGAAGATTTCGCTTTCTCGAGTGCCTCTGCTCATAAAGCCGTGGCCGGGGAAACCCCCGCGCCAGAGGACGATTTAGAGCTCTTCGACCTCATGGACTCGTGAGTGTCATCCAGCTGTAATTCATATGTCATCTTTTCCCTGTCGACTTTGATAAGTGACTTGGTATGTTGATCTTTTTCTTAGTGATGAGGAGAACCCGAAGAGATTTGCTGCTGCCGCCCCTATCACTGATACTCCTATTATTGATGAACCACCGCCGCAAAAGGTTGGTCCAGTAGTGAAATCTTCAAAAGCTTTGAGGAAGCCTGTTAAGAAGGTAGTCGTTGTTCGTAGTTCTCCGCGCGTGAAGAAATTGACAGACGCCGATGCTTCTCTTGAGGCCCATCCATCCACAGGCTCCTCCGACGATGTGCGTGAATATACTAGTACGTTTACTTCTTCTTTTGCGTGTTGATACTCACGTACTATTTGTGTATAGAATTTGATGAGGAAATTCGTCGCCTTGGGCAATGAATGCATCGAGTACCTGAAGGCTGCTAAGGCCTCTGAAGGTAAATTTCTTTTCCTATATTTGCTCCTCCTGTACGCCTTTCTTTGCTTCTTTGCCTGACTTTCCCATTCCTCCTTGGTGAACTACAGATGCTCTAGCGACAGCCAATGCTCACATTTCGTCGCTGGAAGCTGAACTCAACGCTTCCAGGAAAGCTTTTGATGCCGCCACTGCTGCCAAGGTTAGTGCTGAGAAGTCGACTAAATTAGCCCTGGCTAAGGCGAAGAAAGCAGAAAAAACCTTGACGGATGCTAACAAGGAGCACCTCCAGCGAGAACAGGCCGTGACAGAGCGGCTGAATATGATGTATGCTGCCGCTGGGGGTACGTAATATACCTTTCTTTCCTTTTGTTCGATTTGATCATTCTCTTATGCTTGCTGATATATTCATTCTCTGTTGTTTTCTGTTTCCTTGGTTTTGCAGAATATACTGAGGTGTCCTCGTCGACTTTGCAACCAGATAACGATCCTCTCATGGCCGCAGTTAGCTTACTGGAAGCAAACTGGATATCTGTCCGGGAAATCTTCGAGTTAGTTAACCGCGTTCTTACACAGATTTTTGTCGGGTTGTGGCCTAAGCAAAAGGCGGAGGTGCCGGATAATGATGTGAAGAAACTCGCCCAGGCCTTCGACACCATTGACGACCCCATCCTTCATATGAAGGGCCTCTCTTTGAAGCGATGTGCCGAGGGGGCCATTGCACTTTCATATGCACATCATGAGGAGATCGATTGGGAGAAGGTGAGTTCTTCCCACGGCCGCCCCCGTTCGGAGCTTAAGGCCTTCTTTGAGAAGGCGAAGAGGTTTGCGCCAGGCATCATGGCGATGATTTCTCCTTCAGCGGCTTCTGCGGCTTCGCCGATTTCTTCGACTCCAGTGACGAGCGGATCCGTGCCTCCTCCGAACGCTAGTGCTGCTGCTGCCACGCCTACTTCTGCTGCGGATCGTGAAGCTGAGGTGGCATAGACTTGGCCTCCTTTTGTAATTTTTAGTTTTGCTTTGATGTAGTGAACTCTTAGTCGTATATAGCCCAAGAATTTTAGTCAGAGGGCTTGTACTTATGTAAATTTTTGTGAAATATCGCGCGCTATCTAGCTTCTGAGATTCTTTTCTTTTGGCTTCCAGCCTATGCGTTCTGGTGGATCATTGGGT
The DNA here is from genome assembly GCA_007115705.1 of Dactylis glomerata. Taxonomy (NCBI): domain Eukaryota; kingdom Viridiplantae; phylum Streptophyta; class Magnoliopsida; order Poales; family Poaceae; genus Dactylis; species Dactylis glomerata. Next base: position 241,748 of record QXEO01000240.1, on the reverse strand, counting down.
TGCGATCAGGCTCCATCTCCTGCCGATACTTTCGACACCAAAGTTTCGTCGCCTTCCCATCGTTCTTGCCAATGTGCTGAGTACTCCTTGAGGATTTTAGATCTTGAGAGCCGCTTGTCTTTGGCGAAATGCCAAGCGCAGATGGCTATGGATAAAGCCAGCAAGTCTTGCGGGTTTATGAAACAGATATCCATTCTTGAGGACAAGGTGTCGGGTCTGATGGCGCAAATTGTGCATCTCGGGGAATGTGACTCCTACCTTATCGGTATTGTCGAGTCTGTTTGCGAGATGTTGCGATGTGAGATTTCCTTGTTGCTTCTCTTGTTTCCTTTTATTACACCACTGCCGTCTAATATCTTCTGTTGTCTTAGGTACTTGTCTAGACTTTGCTGCTGAGTGATACGTCTCCAACGTATCCATAATTTTTGATGCTCCATGCTTGTTTTTACACCATTTGTTTAGTGTTTCGTTACACTTCGTGGCATTTTTATGCATTTTCTGGAACTAACCTATTAACGAGATGCCACAGTGCCAGTTCCCTGTTTTCTGCTGTTTTTGTGTTCCAGAAAAGTTACACAAGAAATATTCTCGGAATTGGACGAAACCAAAGCCAGATGTCCAGATATTTCACAGATCTTCCAGAAGACCGAAGAGGAGACGGAGCCGGACCAGAGGGTGGCCACACCACCAGGGGGCGCGGCCCACCCCTGGCTTGCGCCGGCCTGTGGTGTGGGCCCCCTGGTCCACTTTTGACGCCGCCTCTTCTCCTATAAAGACCCCCTGATGGGAAAAACCTAAATACCCGATCACTTTTCCAGAACACATCGCGATCTGCCGCCGCCGTCAACCCGAAGATCGGGAGGGTCCAGAAGCTCTTCCCGGCACCCTGCCGGAGAGGGGAATCACCACCGGAGGTCTTCTTCATCGCCATACTTGCCTCCGGTGCGATGAGTGAGTAGTCTACCTTGGACTATGAGTCCATAGCAGTAGCTAGATGGTTGTCTTCTCCACCTTGTGCTTCATGTTTAAATCTTGTGAGCTGCCTTACATGATCGAGATCACAGTTATGTAATTCTACATGTTGTGTTTGTTGGGATCCGATGAATATTGGTGTTATGATTGAGTTGATGTACTGAATATTATCTTATGTTATCTCTATGTTGTTTATGATCTTGCATGCTCTTCGTTGTTAGTAGCTATCTTGGCCGAGTAGTTGCTAGTGACTCCAAGAGGGGGTATTTATGCTCGATAGTGGGTTCATGCCTCTATTTAATCTGGGGGAGTGACAGAAACCTCTAAGGTTGTAGATGTGCTGTTGCTACTAGGGGGAAAACAACATTCATATGCTCAAGGGCATATGCTTTGTTTACATTACACACTTTACTTAATGCAATTATCTATTGTTCGCAACTTAATACTTGTGGAGTTCTCGGATTGATTCGCCACAAGTGGATTATTAGTCATAGATGCAGTTGGATGGCAGTCTATGTATCTTGTTGTAATGCCCAGAGTAACTCTCATAGTGATCCTCTCGACATGCACGTTGTCTTTATTCTATCAATTGCCCAACTGTAATTTGTTTACCCAGCATGTGTTATTTTATCTTATGGAGAGACACCACTAGTGAACTGTGGACCCCAGTCCTATTTCCTTTATATTGCTATCACATGTTTACTTTACTCGCACTGTTTACTTTACTCGCATACTATCATCACTTTCTACTCGATACGCTCATACCCTTTGTTTCAAGCAAACCGGTGAGATTGACAACCTCATCATAAGTTGGGAACAAAGTATTTGGTTGTGTTGTGTGCAGGTTCCACGTTGCTTCTGGTTGAAGATGCGCTAACAAGTTATCGTTAACGGCGCCTGACGAGGGGTTAACTCGACAAATGTCCTGGATGAAGGACTTAGGATCGGGGAGATAGGGCATCAGATGAACTCGAAGGTAAAATCAGATAAACAAGGTGGCTATGAAAGTAAACATGGGTGTAGAACCTGGCTTGCTTTCAATCTGACCTACACCGTCCCCTCCTGGCCCCTATATATAGGTGGCCAGGTCTCGAGGATCGGGTAGGGTCCGATACAGATTACAATATTGACATACGGTAAGAACTCGTATTTCGACTAGTATTACAATTGGGCCTAGCTTAACGGGCCTCAGGAGTACTCAACTAACGGGCTCTATTATCTATACCCTTGTCAGTAGCCCCTGAGATTCTACCAGAATGGCAGATTCGGGTTGAATCTCTAATCTTTAAATCTTTGACTTGATCAATTCTTCGACTTCTTCGTCTCTTCAGATCTTCGACTTCGTTTTATAGTACTTTGCAAGGGGTCTTGATGAATCAAGCCTGACAACTCTGACAGATCAGGAGGCCAGCTAACTGCCGGAACAGATACTTGTCACCTACTTTAAATTTAATACCCTTGGACTTGAATTCGGGAAACCGATCAAATCCATTCTTTTGCCGCATTTAGGACTTACAAAGAATGAATCCCAGTGGTTCTCAGGGTACCCAGTGCGTCCACCAGGATTTTCTTCACGTCGTAGAAGCGCATCCATGTGCGTATACCGGGCCATACAGGACGGATCTCGGGGTCTTACCTTCGTGATAAATCGCGGCATTCGAGTTTTGTCGCGATGACGCAACTCGAGAATCATATGTCGCAACCTTGTTTGACTGATCCAACGCACAAAATATTCGGGTTAGATAACCATGATTTATAAAAACCTCGCTCCCGATGGGAGTAAAGTCATATATGAATTCTTTCTTCACCTTCCTTGCTCCAGCTCATGAATAAACATCATCGGGTGCGCGCCCAGCGCTCCCAATGGGAGTAGCCCCCGAGGCTATAGTCGAAAATTTATTTTTCGAGTATAGGCTCAAATATAATGTGCTCCTTCTTTATACGTGAACTCGAAATAATTTAATAATAATATCGTCGGGGGCACGCTCAGCGCTCCCGATGGTAGTAGCCCCCAAGGCTATAGTCGAATGTTTTTCGGATATAGTCTCCAAAATTGACTCCTGTATTGTCAGCGCCAATCGTTTTTCTCTACTTCCTTGTCATCACAAATCGATGTATTCAATATTTGTCGCGTATACGCATCTGTCGAGTATACCGTTGGTCTTGTATCTTCTTCATGATGTCAGTGGCCAAATTTCCCTATATGTCACATAAACTGAGCGCGAACCGTTTTGTGGGCAGCGCGGTAATTTTGTATTTTCCCTGCCCGTTAGTGGGCTGCCGCTTCCTCTCCTTGCGCCATGTGTGAGCCCACGTTCCTTCACTGAGAAGGTATATTAGGGGAGAGTAGGGATTTGTACTGTTTACCAGTTCTTTGTCTCCGCCGCCGCCACCATTGTCAATCTCTGCGCCCTGTTCTTCTCCTGCATAGCCCCCGAGCGCAGATTCTTAGATGCGCGTGAAGCACCTGGCGGCGAACACCAAGATGACCAAGGGTAAAGCAAACTCCTCAACGAGCTGGGTGCCCTCTACTCTCACGCAGAAGGAGTTGGACAAGGCCAAAGCGGACGGTCTCGTTTCCGACAAGGATTCCATTGTCTTCCCTACCACCGAGCGGATCCCCAAGCCCTCGAGCGGCTACCGGGTGATGTTTCTCACTTTCCTTCTCCGCGGACTCTCTCTTCCTGCTCACGAATTCCTTCGTGGGCTTCTTTATTTTTACGGTGTGCAGCTTCACTAGCTCACCTCAAATTCTATCCTCCACATTGCCTGTTTTGTGACCCTTTGCGAGTCGTTTTTGGGTATCGAACCCTATTTTCTGCTTTGGAGGTCCATCTTTCGGCTCCGCCCCAACGTTTCTTTATCTCATAAGCCTGAACTGGGCGGGGCTGTCGTCTCTGTGCGTGCCGAAGCTCAGTATTTGGAATTTTCCATGTCCACATCAGTCCAGGGTTGGAGGACCAAATGGTTCTACATCAAAGACCGTAAAGCCTCCTCCGAAGATGAGTACGGCTTAGCTCCTTTTGATGCTTCCAAAGAGTTGAAAAAATTGGCATCGTGGGATTCTCCTCCCACAGATGCTGAGATGAAGGAGGTTGCACCATTGTTGGACCGCATTCAAGCTCCAAAAGGAGGTAGAGGAGGTGCTCTGTCGGGTATCCAACTCATGGCTTTTTTCGTACAACGTCGGGTTCAACCCCTGCAGCATCGTCTCTCCAAGCTTTGGAGTTACTCTGGCTTGGTGGATTCATCTCGAGTCTCTGGAAAGTTAATTAAGAAGCAAGATGTCGACAAGCGAGTCAGGAATCTCACCAAGCTCACCAAGGATCACGCAGTTGCGGACTTGGCCGCCCACTATTTTGACTCCGAGCACCCTTTGCCCGAGGTATATTTTCTTTGCGTTCTCAACTTTCATATTTCCCATCATCTTTCTGCTGTCATTTGGCATGTCTCGGTGATTTTACTGACTTACTTCCTTTGCAGGGTCATCAATTCCTTGTTTCATGCCCCCCCTTCCAGAGGAGGGGCCTCTTCCGGTGGATCTTGGTTCTGCTGTTTCCGAAGCCCCCGAGGCTGAAGAAAATCAGGACGGTGATGATGTCGAAATATCAGAAGATGAGACAAGCTCAACGACGTCACCTCCTCCTGCACTATCTGAAGATCTTGTTGTTGATAAAAAAAGGAAACGTGTCGAAGAGCTTGCTTCTTCGAGTACCTCCATCCAGAGAACTGCAGCCGGTGCAACCCTTGTTCAAGAAGATGACCTAGAGCTATTTGACTACATGGCATCGTAAATGTTCTGTGTACTCTATGATTTTATTGTGTTTGCTCTCTTTTTTTTCCCTTGTTGAGTTAAAACCTGCTTGCTTTGCTTTCTTTGCAGTGATGATGAGGACCCAAAGAGGGATGCTGCCACTGCTCCTTCTGCTGAGGATACAACTGCCGATGAACCTCCCATGCCAGAAGTTGAACCAGCCATGAAATCTCCGAAGGCCTCCAGAGTTCCTATCAAGAAAGTTCCCGTGTCCAGGAGCATCAAACGGTCGAAAAAATCGAAGGAAGCCGATGTTTCTCTTGAAGCCCACGAGTCCGCGGGCTCCCCTGATGATGTGAGTAATTCTCCCTGACTTATTTTCTTTGTGTCATCCATATGCTTACATGTTCTTTTTTGTTAGATATTGTTGAAAAAGTTTGCTGCCTTGGGCGCTGAGTGTGCTGAGTATTTGAAAGCTGCTAGAGCTTCTGAAGGTGAACTTCTTTTCCTATATTGCTTATCTTGCACGCTCTTCGTTGCTTGTTGCTTGACTTTTCCTTTCCTCCTTGTTGTCTTGCAGATGCTTTAGTGATAGCCAACGCACGCATATCTTTGCTAGAAACTGAACTCAGCGTTGCTTGGAAAGCTTTTGATGCCGCGACTGCTGCCAAGGTCAGTGCTGAGAAGTCGAATAAATTAGCATTGACCAAGGCGAAGAAAGCAGAGAAAGCCTTGGCTAATGCTAAAAAGGAGCACCTCCAGAGGGAGCAAGCTGTGGCTGAGCGGCTGAACACGATGTCTGCTGCTGCTGGAGGTATATACTATATTTTTCTTCTTCTTCTGCCATTGTTTTACTTGCTCTCTTGTACTCACCAATATTTTCCTCTTCTGCTGCTTTCTGTTCCCTTGATGCTACAGAATGCACCAAGGTGTCTCTGTCGACTTTGCCACCAAACAATGATCCTCTCATGGCTGCGGTTAGCTTACTTGAGGCGAACTGGGTATCTGTCCAGGAAATCTTCGAGTTAGTTAACCGCGTTCTTACGCGGATTTTTGTCGGGTTATGGCCCAAGCAGAAGGCGGAGGTTCCAAACAATGATGTGAGGAAACTCGCCCAAGCCTTCGACACTATTGAAGACCCCATCCTCCAGATGAAAGGTCTTTCTTTGAAGCGAGGTGCCGAGGGGGCCATTGCATTTTCATATGCGCATGGCGCGGAGTTGGACTGGGAGAAGATTGGCTCTTCCCACGGCCGTACCCGCTCGGAGCTGAAGGCTTTCTTTGAGAAGGCAAAGAAGTTTTCGCCTGCCATCGTGGCGATGATTTCTCCTTCAGCGGCCTCTGCGGCTTCTCCTGCGCTAGCTCCTTCGATTCCAGCGACTGATGAATCCGCGCCTCCTCCAACTACTGCTGCTCCTTCTGCCACGCCTTCTTCTGCCATGGAGCGGGACGCTGAGGTGGCATAGACTTAGTCTTCCTGTTGTATTTTTTAATCTCTTTTGTTGTAATGAACTTCCCGTTTGTGCTTTGCCTGAGAACTTATCAAAAGGCTTTTGTACTCGTTCGTAGATATCTTTTCTAATGTGAAATGCTTGAATGTTGTTCCTGAGATGTGTCTTTTCTTCTGATTGACTTCAGACTTTGCTTGCTGGTGCATCGTCGGGTTATGATCGAGCTCCATCCCCTGATGATATATTCGCTTCGGGAATATCCTCGCCTCCTCAACCTCCCTGCCGCTATGAGGAATATTCTTTCAGAGTTGCGGACCTTGAGAGCCACCTGTCCTTTATGAAATGCCAGGCGCAAGTTGCTCTGGACAAAGCTAGTAAGTCCCATGATTTGATGAAGAAAGTATCCAATCTTCAAGATGAAATTTTGAGTCTAGTAGCGAGAATCACCCATTTTGAGGAATGCGAGTCTTTTCTGATTGGTATCATCGAATCTGTTTGCGAGATGCTGCTGTGTAAGTCTTCGGGGAACCTTTCCTTTTTGTTTTTCCTCTTATCTTCTGTGTGCCAATTTTTGCTTGAACTGCAGGTACTTGCCTTGATCTTGTTGGTGAATCACGTCGAGTTACTGAGCGGATTACTGCTCTTCAAAATGCTGCACAAGGAACCGAAAGCTTAAGGTCCAATCCCCATCGTTGTTGCGCTATCGTGCTTCTCCAAGATTGTGCCCAATACATTGGCGAAGCTGTTGATGGTTGTCGTAAGGCTTTGACAACCATGTACTCTGTCATGTTGCCTCGTTACCCTATGCCGAGGGATTTTAGACAGCTACTCGAAACTTTCCGGATGAGCCAGCGAGTCCATCTCCTTATAAAGCTGAATTTGATTGTTGGTGCTAATTTCGCTCTTGGATGGATGCGAAAGTGGAATCCAAGACTTAATTTTGACCGCTTGTATCAGAGTTTGCCTCCAGGACGACCTACGGTTGGCATTCACATGGAGGCGACGCTGGAGCTAGCGAGGAGAATTATCTCAAGACTTTTGCAAGAGGACGCTAGGTTTTTTCAGGAGTATCATTACTTGAATCCTTTTGGTGTCGATGACTCAGAACCACCTGCACCGTGATTTCGATGTACGTAGTTATTGTACCGTGGGAGTACTTTTCCCTGAGTTGTTACCTCGAGGGAAATTTTGGTACTCGAGATGTTTGGTTTGTTTTGGCGTTTGCCGCGTTTAGATACGTAAGCTCAGATATGAGAAACTTGTCTTTATTATACTTGTAATATAAGATACATGGGATAACCCAAGAGATCCGGCATGTGACCTGTGTTCTGGATCTAGAGGGCATTTCCCTAGGATAACTTGTGGCTTTTACAGCCTTTCTTTTCTTCTACCCTACTTTGGTACTCTCGACACTTATGCCTCCGTGGCCTTCTCTTCTTCCCTTGTAGGTTTGTCTTCTCCTGATGCTTCTACCCGTGGTTTTTTCATCTCTGGTTCCGCGGGACGTCCTTCGGGTAACTTGTCGACTTCTGTAGTCGCGCTTTTCGCTTTCTCTTTGAGTTCTCCATAGTTGGCTATATTGCCAAAGTTTTGTGCCATCTTGTGGAACTCCTTGTCGCATAGGTCTGATACCTCGAAGCTTCCTTTTACTGTGATAATTCCTTTGGGTCCTGGCATTTTTAGTACCAGGTAGGTATAGTGAGGTACTGCCATGAATCGCAAAAACGCGGGTCTCCCGAGGATCGCGTGATATTGTGAAGGCCAGTCCATGACTTCAAAGTTGATTTTTTCCCTTCTGTAGTTTTGTCAATTTCCAAAGCAAACGCTGACTGATATTCAACCAAGTGGATAGTTGGCACTTCCTGGGACTATTCCGTGAAAGGAGCAATCAGTTGGCTTCAGGAACTCTAATGAAATGTGCATTGCCCGTAGGGTTTTTGCGTAGATCAGGTTTATTCCGCTTCCTGCGTCCATGAATATTCTGTCGACATCGTACATCCCTATTTGCGCTTTGAGTACCAAGGGCACGTTTCCTGGCCGAGGTACTGTTATTGGGTGATCGTCCCTGCTGAATTCTATGGGTTGCTCTGACCAATGTAGATATTCTATTGTTGTTGGCGGCGAAGTTACTGCTAGGTTCACTTGTCGAGTTATGCTTTTCTCCTCTTTGTTCGACTTGGGTACCGGTTGTATCGTTGCTGCAATGTGCCCTTTGGATGGAATATACCCTTCATCGTCGTCGCGTCCCTGGTTTGGTTGATCTTGGCTCTTGGGAGCTCCATTATTTCCTTGTTGGGTTGTAGCTGCGTTGCTTGCATTTCCTTCGTATCCTTGCCATTTTGCTTCGGCTTGCTTATTGAGTGCTGCTTCCTGCAGTTTCAAGAACATGGTGCAATCTTTCATTGCGTGTCTGGATACACGTTTCCCATTGACAAACGCAGAATAGATATGACATGGTCTGTTGAGCATATCTTCTGGTGATGGGTTATACTCTCTGGACTCCCTTGGTTGAAACTTGCTGTAATCTTCTTTTCCGTAGCTACGGTATCCTGAGTTTTTCCGATCGTTGCTTTGGTAGCTGTTATCTTTGTATCCTGCGGCTACTTGGTTGTGAGAGCCATAGTTGTCGTAGTTGCGGGATCTTCTGCGTTGCCCTCCATACCTGTTTCCTCTATCGTCCTCCGGTGAACGTGTGTGTTTATTGTTGCACGCATCCTCTCCATCTGCAAATCTGTTCGCTACGTCTATTACATCTGATACTGTTTTTGGCTTGATCCTTCCCATTTCTTCGACTAGGTCTCCTCGTCGCAACATGACTATGAATGTGTCTATTGCTCTTTCATCTGAGACTTCGACTGCCGAGTTTTTGATTATACTCCACCTTTGGATATATGCCCTTAGCGTTTCTCCGTGCTGCTGTACACAGGCTTTGACTTCTTCTATAGATGCTGGCCGTTTGTACGTCCATTTGAAGTTACTTGTGAATTGCTTTGTGAGTTCTTCCCAGCTTCCAATTGTTTCTTCTTCTAGTTTGCTTAACCATGACCTTGCTGCACCGGTGAGGTGTAATTGTAAGCTTTGCATTGTTGTTTCCCTGATTCCTCCTAATATTTGTACTGCTTGCAGATAGTCTGAAAGCCATGATTGTGGCTCCTGAGATCCGTCGTACTTTTGCTGGTCATGAGGTAATTTGAAACCTTTGGGTACTGGCGTGATGCGAATCCTGCGGGTAAAGCATGGCACCCCCATCTCCTTTTCGTCGTCTTCATAGTCGCATTTTTTACTAGAGTTCTGGATCGTCGTGCTCCTTTGTTCTTTGAATTGTCGCGTCGTTCTGGTGACGGCATTCTAGATCGTCGACTTCCACTTCTGTGCCGAGGACTGCTGTGATGGCGTGGTGATCTAGGTTTGTGAGTTCCTTTGTTGCGATATGCCTCCTCTTCTTTTGCTGATGATTTGTTGCCTACCATCTTCAGTCCATTTAGCGCTGCTCGGTGCATATGCTCCCTCGGGTCTCCTGGATTTGGTCGCGTCGTATGTAGGTACGCTTGAGCTGCCACTAATGCTGCTTCCGGAGTTTTTGGGATGATATTTCCTTGCTCATCGACCGATAGGAAGGACGAGTCGAGGTTTTTTTAGATGCTTTGCCTTTCTGAGTACTCTAGATTCTCATACCTTGAACCATGTCGACGATGCCTTCTGTTTGTATATGATGCATCACTACGTGCTCTGCGAGCAGCTTCGCTTGCTGCAATGGCTGAGTCCTTCCTTTTCTGTATTTCAATCCTCTCTTTTGCTAATTGTTTCGCCTGTTGCCTTAGGGCGTAATGGTACCCTAAGAGCATGTTTTGGCTAGAGTTTGTTGGTATTGGCGTGCCATGCTCCACGGCTGTATTGATTGTTCTCCACTCTTCTTCTGATAGTTGAACTTTTACTCTCGTTGCGAGGGAGTTAGCGGTCTCTCCCTCTGCTAAATGATTCGCCCCTCTGTTTATATTTGCTGGATTAAGTACTGGGTTGTTGTTATTGTCGAGTTCTTCTGAGTTATCTTCTGTGATGGCGAGTATCTGACATCGATTGTCGAGCTTTCTGTTGTGACTTGAGAAGGTTGAATTATCGTCTTCAGAAAGTTCTAGTCCCGTTTTCAAGGAATCCGTTGATTGATTTGAGTTGTCATTGTGGTGGATTGCGAGATCTTCGAGTTGCACTCCTAAGTCAGAATTCTCCATGATTTTGTCGCCTCCTGCGATTTTTCCTTCTTTTGCTTCTGCTAAGCTGACCGGCGAGTTTACCTCGCTAGAAGAGCTTTCTGATGATTCCGACATTGCTCCTATATCGGGTTCACTTGACGATGGATCCGCTGTCATTGGATCTGAAAGGCGAATCAAACCTAATGATCCAACGCGAAAGTTTAGACTTCCAATCGTCAAATCCATATCTTGATCCATGCTCTCGAATACTTGCGTAAAACTTGACTGGTGCGGTTGATTCGACTTGCGAGTTGTTGTTGGCTGAAAGTAAAAAAGCCGTCGAGTTCATGATGCCAATGCCCAGAGTCCCCACAGACGGCGCCAATTGACGAGGGGTTAACTCGACAAATGTCCTGGATGAAGGACTTAGGATAGGGGAGATAGGGCGTCGGATGAACTCGAAGGTAAAATCAGTTAAACAAGGTGGCTATGAAAGTAAACGTGGGTGTAGAACCTAGCTTGCTTTCAATCTGACCTACACCGTCTCCTCCTGGCCCCTATATATAGGTGGCCAGGTCTCGAGGATCGGGTAGGGTCCGATACAGATTACAATATCGACATACGGTAAGAACTCGTATTTCAACTAGTATTACAATTGGGCCTAGCTTAACAGGCCTAAGGGGTACTCAACTTACGGGCTCTATTATCATACCCTTGTCAGCGCCCTTGTTAGAGCATCACGCAGCTAGTGGGCATCACCTTCAGTCATATTCATCCTCCTACTAGATTGATAACCTTGGTTTCATAACTGAGGGAAAACTTGCTACTATATTCATCAAAACCTTCTCTTGGGGTTTTCCAACTGGCCGGTCATTTACTACACATTCCCACGTCAATTTGGTTCCAGAAGTTTTCTGTCGTCGTTGCCGTGTATTGAAGAAGAAGCTTTCACACCATCATCACCGCGCCATCAACAAGTTTTCTGGCACCGTTGCCGGGGAGGAAAAGAGGACTTCTGCATGGGGAGTTTCGCACGCACATCCTTTACTTTGTTTTAAGTTTTGCTTTACTTTATTTTTACTTGCATCATTTTATCAAAAACCCAAAAAAATTAGTATCCTTTGTAGTTTTTTTTACTTGTCTACTTTTAGTTTTGCTAGAATGGCTACTCCTGAAAACACCAAGTTGTGTGACTTTACTAGCACTAATAATAGTGATTTTATCTGCACTCCTATTGCGCCACCTGCTCCTGCTGCAAATTTTTATGAGATTAAGCTTGCTTTGTTGAACCTTGTTATGAAAGAACAATTTTCTGGTGCTAGTACTGATGATACTGCAGCTCATCTTAATAATTTTGTTGAGCTATGTGAGATGCAGAAATATAAGGATGTTGAAAGTGATATTATTAAGCTTAAGTTGTTTCCTTTTTCTTTGAGAGGAAAAGCTAAGGATTGGTTGCTGTCTTTGCCTAAAAATAGTATTGATTCATGGGCTAAGTGTAAGGATGCTTTTATTGGTAGATACTATCCTCATGCTAAGATTATAGCTTTGCGTAACAATATTATGAATTTTAGTCTGTTTGATAATGAACATGTTGCTCAAGCTTGGGAAAGAATGAAATCTATGATAAAGAATTGTCCCACTCATGGACTGACTACTTGGATGATTGTTCAAACTTTTTATGCAGGACTGAATTTTTCTTCGAGGAACCTACTTGATTCAGCTGCTGGAGTCACTTTTATGTCCCTTACCTTGGGCGCCGCAACAAAGCTTCTCGACAATATGATGGTAAATTACTCTGAATGGCACACCGAGAGAGCTCCACAAGGTAAGAAGGTAAATTATGTTGAGGAAACCTCTTCCTTGAGTGATAAGATTGATGCTATAATGCTTATGCTTTCTAATGATAGGACTCATGTTGATCCTAATAATGTTCCTTTGGCCTCTTTGGTTGCTCAAGAAGAGCATGTTGATGTAAACTTCATTAGAAATAATAATTTTAACAACAATGCTTATAGGAACAATTTTGCTAGTAACAATTATAGGCCATATCCTTCTACCAATGATAATGGTTATGGTAACTCTTATGGTAATTCCTCAAACAACACTAGAGCCGCGCCCTCCGAGCTTGAGGTAATGCTCAAGGACTTCATCGGTAAGCAAAATGCTTTTGACAAGTCTATTGAGGAAAAGTTAGGCAAAATTGATATTCTTGCTTCTAAAGTAGATAGCCTTACTCATGATGTTGAACTTCTGAAATTAAAAGTGTTGCCTAATGATGTGAAGGAGAATAATCCTTTTGCTACTGCTAATGCTATCCAAGTTAGAATTGATGAAAATGTTAGGATGCTAGCAGAATTGCATGCCAGGTGGGAAAGAGAAGATAAGAGGGCTAGAGAGATGAAGGTATGTACCATTACTACCTCTAATTATGTTATTCCTAACGCTAGCAATCCTCTTACTTTGATTGGTGTAGAGAAAACTCCTACTCCTAGTGTTAAAAAGCCCAAAACAGCTAAAACTTTTTCTCAAAAGAGTGCTGAAATTTTTCGAAGTGTAGGAGATGATAGCTCTATTTCCTTTAATGATTTTGATGTTGATGGCTGAAATATATCTAAAGTTATTTTGTTCTTGCAAAAGCTTTCTTTGACTCCCAATGCTAGTTCTTTAAATGTTGCTTTTACTAAGCATATTACCAATGCTCTCATGAAAATTAGGGATGAAAAGTTGAAGTAAAAAGCTTATGTTCCAAGAAGTTAGAAGATGGTTGGGAACCTATCATTGATATGCATGTTAATGGTTTTGATTGCCATGCTTTATGTGATCTAGGTGCTAGTATTTCTATTATGCCTAGAAAGATTTATGACATGCTTGATTTACCACTGCTTGAAAAGTGTTATTATGATGTTCCTATTGGTGATGTTGCTAAGAAGAAACCTTTGGGAAGGATTAATGATGTTCTTATTATGGTTAACAATAACCTTGTTCCCGTTGATTTTCTTGTCATGGATGTTGAATGCAATGCTTCATGTCCTATTATTTTGGGAAGACCCATTCTTCGAACTGTAGGTGCCATCATTGATATGAGGTAAGGCACCATCAAATATAAATTTCCACTCAAGAAAGGTATGGAACACTTCCCTAGAAAGTGAAAGAAATTGCTTTTTGACTCTATTCTTAGAGCAAATTATGAGCTTGATGCTTCATCGCTTGATATTACTTGATTCGCATTTTCTGCGCCTAGCTCAAAGGCGTTAAAGAAAAGCACTCTTGGGAGATAACCCAATGTTTTTACATTCAGTTCTTTTTTCTTTTATTTGAGTCTTGAGAGTTATTACTACTGTAATAACCGCTCCTTATCCTTTTTATTTTGTTTTTGTGCCAAGAGAAGCCTCTAATTTGAGCAAGGTAAGATTTGGGGATGTTGCTGTCCTGAAACAATTTTCGGTTCTGCACCATAAAAATTTGTGAACATTCTCTGTATATCTTTTGGACCTGCGATTTCTTATGCATATGCCCCAGGTTATATCCAAACTTTCATTAGTTGAACACTTTTTTATTTAAGCAACAGAAAACCCTCTAAAAATTCGACCTTTGTCAGCTGTTCTATTTTGACAGATTTCTGCCAATATTTGTGTTTGCCGCTTTATCGCTTTCTTTTTGAGTTGTTTTGATCACGGAACTTTTGGAGAAGTTGCTACACTAGTATATGCTTTATATGTGGTGGTTTTAGGTTGAAACCTGAAGCAAAAAAGGGTTGATTCAATGTTATGCTTACACTAATGTTGCTAATAGATTTGTGTTTAGTTTTGTATGAAGGAAGTTTTCAAGTGCAGGGATTGGAGAATGATGAGATGAGTTGAAGAATGGACAAAAGCTGGGATGCCCATATCACCCCAAGAAATATCCAAGAAGTACAAGCGTCAAAGCTTGGGGATGCCCCCGAGGCACCCCTTCTTCACCGGCAAAAATCAGGTCACCTTTCAACGCACTATATTTTTATTGCTTCATGCATTATGCATTTTTCTTGGAGTGTCAGTTGTTTTTAGTTTTCAGTTTTGTTTAGTTTTGTTTGCTGTAATAAATGGTTGGACCCCAACAAATTCCTTTTGAAGAAGTTGCCTTGCTTTTCATTTGCCAAGAACACTCCGTTTTTCATTCTTATAATTTCAACGAGTGTTCTCTTTTTCTAGAACTGCGTTTAGCTTTCATTTTCACCTTGATTTGTGTTCAGATCTTGTTATATCTTTTCATCAAGGTGTATTTTGACTCTCTCGTCCATATTGGTTTTCATCAAAAGAGTTGGTTATAAAAAGTTCGAATGGTGTTGGAAAAGAGAAAAAGCTTTATGCAAAAAAAGTGGTACAAGAAGGAGCTTGTGTAGACTGCGGCCTAGGCTTTTGCATGTCATGCTTGATGTCTTTTTGATAGTATGCTTAGTGGTTTTGTTGTAGCATGACTTGTCTCAAATGACTGAGATTGCTTAATGAGCCTTTGAAAAAATCATGCGTTGTTTTTATTATTTGGAAGCATTATTTTGGTTTTCTCCTTTGATGCTTTATTTGGGTTGACTTGGCGCATGCTCACACATGTTAGACTTATACAAAGTCGCCATAAGCCTATATGATCGTTTAGTTTTTAACTTTTGATGCCATCTTATGCTTCTTTTAATATCGCTTTGTCACTCTGCATGATTATGGCCGTTATTCCTCTCTTAGTTGGTCGCTCCCAGTCTTTTGCTAGCCCTCATTTTGTACTGAGTATGAGCTCTACACGTGCATCCAACTCCTAAAAACCAAGTTGTGCCATTGTGTCCACTATAAATTCCTATGCATGGTATTTGTAAGTCATTCCAAGTAAATTTTCATGTGCTACCTTTCAAAACTTTCAACTACTTCTCATTTTGTGCCACTGTTTTTAGCTCATGGGGACGTAGTGGTCGGAATTGCTATCTTCCATATTAAATTAAGTACCCCTCGACTAGGCAGCTTCGTCTGCTCGTCATTAATTTTGCATGAGAGCTAGTCAGACCATTGCAATCTAATTCTAAAAAGAAAAAAGGCACTCCTCCATGGTATGTGAATGTTGGTGGGCACCCGATGGAATCGGTTAGCCATGGTTTGAGAAAGGAAAAAAGGTGGGGAGGAGTGCTAAAGCTTTATAAAAGAGCACCAATGTGCCAAATTTTCAAAGAACTCGGAACCGCTCTCACTTGCTTATTATGGAAGATAGTAAGACCCCATTGCCAGTCGTTGACATGAAATAACCACCTCTCAAAACCCAATTTTTATCTCTGTTTTACAAATGAAAAGCTCTAGCACATGTCTAATCACTGCTTCCCTCCGCGAAGGGCCTTTCTTTTACTTTTATGTTGAGTCACCACCTTCTATCTGTATGCACCGTCAAGAGAGCATAGTTGTCATTCTGAGTATAATCTGCATTGTCCCAAAGTTTTCATTGATTGATTCATATTGTTGGTTTCACTTGTTCTCAAATTACTTGTATCTAGTCGCCCTCTTAAACTTGAAGGTGTCCTATGCATTTATGTTTTGCTCTCTCATGAAGGACAAGCTGAAAACCATTTGTATGTTTTTCCTTCTGATTTGAACACACGTTTGACTTTCATTGTTTCATTTTCATGATCTTTTATTTGTGTTCATTTTCATATTATAACATGATTGCTAAGTTTCATCTATCAAGATTATATCTTTCATGCCCATATTTTAAGTACTTTTGATCCCAACGCACAACGCTTACATACATGATCAAGATTTTGTAGGTGCATGTCACCTCAAAAATTATTTCTTTTGTTATCACTTACCTACTCGAGGACGAGCAGGAGTTAAGCTTGCGGATGCTGATACGTCGCCAACGTATCCATCATTTTTTATGCTCCATGCTTGTTTTTACACTATTTGTTTAGTGTTTCGTTACACTTCCTAGCATTTTTATGCATTTTCCGAAACTAACCTATTAACGAGATGCCACAGTGTCAGTTCCCTGTTTTCTGCTATTTTTGTGTTTTAGAAAAGTTACATAGGAAATATTCTCGGAATTGGACGAAACCAAAGCCAGACGTCCAGATATTTCACGGATCTCCCAGAAGACCAAAGAGGAGACGGAGCCGGACCAGAGGGCGGCCACACCACCAGGGGGCGCGGCCCACCCCTGGCCCGCGCCGGCCTGTGGTGTGGGCCCCCTGGTCCACTTCTGACGCCGCGTCTTTGCCTATAAAGACCCCCCGATGGGAAAAATCTAAATACCCGATCACTTTTCCAGAACACATCACGATCCGCCGCCGCCGTCGACCCGAAGATCGGGAGCGTCCAAAAGCTCTTCCCGGCACCCTGCCGGAGAGGGGAATCGCCACCGGAGGTCTTCTTCATCGCCATGCTTGCCTCCGGCGCGATGAGTGAGTAGTCTACCTTGGACTATGGGTCCATAGCAGCAGCTAGATGGTTGTCTTCTCCACCTTGTGCTTCATGTTTAGATCTCGTGAGCTGCCTTACATGATCGAGATCACCGTTATGTAATTCTACATGTTGTGTTTGTTGGGATCCGATGAATATTGGTGTTATGATTGAGTTGATGTAATGAATATTATCTTATGTTATCTCTATGTTGTTTATGATCTTGCATGCTCTCCGTTGTTAGTAGCTATCTTGGCCGAGTAGTTGCTAGTGACTCCAAGAGGGGGTATTTATGCTCGATAGTGGGTTCATCCCTCTATTTAATCTGGAGGAGTGACAGAAACCTCTAAGGTTGTAGATGTGTTGTTGCTACTAGGGGGAAAACAACATTCATATGCTCAAGGGCATATGCTTTGTTTACATTACACACTTTGCTTAATGTAGTTATCTGTTGTTCGCAACTTAATACTTGTGGAGTTCTCGGATTGATTCGCCACAAGTGGATTATTAGTCATAGATGCAGTTGGATGGCGGTCTATGTATCTTGTTGTAATGCCCAGAGTAAATCTCATAGTGATCCTCTCGACATATGCACGTTTTCTTTATTCTATCAATTGTCCAACTGTAATTTGTTTACCCAGCATGTGTTATTTTATCTTATGAAGAGACACCGCTAGTGAACTGTGGACCCCGGTCCTATTTCCTTTATATTGCTATCACCTGTTTACTTAACTCGCACTGTTTACTTTACTCGCATACTATTATCACTTTCCACTCGATACGCTCATACCCTTTGTTTCAAGCAAACCGGTGAGATTGACAACCTCATCGTAAGTTGGGAACAAAGTATTTGGTTGTGTTGTGTGCAGGTTCCACGTTGCCGCTCGCAAAGCAAAGCTTGGACGAGTCGCCCTATAAATTGTCCGAAGCTGTCGCGAAGCTAGCGGGCATCACCTTCAGTCGTATTCATCCTCCTACCGGATTGATAACCTTGGTTTCATAACTGAGGGAAAACTTGCTGCTATATTCATCAAACCTTCTCTTGGGGTTTCCAACTGGCCGGCCATTTATTACACATTCCCACGTCAACTTGGCTCCAGAAGTTTTCTGTCGCCGTTGCCGTGTATTGAAGAAGAAGCTTTCACACCATCATCACCGCGCCATCAACAAGTTTTTTGGCGCTGTTGCCAGGGAGGAAAAAGAAGACTTCTGCAAGGGGAGTTTCGCACGCACATCCTTTACTTTGTTTTAAGTTTTGCTTTACTTTATTTTTTTACTTGCATCGTTATATCAAAAACCCAAAAAAATTAGTATCCTTTGTAGTTGTTTTTACTTGTCTGCTCTTATTTGCTAGAATGGCTACTCCTGAAAACACCAAGTTGTGTGACTTTACTAGCACGAATAATAGTGATTTTATCTGCACCCCTATTGCGCCACCTGCTCCTGCTGCAAATTTTTATGAGATTATGCCTGCTTTGTTGAACCTTGTTAAGAAAGAGCAATTTTCTGGTGCTAGTACTGATGATGCTGCAGCTCATCTCAACAATTTTTTTGAGCTATGTGAGATGCAGAAATATAAGGATGTAGAAAGTGATATTATTAAGCTTAAGTTGTTTCCTTTTTCTTTGAGAGGAAAAGCTAAGGATTGGTTGCTGTCTTTGCCTAAAAATAGTATTGATTCATGGGCTAAGTGTAAGGATGCTTTTATTGGTAGATACTATCCTCCTGCTAAGATTATAGCTTTGCATAGCAATATTATGAAGTTTAGTCAGTTTGATAATGAACATGTTGCTCAAGCTTGGGAAAGAATGAAATCTATGATTAAGAATTGTCCCACTCATGGACTGACTACTTGGATGATTGTCCAAACTTTTTATGCAGGACTGAATTTTTCTTCAAGGAACCTACTTGATTCAGCTGCTAGAGGCACTTTTATGTCCCTTACATTGGGCGCCGCAACGAAGCTTCTCGACAATATGATGGTAAATTACTCTAAATGGCACACAGAAAGAGCTCCACAAGGTAAGAAGGTAAATTCTGTTGAGGAAACCTCTTCCTTGAGTGATAAGATTGATGCTATTATGCTTATGCTTTCTAATGATAGGACTCATGTAGATCCTAATAATGTTCCTTTGGCCTCTTTGGTTGCTCAAGAAGAGCATGTTGATGTAAACTTCATTAGAAATAATAATTTTAACAACAATGCTTATAGGAACATTTTTTCTAGTAACAATTATAGGCCGTATCCTTCTACCAATGGTAATGGTTATGGTAACTCTTATGGTAATTCCTCCAACAACACTAGGGCCGCGACCTCCGAGCTTGAGGTAATGCTCAAGGACTTCATCGGTAAGAAAAATGCTTTTAACAAGTCTGTTGAGGAAAAGTTAGGCTAAATTGATATTCTTGCTTCTAAAGTTGATAGCCTTGCTCATGTAACGCCCCAACCTTGAGATCAAGGTGGAACATCTGTGTTAAGTGCTATTCCGTGGATCAATGATAGCACCACAGAACAAAATGAATTATTCATTGCATAGTATCAAGATTTCATCGCAGATCCAGATACAAAACATTTAAATCTTACAATTTTCACAGCGGAACATAACAAGGTGGCATGGAGCCTCCATCTTCATCACGTGCCACAGGCAACCATGTTGGAATGTAAGCTCGAGATCCTACTCCTGGTTCCTTACTCGAATAAAACCTGCACGTTGAATATGCAGCCCCAAAAGGGGTCAGTACAATGATGTACTGGCAAATGACACATATTTGGTGGCGGTTATGGGGAGCCTATCTACATGAGTATTTGGCTGGTGGATCTCACAGGCTGATTTGCAATAAGCCAGTTTTATCCTATAGTTCTTTCTCAAAGTATTACTTTCAAAGTTTTATATTTTCAAGGGTCGAGATAACCCCCAATAACCACATACTAGCTAGGCATGTAGCACTGGGCGAAATTCGACAAAGTCGGAACCTCAGGCACCACCACCCCTCGGAGTGTATGGTCCTTAGTTCCTACCTAAGGGTTTCTAGACAGATTTTAATCATTCAGAAGAGGTGATGAGATTATTCCGTACATTCCATGTCTAGAGACTCAATTGTCCATAACCGAGGACACGGCTAATCGATTAGTTTTAACACCTTGCAAGGGTTGTGCACTTTCACCTTACGATTCATTTTATGCCCATACATAAAATGAAACGAGACCTTTTAGAAGGAGAGGACAACTAACTTGGCAAGCACCGTTCCCAACCTACAATTCAACTACCACCACTTCTTGCCGACAAGTTGCACTCCCACATTCTAATCAGTCAAGACAGAGCCCATAATGTCATAAGGCTGCACTGGAAGTACACTAAGCATGGAAGACATAGCCATCTCTTTGTTCCTGGGTGGCAAACCACAAGTGTACGCCCAGGCAGCAACTACACGTAGTGTAGCCCCAGGTCACCACTCAACATCGCCTCCATCATCAAACCGATCCACCCAGGTATTTCATTTTAGTTGAAGTTCTTAAGTTGTTCACAAAACACCTTTCAAGTGATCTTAGCATGGCATCAAAATTTACAAGGTATTTAGCATCCTATCAGGTGGGGTTGAGGGATTGCTACACACTACTAGGATCTAAGCATTTGATAAAACAGTTGAGTAAAACACCTATCATGCATACTACAAGAGGTGAATATACTAATGCATAATAAAATGGGTAAAGGAACATGTGTGTCACTTGCCTCCAGATGAACACGGCGTTTCTCTTTCCTCAACTAAGCGTGTGGTCCTTCGCACCAACTATAGTAAAAGAAAGAAACAAGGTATAAACACTCCAAACATTCCCGAACAAGCAATTTAAGAAAACAAGGTATTTGTTTGACCATTTAGTTTTATTGAGACGTTGTGATTGGGAGGGCATGGTAAAGATTATGAATGGAATTGAGGGCTTAGTTGGGAAGGATCAGTATGATTTGAGAGGGAAATGGTCTAAGCGACTTTTAAGAACGCTTGAACTACTCAAATGGTGCATTTGCAAGTTGAATAGTTCAATACCTGTAAACAATACTAAGTGGGTATTGGGTTTGGTATGAATGGTTGATATTTGGGGTAGGGCTCAATGGCTCGTTGATCAACCTGGTGTATAACACATACTATGGTACGGTTATAACAACCCCACGTTAAGGGAATCTAGGCTTGAGATGAAATCATATTTTACTCAAGTAGCTCATTTGCTGTTTGAATAATTATATGGATTGACAAAGTATAATAAGTGAAAGATCTGTATGCTCTATCAAGGCATATTGAATCTTGGGATATCTTACGTGGGTAACTCACATAAGAGACAAAATAGTGTAATAGTAATACTATCGAATAAGTGCAGAAACAATTATCCTTGAATAGTATATGTATTACACTTAGTCACTGGGCTAGGAAATAAGAAGCATTGAGTTACTTAATTAACTCATTTGTTAATTGAATGATTCTATGCAAGGCTAAGGTTGATTAGACATGAATAAATGGCTATAGGTATAGGATAGGTATAGGTGATGTGTGAAATATGGCTTTAAGGTTCCTGATGAGTAAGTAGGATTTGGTTAAGTACTATGATGTTGATTTGGTCAATACCATAGTAGCAAGGTGGAAACTAAGATTGAAGGTATTCACACTTTACTCAAATAACACTTTTGTAATTTGAATAAGTAGGTACTTAGCAAGATAGATCTAAGTAGACATGATCTTGATCAAGATGCTGTTCAGATAACATTGATGTCTAGGCATGAAATGTGGGATTCACTAAAGCAGAAAAGGATAGAGCTAAAGGAAATGGTTTTTGTTCCTATAGTTGAATTTACTCAAATCCTCATATTTGGATTCAAATAATAGTGAAGTGTTTCAAATAGATATGGGAGTGATACTAATGGATAGCTTGCAGTAAAGTAAAGTCACTGCAAGTGGATTTATTCTAAAATAAATTTTAGAACTTTAGATATGGCCAAAATAGTGATTTGAGAAGATTTGAATGCACAAAGTGTGTGCGTGTATCAAGTTTGGATTTTTTTTTGATCCTATGATGTTCTACAAGTTCTAAGGAATCCAGAGACTATAATTTCATAATTTTTGGACACTTGGTTCAAAGGATATGAATTAAACAAACTAACAGAAGGTTCAATCCCAATTTGAAAATAGTTTCAAAATGAACCCATGAAATAAGAGATTTTATTGTACTACTGGATTCTACAGGTTTCAAGGATTCCAACGGTATAACATTTGCTAATTTTGGACCTACAGATCAAAAGATATGAATTTTGCAAGATTGAAACCAAATCTGGTTTGAAATTCTAAATCGAATTTCTGTTTGGACCAGAGGCCGACACGCGGCGTGTTCTGATTGGTTGGTACCATTTCGGGTGGATCAAGTTTGTGGGCCGTTAGATCTTAAGTGGATCAAATGCACCAGATCTATTGATACCTCTTCGTTTAAGTGAAGCGATCTGGGCTTTTGGATCTCGATCGGACGGACGATACGAATCGGAGAGGAGAGAAGCTCACCCAGGGTTTCCGTGCGTCGCCGGCGGTGAGCTTGCGCACTGGGGGTGGACGTTGCCGACGATGCCGAGGGTTCTGGTGGTGACGAAGGTGCGGACGAGGTTCAGCTTGACGAGGGAAGTCCGATGGTGGTGACGGCGTCGTCGATTTCTTCCTGCACTCGCGTAGAGAGGTGACTGGAGCGGAGATGGTCTTCGGGTGAGCGTCGACGAGCTCGATTTGCTGCAGAAGAAGTTTGAAGGGTGTCAGGGGTGTGCGTCGGTTCAAGCCGAAGAGGATAGAGGCGAGGGGAGGGGCTCGGGCTCACCGTCGTTAGCGAATCCTACCGGGGATGCTCGCAGACGAGCGGACCTCCGACGAGGAATTTGAGCAGCCTGGCGGCCTGGTTCGAGGAGAGGAGGGGAGGGGAGTGAGAGGAGGGTGCGGGGTACTTATAGGCACGGTCTTGATGGCCATTACTCGGGAGAAATCAACGGGGGTGTTACTCCGGCGACCGTTTCCAGAAACGGAGAGAGAGAGGGAGAAGATTGCGGGAGGAGGGAGATGACACGCGGGGCCCACATGGCAGCGAGGGGAGAGAGGGCAAGGGGGTACCGGTTCGGGGCGGGGTGATGCTGGGCCGAGGCTGGCTTCTGGAGTTGGGCCGAAAGGCTTCCCAGGGTCCGTTTTCATATTTTTCTTTCTCCTTTTCTTTTTCCTTTTTCTGTTTTCTTATTTCTATTTTATCTTTTGCAAATATGCTTCAAATCAACTCAAACCACTTTCAGAAATTTCCTAAAATTCAAGGTATCAAAGTGGGACAGTAAGAAACAGGTTTTCAAAATAAAATAAGATTTTCCAATAAAACTTTATGAATTTAGCAAAAGGGATTTTGCTTGCATAACAAAAGTAGAACTAGGGTTTGAGAATAAATCTTTTGAAAATAGGAAAATAATACTTTATAAAATAATGTTTGAAATTGTATTTTAAACTTAGTTTTTAAAATACAATATTTACTAAATAGAACACCTTTGTGATTCACTCCTTTGCAAGCAAGCTTGCATAGGTTTGAATAAAGGATGGAAAGTAGTAATTTGATTCTTGATCTTTCTCAAAGAAGTTCTTCAAGAAAATAATAGAAAGTTTAAAAAAAAATTCAATTAAAGTTTCCAAATAAACTCAAAAGTTTCAAATCCCCATGAATTTCCAATCATTTCAAGCAAAACAAAAGCGAAAAAAATTCCCCCAAAATTTGATAAAATCTTGGGATGTTACAGACTACCACCCTTAAAGAAATCTCGTCCTCGAGATTGGAGGAAGGTTACAAGGTTTAAGGGTCCTAATGGAACTAGGGTGCTACCACCCTTAAAAGAAGATTTTTCTTGGTGGTATCTTGATGCTTCCTTAGGCACTTGCATTTTGTTCCCTGCTTGGATTCATCGTTGCGCCATTTTTCCTGAAATCGCTTTTCTCAGAAGTGTCGATGTTCGCCGTTATGTTCAAGAGTGGGCATTCCAGATGTCCCATCCAATTCTGGTGATAGGCAGATATCATCCATCGCGTTGTCTTCAACAAGGTAGTCCACATCGTCCAAGAATGTGTATCTAGCCTTTTCTTGGTCGGTCCTCACCAAGGCCACGACAGCATACAGGCCATCATCAAACTCCTTCTTGCTTTTTAGCTGATTTTCGTTGCAGAGTCTCAGAAGATGATCCAGTGCCGAGTACTACATGCTTGCCCCATGAACATGATGAGACCACACATCCCAAGGGATTAGGATGGCATCTCTCTGTAGTCTTTTCAAGCATTTCATAGGGGTAAACAAGGTGGACTCTGTGAGAGGTACTGGCACCTTTAAGGGTAGGAAGGTCGCCTTATAACCAGCATTGTTGAACCCATTCAAGTTACCGGAGCAAGTCGTGCTACTTGCCTCAGATACCAGATGGTCCTTAAGAATTCCTTTAGCAACCGTCTTCATAGTTGTTGAAAGGCGCTGAACAACTCGGTCATAACTCAAAGATGGATTCCCTTTCAGGGAAAAGGGATCTGACGTCGCTCTCATGGGCAAGAACATGGTTCCATGGATTTGGAGAGTTGTCTCGTAATATCACAGGTCGGGATGAGGTAGACTTCGGTGGCGCTGGGCTTTGGAAGTAGGAGGAAATCTCATAGTTGGTGGTGATAGTTTCTGTTGTGACTCTCTGGAGAGGGGAGAGTCCTCTTTTATAGGCTCAGGGGTAGTCGAACAGGCCGTGTGGGGAGTCGAAACGAAAGGTCGGGAATTGAAGTCGAAATTGAATCGTCTCCGCATTCAAGGTCCACTGAGAAAGCGCTTCTGAAACGTGTAGTCGTTCCTTACCGTATTTTTTTTACGTGTTGGCCACACTGGCACACTATGAGGGGTGTAACATATTTATCCTCCTAAGGTCACGGCTTAACGACGTCGTCTCTCATGTAGGTATGTCTCTCTAGGTATGTAAACCAACATTACGAGAGCGAATAATAAGAGTAGTAGGAGTGGTGATCAATCCATCCTGCACCCAAATCATTACTTCGTACATGGCTTTGCAAACCTCGTATTCTAACTCTTAGTCAACCTCACTAGATTTTTAAACCAAATTTTTTGAAATTTTGGGACCAAGCTCCCGAATTTTTTGAATTTGCAAACAAAGTCTAACGTTGCCTAACTAGGGTTTTGGGCAACTCGGCCGTAAGGTGATAACTTCTTGTATTGTAAAACTTTCGGCTTGCTGAATTTTGGGGAAAAACATCCATACAAGGTGTTACTTGTTGGGCTTACAGGTCCAAACCTTGTTTATTACAGGTAATAACCGAATACAATTGCTCCTGGGTCGACCGTACTCTAATGTGTCTTCACCTTGTATCCGCGGCATCCTTTAGTCGTTCCACGTCACTGAGGTCTTGGAGCTCCATTCTCTGCACATTTATCCGAGTAGTGTCCCTTCTGTTTGCACTTGTAACAGGTGATCATTCGGATGTCTCTTTTCGTGCTATCTTGCATGTTCACTTTATGATGCAATTTTGGGCATTTGCTCACATAATGTCCTAGCTCCTTGCATTTGAAGCACATCACCTTGCTGTTGTCCTTCTTCCCTTTTGGCCTTTCTAGGGCTAGAAGATCTCTCACTTCATTTTCTTCATATTCCACTATGGTCGTGGGAAAACATTCTCTCTTCTTCGAGCAATTCCTAGACAAGTGTCCTTCTTCTTCACATGAGTAGCAACACTTAGTGGTAGGGTAGTGTGCTGTCCACGTGTCTTCATCCTCCATCTTTCTTTTGAGTCTTCCACCTTCAGGGGTCCTTTCTGGCAGTTGGTTCATTCTATCCTTAGCTTGTTGATTAATTCGTTTCACCGTGGAATAAAACTTGCATTCAGCAGGAATATGATCTGTTCCTTCACATAGAAAACAAGTAACTTGGCTCATGGGGCACTCTCCATCAGGGTGACTCACATCACAGTAGGGACACTCTCCATGACAGTCCTTAGAGGTGTGTCCTATTTCTCCATATCTCTCACAGGCTTGCTGTGTCACTTCAACATCAACCCTTGCTGATCTTCTATCGAGAACATCTTGTGGCAGGCTGTTATTAGTTCTAGGCATCATTTGTGACATTATTTGTACTATTCGTGAATGGTTGTCCAGTACTTGTTGTACTCCCATAAGTAAATCCCTACCATCACGATTAGCCAAACTCTGAGTCATCATTTGTGTAATCCTTGTATGCGCTTCAACTAACTATTGCATTGCTATTTCCAACTGAGGGTTGTTGTGATTGTTCTGCCGTTGAGGATGCATCTGTTTGGGTTTAGGACAGGTTTAGGCCTTAGCGTAGATGAGGGTTAGACAGAAAAGATCTAAGGAAGATCTTACCCAAACATAGCAGGTCAAGAGAAATCATCTTTCTACAAAATTATAACAAGCATTACAACCAGCACTCGATTTCATAGAAGATCACATCAAACATAGATCCTCAAGCACAACAAGTCAACTACAAGTTTTAGGAAAACAGGGTTCAAAAGGGTCATACCACTAGGTGGCATGACTAACCCTTACAAGATCGTCGATTTATTACATAATGTGGTGGTCTCACTACTTGAACTGCGCAAGATACGCTCTAGTGTTTCTTGTCTTGCGTCGCTTCACCACAGGGCTAGGTGGCGCCGCAGGGGTCTTCTCCACAGAATCTCCCTCTATCATGGGCTGGCAAGGCTCTAGCTTCTCAGGCTCTGCTCCACTCTTCTCCGAGGTCGACTCCTTCTTCTCTTCAGTAGGTGTTGATCCTTTCTTGGGTGGCCAAGGCTTGTACTTCATCAGGTCCTTGTGAAGATAAATGCACTGTCCTCGGAAGCCTACAATCTGGGCCTCCTGATCCTCGACCTTTCCCGACAGCTTATCATTGGCGGCCTCAAGTGTTTTGTTCTTCTCCTTCAGCTTCTCTATCGTGCTCTCTAGTTGTTCTATCTTCTCATCCTTCTGCAGAAGCTGGTACTTGGCATCATCTGTGGCATCCATCTCGCTGCGCAGCATGTCCTCCAGGTTGAAGGCATAGGATCCCATGTCCTCTAACTGTACCTCAGTCCACGGTAAATCCTCACGACGCCCTGGAGTCCTCAAGGCCCATCCCTCATGGTTACGCCTCCCAAACTGGTAGATGGAATTGTCCAACTCTGATATCTCCTGGACGTACATACCACATATGCGAGCTAGTGCCTCCTCCATGGCCATCATGACACCAGTCTCCCAACCGGGGTACATCCTCGAGTACACCACTGTCTCCGTGGGAGTACCAATGGTGCGACCCTCAATCCTGGTCTCAATCTCCCAGCGGATGATCTCGGGAACCACACAGGGTATCACTCTACCACGAAAAGTGGGAGGTGACAGGTTCAGCATCTGAGAGAGGCGGGATAGCTGATCACTAAACAGCTCGTCGTCATCGTCATAGGGGACCTTCAGCTTGGTGAACGCCATCTAAAATTTGAAAGAAGAACAGTGTAAGTAAAATGAAAGTGATAAGCCTTACGAGAAAAATAAAACAGACCGTAGTTATAATGCAACAAAATTTTCAAAATACATTCTAAGCGTAATGATATCCATTTGATATCATTTTTTGGGTTTCCTAGTCTAGTCCAAACCTAGGGTCTCGATCCTACAGGCAACACTATGCTCTGATACCATTTTGTAACGCCCCAACCTTGAGATCAAGGTGGAACATCTGTGTTAAGTGCTATTCCCTGGATCAATGATAGCACCACAGAACAAAATGAATTATTCATTGCATAGTATCAAGATTTCATCGCAGATCCAGATACAAAACATTTAAATCTTACAATTTTCACAGCGGAACATAACAAGGTGGCATGGAGCCTCCATCTTCATCATGTGCCACAGGCAACCATGTTGGAATGTAAGCTCGAGATCCTACTCCTGGTTCCTTACTCGAATAAAACCTGCACGTTGAATATGCAACCCCAAAAGGGGTCAGTACAATGATGTACTGGCAAATGACACATATTTGGTGGCGGTTATGGGGAGCCTATCTACATGAGTATTTGGCTGGTGGATCTCACAGGCTGATTTGCAATAAGCCAGTTTTATCCTATAGTTCTTTCTCAAAGTATTACTTTCAAAGTTTTATATTTTCAAGGGTCGAGATAACCCCCAATAACCACATACTAGCTAGGCATGTAGCACTGGGCGAAATTCGACAAAGTCGGAACCTTAGGCACCACCACCCCTCGGAGTGTATGGTCCTTAGTTCCTACCTAAGGGTTTCTAGACAGATTTTAATCATTCAGAAGAGGTGATGAGATTATTCCGTACATTCCATGTCTAGAGACTCAATTGTCCATAACCGAGGACACGGCTAATCGATTAGTTTTAACACCTTGCAAGGGTTGTGCACTTTCACCTTACGATTCATTTTATGCCCATACATAAAATGAAACGAGACCTTTTAGAAGGAGAGGACAACTAACTTGGCAAGCACCGTTCCCAACCTACAATTCAACTACCACCACTTCTTGCCGACAAGTTGCACTCCCACATTCTAATCAGTCAAGACAGAGCCCATAATGTCATAAGGCTGCACTGGAAGTACACTAAGCATGGAAGACATAGCCATCTCTTTGTTCCTGGGTGGCAAACCACAAGTGTACGCCCAGGCAGCAACTACACGTAGTGTAGCCCCAGGTCGCCACTCAACATCGCCTCCATCATCAAACTGATCCACCCAGGTATTTCATTTTAGTTGAAGTTCTTAAGTTGTTCACAAAACACCTTTCAAGTGATCTTAGCATGGCATCAAAATTTACAAGGTATTTAGCATCCTATCAGGTGGGGTTGAGGGATTGCTACACACTACTAGGATCTAAGCATTTGATAAAACAGTTGAGTAAAACACCTATCATGCATACTACAAGAGGTGAATATACTAATGCATAATAAAATGGGTAAAGGAACATGTGTGTCACTTGCCTCCAGATGAACACGGCGTTTCTCTTTCCTCAACTAAGCGTGTGGTCCTTCGCACCAACTATAGTAAAAGAAAGAAACAAGGTATAAACACTCCAAACATTCCCGAACAAGCAATTTAAGCAAACAAGGTATTTGTTTGACCATTTAGTTTTATTGAGATGTTGTGATTGGGAGGGCATGGTAAAGATTATGAATGGAATTGAGGGCTTAGTTGGGAAGGATCAGTATGATTTGAGAGGGAAATGGTCTAAGCGACTTTTAAGAACGCTTGAACTACTCAAATGGTGCATTTGCAAGTTGAATAGTTCAATACCTGTAAACAATACTAAGTGGGTATTGGGTTTGGTATGAATGGTTGATATTTGGGGTAGGGCTCAATGGCTCGTTGATCAACCTGGTGTATAACACATACTATGGTACGGTTATAACAACCCCACGTTAAGGGAATCTAGGCTTGAGATGAAATCATATTTTACTCAAGTAGCTCATTTGCTGTTTGAATAATTATATGGATTGACAAAGTATAATAAGTGAAAGATCTTTATGCTCTATCAAGGCATATTGAATCTTGGGATATCTTATGTGGGTAACTCACATAAGAGACAAAATAGTGTAATAGTAATACTATCGAATAAGTGCAGAAACAATTATCCTTGAATAGTATATGTATTACACTTAGTCACTGGGCTAGGAAATAAGAAGCATTGAGTTACTTAATTAACTCATTTGTTAATTGAATGATTCTATGCAAGGCTAAGGTTGATTAGACATGAATAAATGGCTATAGGTATAGGATAGGTATAGGTGATGTGTGAAATATGGCTTTAAGGTTCCTGATGAGTAAGTAGGATTTGGTTAAGTACTATGATGTTGATTTGGTCAATACCATAGTAGCAAGGTGGAAACTAAGATTGAAGGTATTCACACTTTACTCAAATAACACTTTTGTAATTTGAATAAGTAGGTACTTAGCAAGATAGATCTAAGTAGACATGATCTTGATCAAGATGCTGTTCAGATAACATTGATGTCTAGGCATGAAATGTGGGATTCACTAAAGCAGAAAAGGATAGAGCTAAAGGAAATGGTTTTTGTTCCTATAGTCGAATTTACTCAAATCCTCATATTTGGATTCAAATAATAGTGAAGTGTTTCAAATAGATATGGGAGTGATACTAATGGATAGCTTGCAGTAAGTAAAGTCACTGCAAGTGGATTTATTCTAAAATAAATTTTAGAACTTTAGATATGGCCAAAATAGTGATTTGAGAAGATTTGAATGCACAAAGTGTGTGCGTGTATCAAGTTTGGATTTTTTTTTGATCCTATGATGTTCTACAAGTTCTAAGGAATCCAGAGACTATAATTTCATAATTTTTGGACACTTGGTTCAAAGGATATGAATTAAACAAACTAACAGAAGGTTCAATCCCAATTTGAAAATAGTTTCAAAATGAACCCATGAAATAAGAGATTTTATTGTACTACTGGATTCTACAGGTTTCAAGGATTCCAACGGTATAACATTTGCTAATTTTGGACCTACAGATCAAAAGATATGAATTTTGCAAGATTGAAACCAAATCTGGTTTGAAATTCTAAATCGAATTTCTGTTTGGACCAGAGGCCGACACGCGGCGTGTTCTGATTGGTTGGTACCGTTTCGGGTGGATCAAGTTTGTGGGCCATTAGATCTTAAGTGGATCAAACGCACCAGATCTACTGATACCTCTTCGTTTAAGTGAAGCGATCTGGGCTTTTGGATCTCGATCGGACGGACGATACGAATCGGAGAGGAGAGAAGCTCACCCAGGGTTTCCGTGCGTCGCCGGCGGTGAGCTTGCGCACTGGGGGTGGACGTTGCCAACGATGCCGAGGGTTCTGGTGGTGACGAAGGTGCGGACGAGGTTCAGCTTGACGAGGGAAGTCCGATGGTGGTGACGGCGTCGTCGATTTCTTCCTGCACTCGCGTAGAGAGGTGACTGGAGCGGAGATGGTCTTCGGGTGAGCGTCGACGAGCTCGATTTGCTGCAGAAGAAGTTTGAAGGGGGTCAGGGGTGTGCGTCGGTTCAAGCCGAAGAGGATAGAGGCGAGGGGAGGGGCTCGGGCTCACCGTCGTTAGCGAATCCTACCGGGGATGCTCGCAGATGAGCGGACCTCCGACGAGGAATTTGAGCAGCCTGGCGGCCTGGTTCGAGGAGAGGAGGGGAGTGAGAGGAGGGTGCGGGGTACTTATAGGCGCGGTCTTGATGGCCATTACTCGGGAGAAATCAACGGGGGTGTTACTCCGGCGACCGTTTCCAGAAACGGAGAGAGAGAGGGAGAAGATTGCGGGAGGAGGGAGATGACACACGGGGCCCACATGGCAGCGAGGGGAGAGAGGGCAAGGGGGTACCGGTTCGGGGCGGGGCGATGCTGGGCCGAGGCTGGCTTCTAGAGTTGGGCCGAAAGGCTTCCCAGGGTCTGTTTTCATATTTTTCTTTCTCCTTTTCTTTTTCCTTTTTCTGTTTTCTTATTTCTATTTTATCTTTTGCAAATATGCTTCAAATCAACTCAAACCACTTTCAGAAATTTCCTAAAACTCAAGGTATCAAAGTGGGACAGTAAGAAACAGGTTTTCAAAATAAAATAAGATTTTCCAATAAAACTTTATGAATTTAGCAAAAGGGATTTTGCTTGCATAACAAAAGTAGAACTAGGGTTTGAGAATAAATCTTTTGAAAATAGGAAAATAATACTTTATAAAATAATGTTTGAAATTGTATTTTAAACTTAGTTTTTAAAATACAATATTTACTAAATAGAACACCTTTGTGATTCACTCCTTTGCAAGCAAGCTTGCATAGGTTTGAATAAAGGATGGAAAGTAGTAATTTGATTCTTGATCTTTCTCAAAGAAGTTCTTCAAGAAAATAATAGAAAGTTTTAAAAAAAATTCAATTAAAGTTTCCAAATAAACTCAAAAGTTTCAAATCCCCATGAATTTCCAATCATTTCAAGCAAAACAAAAGCGAAAAAAATTCCCCCAAAATTTGATAAAATCTTGGGATGTTACAGCTCATGATGTTGAACTTCTGAAATTAAAAGTGTTGCCTAATGATGTGAAACAGAACAATGTTTTTGCTACTGATAATGCTATCCAAGTTAGAATTGATGAAAATGTTTGGATGCTAGCAGAATTGCATGCCAGGTGGGAAAGAGAAGATGAGATGGCTAGAAAGATGAAGGTATGTACCATTACTACCTCTAATGATGTTATTCCTAATGCTAGCAATCCTCTTACTTTGATTGGTGTAGAGAAAACTCCTACTCCTAGTGTTAAAAGGCCTAAAACAGCAAAAACTTTTTCTCAAAAGAGTGCTGAAATTTTTTGGAGTGTAGGAGATGATAGCTCTATTTCCTTTAATGATTTTGATGTTGATGGCTGCAATATATCTGAAGTTATTTTGTTCTTGCAAAAGCTTGCTTTGACTCCCAATGCTAGTTCTTTAAATGTTGCTTTTACTAAGCATATTACCAATGCTCTTATGAAAATTAGGGATGAAAAGTTGAAGCAAAAAGCTTCTGTTCCCAAGAAGTTAGAAGATGGTTGGGAACCCATCATTGATATGCATGTTAATGGTTTTGATTGCCATGCTTTATGTGATCTAGGTGCTAGTATTTCTATTATGCCTAGAAAAATTTATGATATGCTTGATTTACCACCGCTCGAAAAGTGTTATTATGATGTTCCTATTGCTGATGTTGCTAAGAAGAAACCTTTGGGAAGGATTAATGATGTTCTTATTATGGTTAACAATAACCTTGTTCCCGTTGATTTTCTTGTCATGGATGTTGAATGCAATGCTTCATGTCCTATTATTTTGGGAAGACCCTTTCTTCGAACTGTAGGTGCCATCATTGATATGAGGGAAGGCACCATCAAACATCAATTTCCACCCAAGAAAGGTATGGAACACTTCCCTAGAAATAGAAATAAATTGCTTTTTTACTCTATTCTTAGAGCAAATTATGAGCTTGATGCTTCATCACTTGATATTACTTGATTCGCATTTTCTGCGCCTAGCTCAAAGGCATTAAAGAAAAGCACTTTTGGGAGATAACCCAATGTTTTTACATTCAGTTCTTTTTTTTATTTGAGTCTTGTAAGTTATTACTACTGTAATGACCTCTCCTTATCCTTTTTATTTCATTTTTGTGCCAAGAGAAGCCTCTAATTTGAGTGAGGTAAGATTTGGGGATGTTGCTGTCCTGAAACAGTTTTCGGTGCTGCACCGTAAAAATTCGTGAAAATTCTATGTATATATTTTGGATCTGTGATTTCTTGTGCATATACCCCAGGTTATATCCAAACTTTCATTATCTGAACACTTTTTGATTTGAGCAACAGAAAACCCTCTAAAGATTCGACCTTTGTCAGTTGTTCTGTTTTGACAGATTTCTACCAATATTTGTGATTGCCGCTTTATTGCTTTATTTTTGAGTTCTTTTGATCACGGAACTTTTGGGGAAGTTGCTACAGTAGTATATGCTTTATATGTGGTGGTTTTAAGTTGAAACCTGAAGCAAAAAAGGGTTGATTCAATGTTATGCTTACACTAATGTTGCTAATAGATTTGTGTTTAATTTTGTATGAAGGAAGTTTTCAAGTGTAGGGATTGGGGAATGATGAGATGAGTTGAAGAATGGACAAAAGCTCAAGCTTGGGGATGCCCATGTCACCCCAAGAAATATCCAAGAAGTACAAGCGTCAAAGCTTGGGGATGCCCACGAGGCACCCCTTCTTCATCGGCAAAAATTAGGTCACCTTTCAACGCACTATATTTTTATTGCTATATGCATTATGTGTTTTTCTTGGAGCGTCTTTTGTTTTTAGTTTTCAGTTTTGTTTAGTTTTTTTTGCTGCAATAAATGGTTGGACCCCAACAAATTACTTTTGGAGAAGTTGCCTTGTTTTTCATTTGCCAAGAACACTCCGTTTTTCACTCTCATCATTTTAACGAGTGTTCTCTTTTTCCAGAACTGCGTTTAGCTTTCGATTTTCGCCTTGATATGTGTTCAGATCTTGTTATATCTTTGCATCAAGGTGTGTTTTGACCTCTGGTCCATGTTGGTTTTCATCAAAAGAGTTGTTTATAAAAAGTTTGAATGGTGTTGGAAAAGAGAAAAAGCTTTATGCAAAAAAGTGGTATAAGAAGGAGCTTGTGTAGACTGCAGCCTAGGCTTTTCCATGTCGTGCTTGATGTCTTTTTGATAGTATGCTTAGTGGTTTTTCTGTAGCATGACTTGTCTCAAATGACTGAGATTGCTTAATGAGCCTTTGAAAAAATCATGCGTTGTTTTTATTATTTGGAAGCATTATTTTGGTTTTCTCCTTTGATGCTTTATTTGGGTTGACTTGGCGCATGCTCACACATGTTAGACTCATACAAAGTCGCCATAAGCCTATATGATCATTTAGTTTTTGACTTTTGATGCCATCTTATGCTTCTTTTAATGTCGCTTTGTCGCTATGCATGATTATGACCGTTATTGCTCTCTTAGTTGGTCGCTCCCAGTCTTTTGCTAGCCCTCATTTTGTACTGAGTATGAGCTCTACTCGTGCATCCAACTCCTAAAAACCAAGTTGTTCCAAAGTGTCCACTATAAATTCCTATGCATGGTATTTGTAAGCCATTCCAAGTAAATTTTCATGTGCTACCTTTCAAAACTTTCAACTACTTCTCGTTTTGTGCCACTGTTTTTAGCTCATGGGGACGTCGTGGTCGGAATTGCTATTTTCCATATTAAATTAAGTACCCCTTGACTAGGCAGCTTCATCTGCTCGTCATTAATTTTGCATGAGAGCTGGTCAGACCATTGCAATCTAATTCTAAAAAGAAAGAAAAGGCACTCCTCCATGGTATGTTAATGTTGGTGGGCACCCAATGGAATCGGTTAGCCATGGTTTGAGAAAGGAAAAAAAAGTGGGGAGGAGTGCCAAAGCTTTATAAAAGAGCACCAATGTGCCAAATTTTCAAAGAACTCAGAACCGCTCTCACTTGTTTATTATGGAAGATAGTAAGACCCCATTTCCAGTCGTTGACATGAAACAACCACCTCTCAAAACCAATTTTTATCACTGTTTTACAAATGAAAAGCTCTAGCACATGTTTAATCACTGCTTCCCTCTGTGAAGGGCCTTTCTTTTACTTTTATGTTGAGTCTCCACCTTCTATCTTTATGCACCGTCTAAGAGAGCATAGTTGTCATTCTGAGTATAATGTGCATTGTCCCAAAGTTTTCATTGATTGATTCATATTGTTAGTTTCACTTGTTCTTAAATTATTTGTATCTAGTCACCATCTTAAACTTGAAGGTGTCCTATGCATTTATGTTTTGCTCTCCATGAAGGATAAGCTGAAAACCATTTGTATGTTTTTCCTTATGATTTGAACACACGTTTGACTTTCATTGTTTCATTTTCATGATCTTTCATTTGTGTTCTTTTTCATGTTATAACATGGTTGCTAAGTTTCTTCTATCAAGATTATATCTTTCATACCCATGTTTTAAGTTTTTTTTATCCCAGCGCACAACGCTTACATAGATGATCAAGATTGTGTAGGTGCATGTCACCTCAAAAATTGTTTCTTTTGTTATCACTTACCTACTCGAGGACGAGAAAGAGTTAAGCTTGGGAATGCTGATACGTCTCCAACGTATCCATAATTTTTGATGCTCCATGCTTGTTTTTACACCATTTGCTTAGTGTTTTGTTACACTTCGTGGCATTTTCCGAAACTAACCTATTAACGAGATGCCATAGTGCCAGTTCCCTGTTTTCTGCTATTTTTGTGTTTCAAAAAAGTTACACAGGAAATATTCTCGAAATTGGGTGAAACCAAAGCCAGACGTCCAGATATTTAACGGAGCTTCCAGAAGACCGAAGAGGAGACGGAGCCGAGCCAGAGGGCGGCCACACCACCAGGGGCGCGGCCCACCCCTGGCCCACGCCGGCCTGTGGTGTGGCCCCACTGGTCCACCTCTGACGCCGCCTCTTCGTATATAAAGACCCCCCGACGGGAAAAACCTAAAACCTCGATCACTTTTCCAGAGATCCGCCACCGCCGTCGACCCGAAGATCGGGAGGGTCCAGAAGCTCTTCCCGGCACCCTGCCGGAGAGGGGAATCGCCACCGGAGGTCTTCTTCATCGCCATGCTTGCCTCCGGCGCGATGAGTGAGTAGTCTACCTTGGACTATGGGTCCATAGCAGTAGCTAGTTGGTTGTCTTCTCCACCATGTGCTTCATGTTTAGATGTCGTGAGCTGCCTTACATGATCAAGATCACCGTTATGTAATTGTACATGTTGTGTTTGTTGGGATCCGATGAATATTGGTGTTATGATTGAGTTGATGTACTGAATATTATCTTATGTTATCTTTATGTTGTTTATGATCTTGCATGCTCTTCATTGTTAGTAGCTATCTTGGCCGAGTAGTTACTAGTGACTCCAAGAGGGGATATTTATGCTTGATAGTGGGTTCATACCTCTATTTAATCTGGGGGAGTGACAGAAACCTCTAAGGTTGTAGATGTGATGTTGCTACTAGGGGCAAAACAACATTCATATGCTCAAGGGCATATGCTTTGTTTACATTACACACTTTGCTTAATGCAGTTATCTGTTGTTCGCAACTTAATACTTGTAGAATTCTCGGATTGATTCGCCACAAGTGGATTATTAGTCATAGATGCAGGTTGATGGCGGTCTATGTATCTTGTTGTAATGCCCAGAGTAAATATCATAGTGATCCTCTCGACATATGCACGTTGTCTTTATTCTATCAATTGCCCAACTGTAATTTGTTTACCCATCATGTGTTATTTTATCTTATGGAGAGACACCGCTAGTGAACTGTGGACCCCGGTCCTACTTCCTTTATATTGCTATCACCTGTTTACTTTACTCGCACTGTTTACTTTACTCGCATACTATTATCACTTTCCACTCGATACGCTCATACCCTTTGTTTCAAGCAAACCGGTGAGATTGACAACCTCATCGTAAGTTGGGAACAAAGTATTTGGTTGTGTTGTGTGCAGGTTCCACGTTGCCGCTCGCAAAGCAAAGCTTGGACGAGGCGCCCTATAAATTGTCTGAAGCTGTCGCGAAGCTAGTGGGCATCACCTTCAGTCGTATTCATCCTCCTACTGGATTGATAACCTTGGTTTCATAACTGAGGGAAAACTTGCTGCTATATTCATCAAACCTTCTCTTGGGGTTTCTAACTGGCCGGTCATTTATTACACATTCCCACGTCAACTTGCCTCCAGAAGTTTTCTGTTGCCGTTGCCGTGTATTGAAGAAGAAGCTTTCACACCATCATCACCGCGCCATTAGCCCCTTAGATGGAACATATCCTTCGTCGTCGTCGCGTCCCTGGTTTTTTTGGTCTTGGCCCTTGGGAGCTCCGCTGTTTCCTTGTTGGGTTGTAGGTGCGTTGCTTGTGTTTCCCTCGTATCCCTGGCGTTTTGCCTCGGCTTGC
Organism: Dactylis glomerata; assembly: GCA_007115705.1. Classification (NCBI taxonomy): domain Eukaryota; kingdom Viridiplantae; phylum Streptophyta; class Magnoliopsida; order Poales; family Poaceae; genus Dactylis; species Dactylis glomerata. The sequence continues at coordinate 204,422 of QXEO01000240.1, read as the reverse complement.
TTGTTAAGTGCTGCTTCTTGTAGTTTCAAGAACGTAGTGCAATCTTTCATTGTGTGTCTGGATACTCGTTTCCCATCGACGAATGCAGAGTGAATATGACATGGTCCATTGAGCATATCTTCTGGTGATGGGTTGTACTCTCTGGATTCCCTTGGCGGAAACTTTTTGTAATCTTCTTTGCCATAGCTGCGGTATCCTGAACTTTTACGATCGTTGCCTTGGTAGCTGTTATCTTTATATCCTGCTGCTACTTGGTTGTGGGAGCCATAATTGTCGTAATTGTGGGATCTTCTTCTTTGACCTCCATATCTGTTTCCTCTATCATCTTCTGGTGATCGCGTGCGTTTATTGTTGCACGCATCTTCTCCATCTGTGAATCTGTTTGCCACATCCATTAGATCTGATACTGTTTTTGGCTTGATTCTGCCCATCTCTTCGACTAGGTCTCCTCGTCGTAACCCGATTATGAATGCATCTATTGCTCTTTTATCCGAGACTTCGACTGCCGAATTTTTGATTATACTCCACCTTTGGATATATGCTCCTAATGTCTCCCCGCGTTGCTGTACGCAGGCTTTGACTTCTTCTATGGATGCTGGCCGCTTATATGTCGACTTGAAGTTACTTGTAAATTGTTTTGTGAGTTCCTCCCAGCTTCCAATTGTTTTCTTTCCTAGTTTGCTTAACCATGACCTTGCTGCACCGGTGAGGTGTAATTGCAAACTCTGCATTGCTGTTTCCCTGGTTCCTCCTAATAGTTTTTACTGCTTGTAGATAATCTGAAAGCCATGACTGTGGCTCCTGAGATCCGTCGTACTTTTGTTGGTCATGAGGTAATTTGAAGCCTTTGGGTACTGGCGTGATGCGAACCCTACGGGTAAAGCATGGAGCCCCCATCTCCTTTTCATTGTCTTCGTAGTCATATGTTCTGTTGGGAGTTCTAGATCGTTGGGTTCCTTTGTTTTTTGGACTGTTGTATCGTCCTGGTGACGGCGTCCTAGATCGGCGACTTCCACTTCTATGCCGAGGACTGTTGTGACGGCATGGTGATCTTGGTTTATGGGTTCTTTTGTTGCGATATGCCTCCTCCTCTTTCGCTGATAATTTGTTGCCTACCATCTTCAATCTATTTAGCGCTGCTCGGTGCATATGTTCCCTCGGGTCTCCTAGATTTGGTTGTGTTGTATGCAGGTATGCTTGAGCTGCCACCAATGCTGCTTCAGGAGTTTTTGGTATAATATTTCCTTGCTCGTCGACCGATAGGAAGGACAAGTCTAGGTTTTTCGAGATACTTTGCCATTCTGAGTACTCGAGGTTCTCATATCTTGATCCATGTCGATGATGCCTTCTGTTTGTGTACGACGCGTCACTACGTGCTCTGCGAGCAGCGTTGCTTGCTGCAATGGCTGAGTCCTTCCTTTTCTGTATTTCAATCCTCTCCTTTGCTAATTGTTTCGCCTGCTGCCTTAGGACGTAATGGTATCCTAAAAGCATGTTTTGGCTGGAATTTGTTGGTATTGGCGTGCCGTGCTCCACGGCTATTCTGATTGCTCTCCACTCATCGGCTGATAGTCGAACTTTTACCCTTGTTGCGAGGGAGTCAGCGGTTTCTCCTTCTGCTAAGTGATTTGCCCCTCTATTTATGTTTGCTGGATTAAGCACTGGGTTATTGTTGTCGTCGAGTTCTTCTGAATTATCTCCTGTGATGGCGAGTATCTGATATCGATTGTCGAGTTTACTGTTTTGACTTGAGAAGATTGAGTTATCCTCTTCAGAAAGTTCTAGTCCCGTCTTCCAGGTGTCTGTTGATTGGTCTGAGGTGTCATCATGGCAGATCGTGAGATCTTCGAGTTGCACTTCTAAGCCCAAATTCTCCATGGTTTCGTCGCCTCCTGCGATTTCTCCTTCTTCTGCTTCTGTCAAGCTGACCGGCGAGCTTACCTCACTGGAAGAGCCTTCTGATGATTCTGACATTGCTATTGTCTCGTGCTCACTTGCCGACGAATCCGGTTTCGTCGGATCTGAAAGGCGAATCGAACCTAGTGATCCGACGCGAAAGTTTAGACTTCCAATCGTCAAATCCATATCTTGATCCATACTCTCGAATACTTGCGCAAAACTTGACTGGTGAGGTTGAAAATCGACGATTCCGAAGGGTATCTGAATTTTGTCGACTTGTGGATTGTTGTTGGCTAAAAGCAAAAAAGCCGTCGAATTCATGATTCTGACGCCCAGAGTCCCCACGGTCGGCGCCAATTGACGAGGGTTAAACTCGAAAATGTCCTAGATGAAGGACTTAGGATCGGGGAGATAGGGCGTCGGATGAACTCGAAGGTGAAATCAGTCAAACAAGGTGGTTATGAAAGTAAACGTGGGCGTAAAACCTGGCTTGCTTTCAATCTGTCCCACACCATCCCCTCCTGGCCCCTATATATAGGTGGCTAGGTCTCAAGGATCGGGTGGGATCCGATACAGATTATAATATCGACATACGACATGAACTCGTATTTCGACTAGTATTACAATTGGGCCTAGCTTAACGGGCCTCAGGGGTACTCAACTGACGGGCTCTATTATCTATACCCTTGTCAGCTGCCCTTGCCCCAATCTCTATCCATATATCCCAGACCTCCATTCAGCCCCCATCTCCCCTGTTGATTTGAGAATTTTTAGAAACCCTAGATGCAGCTCTCTCTTTCTCTCTCTTCTTCCTTCAAATTGTGGTGGCTAGTGATGGAGGAAAGACCAAGAAGCCGACAACGACCATGATGGCCTCCTCATCGATCTGGAGACCCGACACGCGGGAGTGGCGGTCTCCTCCCGCCTCCTCTACTCCGACCACGATTGCGGTATGGTGCTCCTCACCGACCTCGATCGATGGCGGCGGCCTTTTTCCCTACGATAGTCGCGACGGCCTACTCCCCGTTGATCTAGAGCCCGACCTGGCGCGCGGCAACGACGGTCTCCTCATGCATCCTCTACCCCGACCAAGACTACGGTATGGTGCTCCTCACCGACCTCGAGGCGATGGTGGCGGCCTTTTCCCCTACGATGACTGCGACGGCTTGCTCGTCCTTGACCACGACAGCATCATGATGCTCCCCCGACCATGACCACACCCTTTTGTTTCAAGTAAAGCTCTCTGTTTTTCTTCCTTCATTATCGTCATGTTTCAGCAGCCATAGTTGCAGGTATGAGTAGCAGCTGCTACATTTTGGAAGCTGTTGTACCTAAATGTCCTTTGATTTGGCCAGATGCAGATGCATAGGCATAGGTAGTAATAGTCAGATGCAGATGCATAGTGAGATCTTTATGTGTTCAATGTGTTCTTTCTCGATTCCTATTGCCAGAACTAAACCTCTGTGTATTGAGGAGGTTCTGCAGATCTTATGTATGATAAAGTTATTATCCTATAGATCTATCTTGGATCTGCGATGTTTCTGTTGTACCACTCTGGTCGATGTAATACTAGTGAGACGGTGTTTCATTGGTATTATATCAACAACTTGCATACTACACATGCAGCGATATGCTAGGACACCACAATATGGACAGTGTAGTGCGCTTGAACTGAAGTCCCGCCGGAGTCTTCCACAAATACACATTTAAGTAGAATAGTATATTTTCGATTGTCTGACATGTCCAATATAATGATAGTTAAGCTTTCTAATATGTGTTTGTTAAGAAAAATAAAAGTTTTAAAATTTTGAATTGTATCATCAAGAACTTTGAGATGTTTCTTCTCACGACTAGAAAAGAAGCAAAATAGACTACTATAGTTAGCCCATTCCAAGTTTTGCCTGTTGCTAATTCAAATTAGGATGTTTTCTTACATACCACCCTTAACTTCATAATAAACTTTAGTTTTGTTACATGAAAAACATATGATTGATGATAATATTGTCTTTTTATTGTTACGAAAGTGTAGTATTTATAAATGACTTTGGGTTAATATTTATGAATTTTTGTAAGAAAAATTATTTTACGCATGAGGGCATGCTGCTACTTTACGGATCTAATTATTAATCTAAAATACACTACAACTACAGTTGATAACACATTTACAGCTCTACGCCCTCTTGCAAAGTTGTATACAAGCTGTTAGGATTTTCAATCCAGATTAGCCTTATCGCTCACGCTAGGCATGCAGAGGTCTCGGTTGATAATGCGCTGATGAACAATGGATACTGTAGGATTTTTTATGTTCTTATTGCTTTTGGTTATTCCCACAGATGACGGTCCAACCCATGTTTTTATTAGTTTTGGCAAGTCACGAGCCAATAATTGGTAGCCACATACATTTTAACTATTTATTTTATTGGCTTTGTGCTTTTATTCCTATGCAAAATTAAATTGTAAAGGAGTGTCTACGTGACGTCCTTGGAAAAGGTCACTCCTATATGAAGGACAAGGCAATGCAGATCACATTAGATTTCAACCATTTTGGGGATGAACTCGTTGAGAGGAGCCAAGGTATATTCAGTAACTAAAATGTTGTTTCATAGAAGCACTAAATGCTGAAATTTTCCCTGATATATAGCACATGCTCCCTCCGTTTCAAAATATAAAATATTTTAGCTTTGTGAAGTAAATGTATCTAGACTTTATTTAGTATGTAGGTTCACTCGAATATATATATTAAAAGTTGTCTAGATACATTTACTTTACAAACATAAAACATCTTATATTTTAAAACGGAGGGTGTATGTGTTTGTCTGTACAACATTACACTATACAAACCGCTTCCATGCGGTTTCAGTATTAACAGTTGCATGTATTGACTATTGAGTTAACGATGTATCTGTCTATATAAGTTAATAGCTAGACGGTTAGTCCTATTTGTAGAACCAAATTTCCTTATGGCTAGAATTGCTCGTGTACGGATTTATGAAGGCATGCTTATGATATTGGCTAATATATGTAGACCTGTAGTTATGTGTGTAGCAAAGAGAAAGTGTGATATACTGATACTCGCTCAGCTTTCACATGTAGGAGGTGGAGAAGTCAAAGATTTTTAGACTGGTTGTGTTGCTGACAATCACAACTGGATCATCCTCTTGAACTGCATGGACCTAGGCCAAGTGATTAATCAGATGCTTATGAATATACTAAAATTGTGAATACAAGGGTCGAAGTTTTGACGCATCAGACCACCTGTGCGAGTGAAATGCTAGAAAAGATCATCTGCGAAAATTTTTGTCAAAAAAGACCCCCTGCGGGTGGCGGCACGTTTGGCCAGGCGACACGTGGCACGTGCCGCCTGGGCCAACGCCGGCATGGGGGTGCCGCCATCCCCAAGTCCGGCACGTAGGCTGGCAGGTGACGGCGGTGGGGCATGCCGCCTTAGCCGTTGCCGGCAGGGTGACGTGGCGCATGCCTGCCAGATTTGGCAGTGGCGGCAGGACCCACCTCTTCGAACGGCCGTCGGTGTTGGTTGTGGCGGCACCCCCATGCCGGCGTCGGCCCAGGCGGCACGTGCCACGTGTCGTCTGGCCAGACGTGCCGCCACCCGTAGGGGGTCTTTTTTGACAATTTTTTTGGCAGGTGGTCTTTTCTAGCATTTCACTCGCGCAGGTGGTCTTATGTGTCAAAAATTCTACAAGGGTCTTGACTGTGATGACACCAGCTAATGTCTTGCCTCACCAACCTCTACACCGCTGCAATGGCGAGATTAAGAGTCTGGCTCTAGAGCTATATGATGTGTTGATCTCAAGTGAACAATTCCCTTTTCAGCCAGTATTTATATATCAACGCAGTTTATTTGTTTTGTTGAAATCTGATCCAAGAAAGATTATCAGAAAGTTAGGATTTAACTTGGTTGGGGTGCGCCAGCCCAGGCTGTAGTGCAACGCCTGGGCGACACCTGAGGGGCCCAATAGCAAGCTATCGTGATGTTCCCTCCCTCATAAAAAATAAATTTAATATCGTTGTGGGCACATGGCCCACATATCAGATATTAAATTGATAAGAACAGATACTACACTTGATCTTAGCCAAAAGGCCGAGAAAGGTATGATTTGCTTCAGCGCCCAGGGTCTTCTTATATAGCGGGTCGTCGCCTCCGGTTCTCTCTAGCTGCGCGAGGTGGGACTAAACGAAAGACTAGCATCGGCGCAGCCGCACACTTCCGTTCCGTGGTTATTTCGAGAGGCTTTCCTCGGCCGGCTGGGCTGTAGTAGAAAGAAGCCCAGATACATGGCCCAGCATTGTAACTGGATGACTTTCGACTGGCTTCAATATTTGCAACAAAATTGTATTAGAGCATCTCCAGCAGTAGCGCTATATCTGCGCGCTGTAAAACGCCGAACCAGCGCGCTGTATCCGCATGCAGCGCGCGGAGCCCGCGAGTCCTTCGCCGGAAGCTCCAAAATGGCGCTAGCCAATGCAGCGCGCAAGCAGCACTTCACCAGGAGCTGCATACTAGCGCGCGCTCGACCAGCGCAAACAACAATCCAACATATGCATACATCCAACTAGATCAAACAAACACCAAAAATTGAACAAAAAATGTCTAAAAAAAATTATTACACAAAGTTCCCTCCATAGTTTCTGCCTACCAAAAACTGAGCCACCTATCTTGGGCTTCTTGTTGGCTCGCCAAGCCAATACCATGGCAATAGCCTCATCTTCCTCCATATCAAACTCATCATCGGAATCATCATAGGATGGGGATGAACTAATCTACATATGTACACAAATAATTAAAACATCTTCTACCTAACAAGAAATGGGCGCGGGCGCGGTGGAGCAAACCTTTTGGGGATTTTGACGAACACCTTGTGTGCGCCAAGTTCGCTCCCGGCAAGAAGACATCGGCGCCGGCGAGGGTGAGCGCTGCGCCGCGGAGGCACGCCTTCAACGAATCGACCGAGCGCGGCGCCGCGGCGGCACGACTTCAACGAATCGACCGAGCGCGGCGGGCGCGGCGGCCAAGGGGGGCGTGGGCGGGGCGGAGACGGGGTAGGTGAGCGCGGCGTCGACGGGCGCTGAGCGGGGGCGGCCGCCGGTGAAGCAGAGCGCGGCGCCGACGATTTGTTTGGTGGCGGCGGCGGAAGGAGCGCGGAAAGGGAAAAGAGGCGCGGGAGAGCTGTCGGCGCGGGAGGGAAATTTCACGGCGGTTGCGCGTCTCCAGCGAAAGCGCGCGCGCGAGAAGAAGCACCAAAACTCCCGCGCCGGATTGCGCAGAATGCAGCGCCGCGGTATTTGTTTCCAGCGCGCGAAACTATGCAGCCTCTGCTGGAGGAGGATACAGCGCGCGCGCGCGGCAAAAAATCAGTTATTTTAGCGCTGCGCTATTTTAGCGCCACTGCTGGAGATGCTCTTACATCCTAGGATTCTCTGCTAGAATTTTTTAAAGAACTTGACCAATTTTTTTTTTTGCTGCATCAAATCATCCCTACGAAGTACGCAGTTCTGCTTTCAAAATTTTATAGACTAAAAGGATACAAAGTACAAATGCACATGTAAAGTACAGAATCAACACAGTAATGACGTACATGGAAAATATACACATATGCAATTTCCGACCAAGGGATGGGATGTTTTACCTTCACCAAAGATGCGACGAAACACCACACATGCGCTCAGCTCGGCCTCTATTTAGTATGTATACAATGTAGTGTTCTCTTTCTTTTCTTCTTGTTTTGCTGAACCGTGTTTAGTTTGCTCAAAGTATTCCTTCAACCGAAAATCGCACATTGTTTCTATACATTACTGGACGAAAAGTATCTACACACTCGAGTTCTCGACTCAATCAAGTTCAGAAGTATCTTGCTGAGAACAACCTCTGGACCATTTGGCAATCCGCCCGTCCCAGGATGAACTGACAAGCATTGGATCAAACGGATGCCAGCTGCAGTCACGAACTGCCAGGTCATGATATCCATCCAGTTTGGCGACTTGTGATCCACTTACCTGAACATGAAACAAGACAATTTTAATAAAACATTTTGAGAAAACGCAAAGCTTACTTTCGATGCATTGATAGAAGGCGAATGATTAGAAGCTAATGACAAGGCTGTAACATCCGAGAGAGAGCATGAAAATAAAAGTAACTAGTTCAATTCCACGTAATAAGGTGAAAGGGGAATGGAGTGTTCAGTTTGCCTTCAGCCTTGACTATACTCATGTAAATATTGATGTCACACGACCAAGACCAAGGTACTTCATCAGTGATCCAATTCATCAAAGTGTCACATTTCAAATTCAGATGGAGCATGCTATACCACTTCTATTTGAAAAGTTCCAAGACGATTTGACAAATTTATCATAATGGGATATGTGGCTATAGAACAATCAAATGTTGCCACTGAATTAGCAGCGACAAAATGGTAACAGGAGAAATAAGTTAATAGGAAATGCAACCAAGAAATGGTACTTCTAGTACCATTCCCATCACTTTGTACTGCGGTTGAATTCATGCAATCCGACCTTCTAAGTTTTATTAAAAGTATACACAAAATCGTATAGATTTGGTCGCATGAAATTATACTAGATTTGTCATTAGAAGTACCTCAAAGCTATTATTACCAAATTATCCTAACATGCATTTGGAGGAAAAAAAGTAGTGATTAGAGAGGTATACAGGAGATTGCATTGATGTTCACTACATCAAGGACAAGAATGGATGACTAAAAGCTCTAGTGCGCTATCATGCATGTTGAATAGGAACATACCACGTCATAAATGCAGACACTAGCATCATAAGATCCTGTATATATGTACTTTTGTCCCGAGCTGTACAAAAGAAGAGGGTATTAGCACACATGTACTAAACAATTAGAATTTTTTTTTTTCAAGGATACACCCTGGAAGGTGTATCGGTTTCATAGAAGAAGAGGCCAAGACGGCCGATACAACGCCAAAAGGCTCCACGATACAAACACGACGCCACGCGGACAACAACACAACCCACACCAACCAAGCGACAAGACTCGCCTTGCATCGACTCCCGCCAAGAATGGCAAGGAAGGGATACACCGAGCTTCTAGGCCGCGTCACAACCTAAGCTAGGAACTCCACGAGATCGACTCCAACTCCAAAATAGCACAAGCCAACGCACCGCCCGCCCATAAGCACCCAAGATTGGCAAGCGGACAGCGGGGCCGAACCATACCAGACGAGGCGTCGATCAAGAAGCGCCGCCAAAGGTGTACATAGCGCCCCGAAAGCCCACGCTCTGAGCAGTGGCCTACACTGACTACAACTGGCATACCGAAGACTCCACGAGCCACCAAGGCGACGCCTCCAAGGAGGAAACGACGCAGCTACGCCGCCGCCGCCCGATCCGAAGATCGGATCTAGGGTTTCCCCCGGTGCTCGAGGCGGCGAAGCACGGATAGCGCCATGACGACGCCTCCAAGAAGGTGACGGCGCCCGCGGGCGTCACCGTCGTCAGCTTCACGCAGGGATTTCGCCCCGGCCCTGCCGTCAACCCCAGCGTCCATCGGATACGCACAGAAAGGAGCTGGCTTTGGCACACCAACCAGGAGATGCGAGCCATAGCTGTCCAAGGCGGAGCAGGGAGCGCCGCTGACCGCCTCACCACCACCAAACGGAGGCTGGACCGCGACCACGCCACCGGGAGTCGAGGATCCCCTTCGACTGTCAGCCAGCCTGGGATCAGAGGCCTCCAAGCTGGATGACCACGGCGGCTGCAGCGCCACCACGGCACGCTGCCTGCGCCAGCGCCGGAGTCGTGGCTCGCTCGGCCCGACCAGGCCCAGATCGAGCCCGGCCGCCAAGAGCCGCCACCAGACCCCGGCCGCCAATTAGAAAATAATAATGATGTAAAGTTGCCAATCGGAGGCACAAGGTATAATACTTGACATGGCATAGTGAAGTTACCTATACATGGGAGAGAAGTAGCAACGGATTAACGTGCGGAGAACCGAATGGCCCCGATATGTAGCTAGTGACTGATCATGTGGATGCTTTTGTTGCTTCTGCTGTTGTGGATATCTTGAATATCTGTAGTCCCAAGCAGGGATTCTGTTTTCGGAACTGCATCAAACATGAGATCAGTATTTCAAATCTGAGCAGCCAAATAATTAAGTAAGCAAACTAAACGTTCCTCAGACATACCCATCGGTATTCGATGTCATTTTCCTAATGTCCCACATCTTAATAGCTTGATCTTTTCCATTTGATATGAAACATCGACCATCTCCACGGCTGTCAATATGAGTAATGCCATGCAAATGTCCAGTCAAAACTCCAGCAGCCTCCCCTGTGGACAAACAACGTCTGTCCCAGACCTGAATGATAACGATATCAAATACCACAGCATTTCTAAAATGAATAAATTTAAGAAGAAATATTAAGTTCTGTTCGAGAGAAAATAAATTTAAGAAGAAATATTAAGTTCTGTTCGAGAGAAAACCTCAAAATTATCTTAGTCAACGCATAAGTTTTCATGTAATGTAAAACTACATAGGAATTACTGACATATGCATTCTTGGTGCTTTGAATTAAGAATAAATTTGAATTCAACATGATACTTATTTCATTTAAGAATTAAGAACCAGGAAAGAAGTACTGTGAAAAAAGGTTCAGATATAGGGAATAATACTCGACTAAGGAACAAACTGGATAAGTTAGGTTATTGACATTGCTACTGAACCATCACATTTTATTTATGCACCTGCACAATGCATATCTTTCAGGTACCAAAAAAAAGGTCGTCAAATGCTACAGAAAATTAGCCAACGTGTCATCTATTCTGTGACATGTAATTCTTTCTTTCTTTGTCAGGAATGATGACATATAATCTGCCACTACTGGACACAAAAACATCCAGAATCAGTGTGTTCAGTCTTTCAGCAATTGGAGGTGGTAACATAAAAAGACTTCACACTTAATACTAATTGCTAACAGCGAGCTACCTTGCATAGATTATCATCGCTTCCAGAATAAATGAGATTGCCACTTTCATCCGCGAATGCTACTGTGTTGACATCAGACTGAAATATCAGAAGAAAAACAATTCAATTCATAAATAACATAGATTTGGTGCACAAAGATCACTAAGATGCTACCAATACACAGAGGAAGAAAGCAAGGATTCTCATACACTTGTGCAATGAGAAAGAAGATCTACATATCTTGTACTATGCTTCCAGGCTAGCTAAGATATTTCATACATGGCTGAGTTTATTTGAGCAGACTAACAAGTGTAAGTGTACAAGTGGATTCTACTAGCCCTTTCCACCAGTTCGGACTTTTGGTTGTGTCGGCTAGTGCATGAAGCTTAACATGGTATGAGAGCTAAGGTCTCAAGTTCGAGTCCTGGCTTTCACAATTTATCCTAAAATTGTTGTTACCCCTCGGTGTCCACGTATAGGCCTCTTGAGCCATACCTCGGTGTCCACGTATAGGCCTCTTGAGCCATACCTCCAAGTCACCGGACCACATACAAGGCCTCTTGTGCCTAACTCTGAGTCTCTACACATGTTGACTTGTCCTCTCCGTCACATGTGAGTGGGGGTGTTGAAGTGTATAAGTGGATTGTACTAGCCCTTTCCATCAGTTTGGACTTTTGGTTGCGTTGGCTAGTGCATGAAGCTTAACATGGTATCAGAGCTAAGGTCTCAAGTTTGAGTCCTGGCTTCCGCAATTTATCCTAAAATTGTTGTTACCCCTCAGTGTCCACGTATAGGCCTCTTGAGCCATATCTCTGAATCACCGGACCACGTACAAGGCCTCTTGTGACTACCTCTGAGTCTCTACACATGTTGACTTGTCCTCTCCGTCACATGTGAGTGGGGGTGTTGAAGTGTATAAGTAGATTGTACTAGCCCTTTCCATCAGTTCGGACTTTTGGTTGTGTTGGCTAGTGCATGAAGCTTAACAACAAGTATTCGGACAATTCATTCTGCGGAACAAACAGAACAACCCAGTTTGACTATGCCCAACAAACCAGCAGAGCAAGATGCCAAGACTGCACGTTTTCATTTGCTTATGGTAGCCAACCTGACACTTCAAATTATATATTGATGCCACTGGATTCCAAAAGAAAAAGACTGATTTTATCAAGTCGTAATCCAAGCATAAACTCCTTGACTGGAGCAACTTGCTAGCTTTTGTACATGAGTCATAGCCAAAAAACAATCAACCATTGTGTAACTTAGCATACTGAAATTGGCATCACAGAATACTTTCTAGAAGCACAATATGTGAGCACATAGGTGTCTTGCTTAAAAGGGAAATGCTAACAGTTTAGGTGTTTGTTCGTTTAATGTTGGTAGGCAAAACCTTATTAATCAAAATTAATTCGTAGAAAACATCAAACAGAGAGATGTTAGGGCTTCGTGTGTCCGATTGGGTGCTTCAATATGTCTTGCAAAGAAACTGGCCAACATATAGTGGGGGCATAAAAAGGGTCAGAACTTAAATGATGTTGTCAGTCCCGATCACTGTCACCGTTTGAAAGGCCTGCCATCCAAATGAGAACTTCCATATCCTACGTCCACCAAATATCATTAAACAATACCATTATCAATCTTCCTATTCAGCAATATCATTTTTTTTCGGAGAAACACAAAAGCTTTGCATCTCGATGCATCAATAGAAAGAAGGGTTTAAGTACAAGGCTGAAAACGGACAAACACCACACTTTTACAAGGGTACACCAAGCATCAGAGACTTGGGGCAGCAGTGATATCATTTTTTACCATTTTATGTTTAGATAGATCATTATCAGGGTACAGTACCATATTTGTAATCCACACCCATTTATAATTAAAAAAACAAGCAAATAGATCATGTCTGAATAAGCATGAATGAAGTCACTTGGCTGATAACAGAGAATAACCAACTTCAGGACGTCTGGTTATTATTCACTGCAGTGAGATATGAACCAAAAACATAAAGAGATATGTGCAAAGAAATGATCAGACAAAGATGATAATGACAATAATCCAAGAAAGGATAAACTATCATACTGTATGAGCAGGCAAACGCAATGCAAGTTTGTCCGCCTGAAGGTCATAGACATATATTGAGTCATCGTTACTGCCAGCGACAAGCTCTCGGCCATCAGTGGAGAACTTAACAGAAAACATTCCAAACGAATATCTAACATCTTCATGCTGAGAAAAATCTAATCCATCATGTATGTCCTACAGAAAGATTTAAGAAGCATCAATAGTTGAACATAAAACTATTCATCAAGCATCTTTGTGGAGAGAGAAAAAATCAAATGCAAGGGTGCACTATCTCAATAGGGGAGAAACAGTCATTTTTCTTGCAGAGTGCAGATCTTAATGAGAACTCACAGTGACATTAGCATATGATTCTCTTGAAGCAGTCCCGATATTGACAATATGGATAATAGGTGCCAGGCTAGAGTAGACCTACAGATTGGCACGTCATAAGGAAGATCAGAAATGCAATTATGCACGCAGAAAGGAAAGAGTGAGAGAACAAGTATGACGTGTCAAACATACACGTAAATAGAGACCAGTGAAGTAAGGCCTAGACAAATGCAGATAGAAAGGGCTAACTAGTGTGTAAATTTTGACATCTCCAATGCTCGTACCAGCACATGAAACTGTGTGATTGAATGTCTTGGATGAACAAAATGAATTGGGAAAACTAATTGTCTCCAAATCTCCACAGCTGCATTTTACTTAAATTTTAGTATAGAAAATGCAGAGTTGAGCTACTGAAGTGACACATATTTGAGTCAGTAACTCATCTATACAATGAGCTAAGTCCAACAGTGGCCAATTTCTAGAATGTTGGGCTCGGATTATTAGCCCATTTAGTCCACCATTATAGTTTTATTAATCTTTAAAAAATACTCCTGTTATGTAAAAAAAAATTGGTAACCTAATAAATAGGTTACTCCAAACATATGCCACCAGAGGAATAAGAACACATCATATGAATTACAAAGATGGTGCCAATCTTCTGATAACAGCATAAACAAAACGTCCAGTAATAATTTTCAACCCTCGCCGTAGTTCCACTACTGGTACATGGAAGCACACACTGACCCAACTAATCATATTCTGCAAATCTGATACTCCCTCCGACCCATAATACTTTTCGCTAATATAGATGTATCTAGACACATTTGAGTGATAGATACATCCGTATTAGCAAAGAGTAATATGGGTCGGAGGTAGTACTTGATACACTTTAGTTTATCCATGTCAGTGTAAGGTAATTGCGTGTCAGATATTTCTTCTTAATGAGAAGAATGAAAGAGATTGACTGCACGAATTGATGACAAAGATGCACCGGAAGCCACATGAATTCAGAAACTGAGCTAATGCATCCATAGCAAGTTAGGGGGGCGGGGGTATTGTGAAACTTACAAGAAACCGTTGATCAGGTGATAACGATACATCACTAATTGTCCATCTCAAATTTCTAGCATGAATGTCTTTGTGCACTTCCCAATCTTTATTGACATCATATATTCTTATGTGGCTTCCCTGGTGATTAAAGCCAAAGGACAATTAGGGAAACCAACTAAAATTTCAAGGATGCTTCACCTGCGTTTACTTGAGCCTAGTAAAACTTCAAAAATTATTGGTTGGGGCATAGCTTACCTGAAAACCAGCAACAAAAAGAGAACCATCGGCAGAAAACTGAGAAACATAAGCTCGTGAATCCATTCTGTCCACTATTTCAGGACCGTCCACTGGAAGATAATGACCAAGAACAAATGCACGATCGACTGAAGAGAACCTCCCATTTCCTGAAGAATTACATTCCCTTCCACGTAATAACCTAGTTATTGACACTGCATCCATGGACCTGCGGATGCTTTCACTAGGCCTGATCTTAGTCGAGTCATATGGAAGATATCATTATGTAATTTTGAGAACTCATTTTTCACTTCGACTGAACTAGATCCATCACTACTCTGCCCTTCATGTTCAGTGTATGTCTCCTCTAGCCTACTCATCCCGTAACCCATCCTCTTGGACTGTTATATGTATCAAGGCTTCTCCTTCCAAATGTTCATCGATATGCAGACTCCAAAGCTTGCTTCCGGAGATTGAAGAAGTTCCAAAAACAAAGAAAACTGCTGTGAGTGTGCGAGTAGGTACAAAAGCATACATTGGATATATGCTTCACAAGAGCAAGATATGTACACCCTATGATTATGAAACGTGCTACCAGCCGAAGATCATGTGCTCCTTCACTACAAGGTATTTGATTTTCAAACAGTATATCAAAGCAGTGGACTAGAAAGGAGCTAAGCACCAAACAAATATATATCTACAGACAGTCCAACTCATTATTACACAACTTAGAAGCTCATTTTAGCAATGTCCTATGATAGAAATATTCAGAGATAAAAGTAATTAGCTATTGCCCTATAACTAAAAGTCTACTCAGAAATGTATTCTGCACTGGATTTCTCTGCGTGGTAGTAAGTTATGGTCGCGTAGTGAGGAAGAACAAACAATGTCAATCTGTGTTCCCGCATTTGCTTGCCTTATCTCATGCAGCTCTGACCTACTACTGCCAGTTTCAAAATAAAATTCTTGTACGAATCAGTTCATTATGGTCCCAATAAGCTACCCAAAAAAGGCGTTCAAACCGTCACGGTGCCCCTGCCCGTTTCTTCAGTTAAGCGCAGAACAGGTTAACACCGATAGCAGGAACACGCTGCAGTCAGCGACCAAGCCTGCAGCTACGAACGGCAAACACCGCCGGCGCAAACCCTAGCCGCGCGTGCTCCCTACCGCCGATCCTCGCACCTGCTAACCGTTTCCTCAACGCCGACGCAATCACCCGGACCAAAAACAGCAAGCAATTCGAGGCGGACGGAACTAACCGAGCAGCGAGAGGGGCCGATTTGATCGGGAGAGGAAGGAGGCCGCACGCTCGAATCAAACCGTATGGAGCTGAATCGGGGTCCGGCCAGCCTCTCGGTCGCGGCGGCGACTCCGCCGTCGTGGCTCACTGGACGCTGGGAGTTGGGGGCTGCTCTTCCTCCTCTCGCCTGGGAGGAGCAACCAGATTTTTGCCACCGTTTCCTCGCGTGGGTCCCGCCCGCTGACAACCACCGCCTGCCAACCGCTAGGCCGTTTCGGCTTTCTGCAGTGGGCCGGAAACCGTAAGAATAAAAGGGCCGAGTCAGGCTGTGTGTTGGCCTGTGGGTCTCAATGAGTTGCCCATTTACATGCTCTATGCCCAGCTTTTTCTTGGAAAAATCAAGGGTAACCTCCGTTTCTCCACAAAAAAAAAGGTCTGTAACCTAAAGTTAAACAGTTTAAAATTTTGATCAAATTTGTACAAATAACATATACGGTACGTGATTTACTGGGTTAACTCATTTCATGGCAAGTATTTTACACCAGAGAGAGTAGTACTAGTACTCTAATGTTAACAAGTTTGGTACTCCTGCCGATGATGATTGACTACTCTAATGGTTGTGTGTGTGCATGCAGCCTTGGCATTGCGGTTCAAATAAAATTTATGGGAGAACCTTCATCAGTATTTACAGGTCTGTTGTTTGTGTTTCTTTGGTTGTCTTCAAAAATATACAAGAGTGTGTCATGAAAGAAGAAAGAGTATGAAGACCTTAAAAGATTTGATTGTTTTTTAGACTTTATTTTATATTTAATGAAGACAGTTTATGTATCTGTACCATGTACTATTTGTTTCATTGAATATATATGGTATTGATTATTAAAAAAAGTTTGGTGCAGATATCCTTATTTCACTAGCACCCCAAGGTAAGGTTCGTTCTCGTAGTTTCTGGGTACATAGGTATTTTCTCCAAAGAAACGAGAAATGTGTTGATGGAACGAATAAAACATGAGCCAGGTTATATTTTGGCAATCAATACTCCAAAATAGTCTCTAAATTGAGAAGGTCTAATTTTCGTAATCGACCAATTAGTTAACATACCACTGAACCACTTTTTATGAACATAATGACAACTCCAAAGTAAAAAAGAGTTAACCTAAACAGTAAAAGGCATCTAGATACATGTGTCAGAAAAAATCTAAAACATGTTTATATTTAGGAGTTGAAGGAGTACTATTTCGCATGGGAGGAAGTACACAAATAACCGGTGCCGCGTGCACTTCACTAGTATGTCCTGAAATAACGTGTTTTTTGTTATCATTGTAATCAGTGCGCGCATCATTGCAAGCGCGTAGGCGTAGCCTTTTGTCATTGGAGCAGGCATCGCTGTGTACACTACAGTACTGTATCATCATCCAACCGCGCAGGCAGCAGCGGCACATCAGCCGTCAAGTCACCCGCTCGCTCGCTCACGTGGATCGGCGGCAGAGCAGAACCCCCACCGGTCAAATGCGGTGCACCGGGTCGACGGACGGACGGGAACATCCGTCGTATGTGGGGGTGGGGCTGGGTGATGACGTGACCTCGTCGTCACCCGATCGCCTCATCAGCGACGTACAAGAATTTTATCCGCGTATACGGGATCGAGCACGCTTTGCTCCGTCGGGCGGCGGTGGACGCAGAGCGCGACGCTTGTGAAGCACAACAGTAGGCTCGCTGCCCGCCGGCACGGCACAGGTTCTGGACCATCGCCGGCTGGCCTCTGGGTTTGGCCGGAGCAGAGCAGGAGGGAGGGAGACAGTCGGAAGGGTGGATGAATGGATGAGAGGCACGAGGCGGGACTCGACTTTTCCGGCGTACCGGTGGCGGTGGCGGTGGCGGCCGATATACTACGTAGGAAAGGAAAGGAAAGGATAGGAAATAATTGAGGGCTACCCACGTACTACTCCGCCTGAGTCCTGACCTACTGCTACTGGCTACTAGTAAAAGGCTACGTGCGAGCGGCGTAGGCGTAGGACACGTTTCGGACTCCCTCTGGCTCCCCCGTCGCTCTCACCGCAAAGCAGCCCCCGTCTCGTCTCCTAGCTGCCTTCCTGTCCCGCCCCTCCCTCCCGTCTTCCGTCTCCTCCGCATCCAGCTTAGCGTAAAGTGCAGAATCCACCGGTGCCGAGTTAAGCCGCGCTAGTGAAGCTCGCACTGACGATCACGCTGGTTAAGTGGTTATAGACAGGTGACAGCGGAGTCTGCAAATCTAAAGTCTAAACATGCAGGGAAGCTTTGCGCCTGATCGATCGACAGACGCTGACTGACACTTCCCCAGATTAAGTCTGATATACTAGATCTGGAGCTACTTTGCTCACTTGCACGCATAATGCCGGTTGACCACGAATCGACCGTGCCTTCTGCCCCCGCTTCCAGATGCTCGTGAACCACGAATGGCATTCTCAATTTGCAGGCCACCAAGTGGGAATTATCTGGCTTTTCCATTTCGGAGAACAAGTGGTGGAACTTCCCGTTCAGTCCATCACTCGAGGAACATTTCTGGATCGTCAGATCTCCCATGGCCATTCCTTAACCCCCGCGGTCCAGATCAGCGAATCACTCAACAACTAAAAAATCTCAACAACAACAAAAAAACTAAAACGGTACGTACTTAGTTAGGGCATGCATATCACGGCACCTATAAGGGGTTCGTAGTTGCTACTACTACCCCTGTTTTTGGTTATCGTGTGTTTAGGTTTATTCAAAGTCACACACCTTATTCAAAAATCATTGATGTATTATATAAACTTGCAAAATCTCAACACGGAATGCCTTATATTCTAGGCTACACAAAAAGATGACAAAACACTAAAAGATTTTGGAGGTTTGAATTTTTGCAATGTTCACTAGTAACTTCATTCCTAAATATAAGAAGTTTCGTTAATCAGTCTACGAAAACATCTTATATTAAATACAAAGGTAATATTTTAGATCTTCAATTTTTCATAGCCTATAGAACAGAGTATTCTCATTGGGTTTTTGCATACTGGTAGAATACATTATTGTCTACATCTAAGATTTTTGGAAACGTTGAATGACGTTTTTGAAAAAGAAAAAAAAACGGACTTTATATAACCTGAGCTCTAAAACACGCAGTCGGAGTCCTCCGCCAAAGCATGGAGGAGTTGGGCCTTGAGGGTGGAAACGGAATACATACATTGCTTTTTTCCGTTTCCGCATTAACAAATATAATAAAAATGGTAGTTTTAATTATTGGATTTTTATTCTTTCTTTTCTTCCTTTTTTGTGGGGGAGGGGTGGGGGGGTGACTTCGCTGATGGCATGTTTGTTTGGTCTGCATCTCCCCCGTATGTGAGATGACTAGTGAAGACGGACTTAACAAGACACTTCCTACTAGTCCTTTGGTTACAAAGTCACCCTGTAATGGCACCAGTAATCATACTAAGATAAGAAGAGTAACCACTACAGCACACAGCCAAGGGGCCGACGGCCCCGAGCCGTCGGCATAGACGAAGATGCCGTCGGCACAGGCTGTGCCGACGGCCGCCGTCGGCACAAGGCCGTCGGGCTACGCGGGCGTCGGGCGAGGCCAGCTGGCCGTCGGCACAGACCCAGCCGTCGGCACAGCCTAAGAGGCGACGGCAAAGCCTCGCCGTCGGCACGAACGGCCGTCGGCACAGACGACAGGGGGCCCCACCTGGACTTTCGCGCGAAAAATTCCAGCCGGCCTTTTTCTGCTCGTCCCGCGCGCAAAACCTGGGTCCCACCTGTGCCGACGGCATTGCCGTCGGCACAGCCCCTGCCATATGGCACACGCCAGGGCTGTGCCGACGGCACAGTTTTCTTTTTCTTGTTCTGGACATAAATAGCACATGATCATCAGAACAAATTACAGTATATATTGATAGCAATTTACAACATATAATCAGAACAAATAGCATCACATCATCATCACACAAATAGCATCATCATCATCGTCACATCAAGAGTATCATCACATAACACAATGTAGCACATGAAGAGTATGAACACATAGACAAGGTAGCAGTAGCATCATATCCATACACAAAGTAGCAAGATAGCATCATCGTCGACAAGAGGAGACCTACTACGGGAAATCGAATTCGTCGTGCGTCAAATCAGGCTCCCGATGGCCGGCCTGGCCAACGAAAGTAGAATCACCACCAGAAGCAGGAGAACGGCGGCTAGGGTGAACCGGTGTGATGTCGCGCGACACACTCGGGGAAGCACGACCAAAGTATCGGTTCCCCGAACCTCTCGTTCCCTACATGTTTGAGCAATAGTTAGTTACTTAGCCGTATAACAGGAAACTGTAACAAGTGGGCTGACACAGAACATACCGGGGTGCTTGCGTAGTAGGTGCGAGCAAAATCTTCCCTCGATGGGCACAAGGGCACCTCCTCCGGAAGAGGTGGTCGCTCCATGCTCACGGGGATCCTCTCTCCAGTGCGTAAGAAGTGTTGCAGCGCCTACAAGATAGGTTAGGTGTTAGGCATTGCATAAATAAAAGTTCAAAAAATAGGAAGTGGGACTTGTCATGTTTTGCAACTATAAAGATGAAACTTACATCATCCGACGCCAGCATGTACTGGTGGTAGGCATTTTTCTGAGCCTTGTACTCCTCATACGCCCTCAAATAATCCGCATACATGGCATCATAGGCCGCATCGAAAGCACGCTACAATATCATACATAATCATTGTGGTGAACTTAGCCATATTCATGAACGAATGTCGAAAAGAGGACGTTAATGAAAAAACTTACATCGCGACGAGGCTGTGACGGAGGCGCGATAGAGGGGTGGTCGGCGGTGAGGGTAGACTTGATCTGCGTGAGGGTCCTCGTAGGGCATATCACCGAGCTAAGAATCTTCGTACGGCCATGCTCCATGCCGTGCCCCGCCACCATCACCGCCACCTCGTCGGTCTCCTCCTCAAGTGGGTCATCCACCTCCGGATGGAAACCCTTGAACACCGTGCAGTACTTGTCCAACTTCTCGCCGGCCTCGCCGAAGTACTCGGGAAGCGAGGGCTGCGGCTCGCTCAGATCAGGAGTCTTCAGCTTCATATGCTGCCACGCATACGTCTCGGTAACAGGCCTCCCGAGTTTTTTCTCCTGCATCGCCAAAGAAATGTTATGTCTATGAAGAAGGAACATGAGGGGAAATAAATGCAGGTTGTTCCATTCATATGTACCAACTCCTCTCTGTAGCGATCGGTGCTGCGGCTTCCCGCACTGTGTGTTCCCTCGGAGCCGCGGTTGTCCCTGTTCCGCTCGCTCACGGCCGTGAACTCTTCGTCCATGCCGAGCCACCTCCTAGCCAACGCCTCAAATGCCTCATCTTTATTGCGACACCACTCAGGCATAACCTGAAACATCAATACTCATTTGAAGAACAGATAATGCAATTGCAACTTAGCAAAAACATAGAATCTCATTGACAATGTACTTACACTCCTGTAAGCATCCAGCGTCATCTCAGGTGGCTCCGCGATATTATCACGCTTCTTGACCCTCTTGCCTTGCTCAGCCATGTAGTGAGCGATGCAAGTATGCTTATGATTGTACCACTGCTGCCGTGTCAACCTCCGACAAGCCCTAAGGAGGACCCCATCCGTCGTGGCCCGATCCTCCTCCTCCACCCTATAATGGGCCTGCAATTATGCATCATATAAAATTGTGAGAGGTATGAGTTAGCACAGTGTGGTCATGAACTATGAACGAAACTCGAGAAGTATGCTTTACCCAGAACTTAGTGATCACGACGTCAGCAGCGCTAGCAAAGCCCGGGGAAGGCGCAGCCTCAAAGTCCGCCCAAGTGTAGGCTAGCTTCCTATCGCCGTCGGCAACCGGAGTGTAATAGCCCGGCCAAAACTTCCGGATCAAAGCTCCAATCAAGCTCGCGGGCTGGCGAATTCCCTTAGCATATGTCCAATTGCTGCAAAATATTCAAACGTTAGTTATGACCAAAATGAAATTACATGTAAAAAATTAAACTTACTCTTTCTTGCCCGGTTTGAGGAGGGCTTTCCCCTCCTCAGTAGTAGGCTCCGCGGCCACATCAGGGACACGGGCTTCCCCACGAGTCCGCATTTTCTTCGGAGCCATCGCCCGCTCAGTCTCCTCGTCCATAGTGTCCTCCATCTCCACCTCCGCATCAGGAGACTCCGACCTAGCGGATTGGGAAGCCACGTCGCCAGAAGCAGAGGGTATCTCCTCCTCCAGAAGGAAAGGTGCACCTCCTCCACCTCGTCCACGTCCTCCTCCTCCACCTCGGCCTCGTCCTCCACCTCCACCTCGTCCTCGTCCTCCCTGACCGCTAGGAGGCGGGTAACGCGTGCTGGGACGAGGCTCACGTCCACTACGGGTAACCTTCTGCTGGCGAACGGAATTCATCAAGGACGAGGTTGATTGCTTCCCTTGGCTCATATTGGTCAATCACCTGCATTGAGAAAGAGTGAACAAGTTAGCATACAGACATATTGCAATTAAATTATATAGTAAGCATGAAGAGTTGAAGACATAACAAAATGTAGACAATGTCACTATTGCAATTAAAAAGCATGTTGTAAATTAGATAGTAAGCATGAAGAGTTGTAAATTTGATACTAAGCATAAAAGACTCTCACCTAGAATCATCACTCTCATAATTAGGCATTGGGTTCTCATTATCATTATCACTGTCACTATCACGTGAGTACTGAGGCTCATCATTGTCGCACGGTGGAGGCTCATCATCGATGCCATTTTGCGCATGGTACTTGGTGAGCATCTCTATGTCCTTTAGGTTCACCACTGTCTCACCAGGAATTTGGGCTTCGTTCTCGAGGTCCTCAAGACCAATTTGTATTTCAAAGTCCCCGAAGTTCTCTAGCTCTTGATAGAAAATTCCCTCATATGTTACAGGGTCAATGTTGTTGTAATCATCGTCGGATGGCATGGGTAGCTTACCATGTGGAGAAACCTTGAACACAACTTCCCAGCCCTTGAGTTCCTCTTTCTGACATGGATATGACAAATAATAAACTTGCTTGGCTTGATGAGCCACAATGAAGACATCGGCTCCGCTATAGGTGGTTGAAGGCCTAACTTCAACTAACCCAATGGAAGGGGTGCTTCTTTGTCCACCGTGTGGGTCGAACCAGTGGCATCGGAAGACAACGAGCTTGAGTTCTATGTTTGTCATATTAAACGTCAGCTCGTATACGTTCTCTAACCTTCCATAGTAATCAGTGCCATCGGCTCCTTTGGTCCAGACCCCAGTATTTATAGTTTTTGCATTAGGGCGGTTCTTCTGGTGAAACTCTGTATGGAAGTGATACCCATTCACATCATACTTCTCATACATAGTGACTCTACGGTTACAACCCTGGGAAACACATCTTAACTCATCCGTCATCTGAACGTTGGGATCAGCTCCCTACAAATGGGTTTGTGCATTGCATTAGTTACGTGTAATAAGAGGGCCAAGTGACGGATTGCAAGGTAAAAGGGACAGGCTAGAATTTACTTGTTCGCTGAACCAAGTCACAATTTTTTTCTTTCCAGGGGCACCCTCTTTCAGAAGAGTGTCCAACTCCACGGGAGACGGATCCCTCGTTCCCGACCACTGTTCATCTTGGAATTGGCTAAAAGGAGAAAATACGTATTAGATGGAAACTAAGTTACTTATTGCAAATTAATTTGTTCACCATTTTACCTGATAAAATTGAGCACTTCTTGCATGTTCATAAGCACATAGAGCATTATGCATTCATTCTCTTCCCTGGTCAACATATGCCTTTTTGCGCCACCGGCCTTGCCACCGGGATATTGGAAGAGGCTAAGCTTCGGGTCATTCTTGGGCTCATCAACATTGTACCGAGAGACAGGGTTATGCATAGTGGGAACATCATCGGCATAGTATGTTGTCGTGGCAGCTGCCATCTCCTCGAGTTGAGTTGCCTCAGATATGCATGCTTCAATCTTATTTTTGTTTCCACATTTGTATCGAATATACTTAAACTCTCTCTCAATACAGAACTGCCAACGATACTGCACCGGTCCACCCAAGAGTGCCTCATTCGCGAGATGCACAATGAGATGTAACATCGGAGTAAAGAAACCTGGGGGAAAGATCATCTCTAACTTGCATAGCAACTCCGGCACTAAATCATGCAGCTTCTCAATAGCGAGGGGACAAATCTCCTTAGCACAGAGCGTGCGGAAGAAATGACTCAACTCCGCAAGCACTCGCCAGATATTCTCGGGAAGATACCCACGAACCATCACCGGCAGCTGCCGCTCAATCCATATATGATAGTCGTGACTCTTGAGCCCGGTTACTTTTCCTGTTAATAGATTGACTCCCTTACTCATATTCGAACAATAACCATCAGGAAACATCACGACGTATTTGAGCCACTTAAATGCCTCCTTTTTTTGGAGACTATCAAGGCAGTACTTGGCATGCGGCTTGACCCAATTTTTTCGACTCCCTTGTGGAGGCTCCATGTGTAGTTTCGTCCTATCACACAGATTCTGAACATCGACTCTAGCCTTGACATTATCCTTTGTCTTCTCAGCAATGTTCAAGACGGTGTTAAAGACGGACTCCGCGACATTCTTTTCGGTGTGCATCACATCGATGTTATGGGGAAGTTCGAGGTCCTTGTAATACTCGAGCTGCGTTAAGCCTGCCACATGAGTCCAGTTGTGCGTCTTACCATATCCCTGAAATTGTGGGCCGGGTTCAGCACTAGGCTTGAGAGCACGTAGCTCAGCATCAACAGCCACACCATCGAACGATGGTATCATTTTTTCTTCATGCACAACTTTGCCCTTCGTGAAGTTCTTTTTGTCTCCCCTAAACCGATGGTCTCTTTTGAGGAACTTTCGATGTGTGTCAAAGGCAGAATATTTGCGACCCGCCTTTAGATAAAGGAACTCAAGTCGGTGCCTACACACTGGGCATGGAAACTTACCAGCTATTGAATGCCCGCAGAATAGAGCATAGCCGGGTAGGTCGTGCATTGAATACTGGTACCAAACTTTCATGACAAAGTTTCTCTTCGATGCTCGGTCGTATGTCAATGTTCGGTGGTGCCAAGAGTGGTGCAAGTCATCCACAAGCGGCTGCATGAAGACACTCAAATTCTTCCCTGGGTATTCAGGCCCTGGAATGATCAAGGACAGAAATATGGTCTTCCTTTGCATTACGACTCCGGGAGGGAGATTGAGTGGAATAACAAACACAGGCCAGCAGCTATACGAGGCAGTCGACATACCATATGGATTGAATCCATCAGTTGCTATCGCAATTCTGACATTTCGAGCATCACTTGCCTGATCAGGGTATTTTCTATCAAAGTTCTTCCATGCCTTACCATCAGATGGATGTCCCATGTTTATCCGTCCGTTCTCGTCCTCGTATCTCTTACCCTTCTTATGCCACGTCATCTGTTTGGCAGACTCCTCGGACATATAAAGCCGTTGGATTCTTTTAATGAATGGGAGATAATGAAGAATCTTCACAGCAACTTTTGACTGCGTCTTCTGACCATCGGGTCCCTCTACCTCATGATACCTAGAGGCCCCACACTTGCTACAGTACTTGTCATCCGCAAACTCCTTCCAAAACAGAAGGCAACCTTTCGGACAGCAATCATACTTTACATAATCCATGTTGAGCGCTTTTAAGATTTTCTTTGCTTCGTACATGGTTTTAGGCAGACAATGTCCTTCAGGCAGCATGTTACCAAATGTTGTCAGATGAGCTTCAATGCATGCTCGGGTGTTGTCGAACTGGGCCTTGTTGGCTAATACTTGCGCTATGGCATCGAGCTGAGAAATTTTTGCACCCTCGTATAGAGGCCTCTTAGCCGAGGCCATCATATCAAAGAAGGCCTTCGCGGTTGGCTCCGGTTCCTCTGGTTCTAGCGGTTCCACCGGTTCCTCTAGTTCTGGATGTTCCTCCTGTCCCGGTGGCGAATCTGGCATGTCGGCATCGTGGAGATCATCTAGCAAATATCTAATCCCATCATCCTCATTGCCATCAATCCGCTGTCGCATCACCTCACCTCTGTCACGTTCGTACTGGGAAAAGTCGACCCACGTGACAAAGTCAGGCATATACCCATGCAACCATAGGTGTTTAGTCATGTCATCCTTTCCCTGACGATGACGCCTCTTGCAACGAGTGCAAGGACAAGCTGGACGAACGCCTGACTTTGAACTACGCGCTAACTCCTTCACTAAGCAATTAGTCTTCCATACCCACTCTTCTGTCATTTCAGTCCCACTATGACGGCCACTATACATCCATCCATTATCAGCCATCGTCTGCTTTATTCGGAAACAAACAACAAATAATAGCATGAAATTAAATGTATCTCATATTTTTATTTTTCTACCGGGCAAAACGCATGCATCAACCTACATCTCTAATAGGTGGGCTTCTAGCAGCCGCCGGATCCGTAGATTGAGTACATTCTCCATGCTCTACCCCGGTCCGAGGCAGAATTTCGGCAGCACCTCCCCGCTGCTCTCCCGATACACGTCTCGGCAAATTACTGAGGAGATGTGCATCCGGAGAACAACGGAGAGGCGCTGCCAAAATCCTGACTCGGACCGGGGTAGAGCACGGAGAATGTAGTCAACTACGCATCCGCCGACTGTCCCGTAAATGCCGCAAGTGTTACGTTTGCAAATATGTCGACCACTAATGCATATTTAACCGCGTAACACTTGCGGACGGGAAGTGACACCTAGGTTTCGCGACTTGACGAAAAGTTGAATCTAGTGATGGGAGAGGAGGTGGAATGTTAGCTCACCCTCGGCTGTAGAGGAAGTAGTCGAACAACGGGGTGTCGAGGTCGTCCTCCGAGATGGCGACCTCCGGGACGGCGACCTCCGAGACGGCGACCTCCGAGACGACGACCTCCGAGACGGCGACCTCCGAGATGGCGACCTCCGGGACGGCGACCTCCGGGACGGCGACCTTCGAGACGGCGACCTCCGAGATGGCGACCTCCGAGGGCGGGAAGGGGGCTCGGCCGGCGTTGTGCACGAGGGGGACGGCAGATGGGCGGCTGGGGGCGGCGCGCGGGGCCTGCAGGGGGCGGCGGCGCAAGGGGCCTGCAGGGGGCGGCGGTGGCCTCGCAGGGGGCGGCGGCGGGCTCGCAGGCGGCGGCGCGCGGGCTCGCAGGGGGCGGCGGCGGCCTCACAGGGGGCGGCGCGCGGGCTCGCAGGGGGGGTCGGCGGCGGCGCGCGGGCTCGCAGGGGGGGTCGGCGGCGGCGCGGTAGCTCGCGGGGGGGGGGGTCGGCGGCGGCTTAGCTAGAGGGGAGGAGGAACGCGTCGATCGGGCCGGGCCAGCGCGTGGTTACCTTATCCATGCGGCTGTGCCGACGGCCAGGGGATATGCCGTCGGCATAGCTACCCTTGTTTTTTTCATTTTATTTTATTATTTTTTTTCTATTTTTTTTCTCTTATTACAATTCTTTAGTATGAGTGTCCAAGTGTGTTCAGAGATGCAATGGTCATATACGTGCCACCTCCGCTGGGTCTACCCCTCCTTCGGAGAAATCTAGCCTTCCATCTTGGCGTCGTCCGAAGAAAGCTAGGGGGGTAGACCGCACGGGTGCAGCGGGCTAGGGTTTCGCCGTAGACCGAGCTTCGGGAGCTATGCACGGGCAAACCTTTGTTTCTCATGTACATATGACCTAACCAAAGCAGATGGAACACATTAGCCTCCCATCTTGGCGTCATCCGAAGAAAGCTAGGGGGTAGACCGCACAGGTGCAGCGGGCTAGGGTTTCGCCGTAGACCGAGCTTCGGGAGCTATGCACGGGCTAACCTTTGTTTCTCATGTACATATGACCTAACCAAAGCAGATGGAACACATTAGCCTCCCATCTTGGCGTCGTCCGAAGAAAGCTAGGGGGTAGACCGCACGGGTGCAGCGGGCTAGGGTTTCGCCGTAGACCGAGCTTCGGGAGCTATGCATGGGCAAACCTTTGTTCCTCATGTACATATGACCTAACCAAGGCAGATGGAACACATTAGCCTTCCATCTTGGCGTCGTCCGAAGAAACCTAGGGGGTAGACCGCACGGGTGCAGCGGGCTAGGGTTTCGCCGTAGACCGGGCTTCGGGAGCTATGCATGGGTAAACCTTTGTTTCTCATGTACATATGACCTAACCAAAGCAGATGGAACACATTAGCCTCCCATCTTGGCGTCGTCCGAAGAAAGCTAGGGGGGTAGACCGCACGGGTGCAGCGGGCTAGGGTTTCGCCGTAGACCGAGCTTCGGGAGCTATGTATGGGCAAACCTTTGTTCCTCATGTACATATGACCTAACAAAGGCAGATGGAACACATTAGCCTTCCATCTTGGCGTCGTCCGAAGAAAGCTAGGGGGTAGACCGCACGGGTGCAGCGGGCTAGGGTTTCGCCGTAGACCGGGCTTCGGGAGCTATGCATGGGTAAACCTTTGTTTCTCATGTACATATGACCTAACCAAAGCAGATGGAACACATTAGCCTCCCATCTTGGCGTCGTCCGAAGAAAGCTAGGGGGTAGACCGGGTGCAGTGGGCTAGGGTTTCGCCGTAGACCGGGCTTCGGGAGCTATGCATGGGCTAACCTTTGTTTCTCATGTACATATGACCTAACCAAAGCAGATGGAACACATTAGCCTCCCATCTTGGCGTCGTCCGAAGAAAGCTAGGGGGTAGACCGCACAGGTGCAGCGGGCTAGGGTTTCGCCGTAGACCGGGCTTCGGGAGCTATGCATGGGCTAACCTTTGTTTCTCATGTACATATGACCTAACCAAAGCAGATGGAACACATTAGCCTCCCATCTTGGCGTCGTCCGAAGAAAGCTAGGGGGGTAGACCGCACGGGTGCAGCGGGCTAGGGTTTCGCCGTAGACCGAGCTTCGGGAGCTATGCACGGGCAAACCTTTGTTTCTCATGTACATATGACCTAACCAAAGCAGATGGAACACATTAGCCTCCCATCTTGGCGTCGTCCGAAGAAAGCTAGGGGGTAGACCGCACGGGTGCAGCGGGCTAGGGTTTCGCCGTAGACCGAGCTTCGGGAGCTATGCACGGGCAAACCTTTGTTTCTCATGTACATATGACCTAACCAAAGCAGATGGAACACATTAGCCTCCCATCTTGGCGTCGTCCGAAGAAAGCTAGGGGGTAGACCGCACGGGTGCAGCGGGCTAGGGTTTCGCCGTAGACCGAGCTTCGGGAGCTATGCATGGGCAAACCTTTGTTTCTCATGTACATATGACCTAACCAAAGCAGATGGAACACATTAGCCACCCATCTTGGCGTCGTCCGAAGAAAGCTAGGGGGGTAGACTGCACGGGTGCAGCGGGCTAGGGTTTCGCCGTAGACCGGGCTTCGGGAGCTATGCATGGGCTAACCTTTGTTTCTGATATACATATGACCTAACCAAAGCAGATGGAACACATTAGCCTCCCATCTTGGCATCGTCCGAAGAAAGCTAGGGGGTAGACCGCACGGGTGCAGCGGGCTAGGGTTTCACCGTAGACCGGGCTTCGGGAGCTATGCACGGGCAAACCTTTGTTTCTCATGTACATATGACCTAACCAAAGCAGATGGAACACATTAGCCTCCCATCTTGGCGTCGTCCGAAGAAAGCTAGGGGGTAGACCGCATGGGTGCAGCGGGCTAGGGTTTCGCCGTAGACCGAGCTTCGGGAGCTATGCACGGGCAAACCTTTGTTTCTCATGTACATATGACCTAACCAAAGCTGATGGAACACATTAGCCTCCCATCTTGGTGTCGTCCGAAGAAAGCTAGGGGGTAGACCGCACGGGTGCAGCGGGTGAGGGTTTTGCCGTAGACCGAGCTTCGGGAGCTATGCACGGGCTAACCTTTGTTTCTCATGTACATATGACCTAACCAAAGCAGATGGAACACATTAGCCTCCCATCTTGGCGTCGTCCGAAGAAAGCTAGGGGGGTAGACCGCACGGGTGCAGCGGGCTAGGTTTTCGCCGTAGACCGAGCTTCGGGAGCTATGCACGGGCAAACCTTTGTTTCTCATGTACATATGACCTTACCAAAGCAGATGGAACACATTAGCCTCCCATCTTGGCGTCGTCCGAAGAAAGCTTGGGGGTAGACCGCACGTGTGCAGCGGGCTAGGGTTTCGCCGTAGACCGGGCTTCGGGAGCTATGCATGGGCTAACCTTTGTTTCTCATGTACATATGACCTAACCAAAGCAGATGGAACACATTAGCCTCCCATCTTGGCGTCGTCCGAAGAAAGCTAGGGGGTAGACCGCACGGGTGCAGCGGGCTAGGGTTTCGCCGTAGACCGAGCTTCGGGAGCTATGCACGGGCAAACCTTTGTTTCTCATGTACATATGACCTAACCAAAGCAGATGGAACACATTAGCCTCCCATCTTGGCGTCGTCCGAAGAAAGCTAGGGGGTAGACCGCACGGGTGCAGCGGGCTAGGGTTTCGCCGTAGACCGAGCTTCGGGAGCTATGCACGGGCAAACCTTTGTTTCTCATGTACATATGACCTAACCAAAGCAGATGGAACATATTAGCCTCCCATCTTGGCGTCGTCCGAAGAAAGCTAGGGGGGTAGACCGCACGGGTGCAGCGGGCTAGGGTTTCGCCGTAGACCGAGCTTCGGGAGCTATGCACGGGCAAACCTTTGTTTCTCATGTACATATGACCTAACCAAAGCAGATGGAACACATTAGCCTCCCATCTTGGCGTCGTCCGAAGAAAGCTAGGGGGTAGACCGCACGGGTGCAGCGGGCTAGGGTTTCGCCGTAGACCGGGCTTCGGGAGCTATGCATGGGTAAACCTTTGTTTCTCATGTACATATGACCTAACCAAAGCAGATGGAACACATTAGCCTCCCATCTTGGCGTCGTCCGAAGAAAGCTAGGGGGGTAGACCGCACGGGTGCAGCGGGCTAGGGTTTCGCCGTAGACCGGGCTTCGGGAGCTATGCATGGGCTAACCTTTGTTTCTCATGTACATATGACCTAACCAAAGCAGATGGAACACATTAGCCTCCCATCTTGGTGTCGTCCGAAGAAAGCTAGGGGGGTTGACCGCACGGGTGCAGCGGGCTAGGGTTTCGCCGTAGACCGAGCTTCGGGAGCTATGCACGGGCAAACCTTTGTTTCTCATGTACATATGACCTAACCAAAGCAGATGGAACACATTAGCCTCCCATCTTGGCGTCGTCCGAAGAAAGCTAGAGGGGTAGACCGCACGGGTGCAGCGGGCTAGGGTTTCGCCGTAGACCGAGCTTCGGGAGCTATGCACGGGCAAACCTTTGTTTCTCATGTACATATGACCTAACCAAAGCAGATGGAACACATTAGCCTCCCATCTTGGCGTCGTCCGAAGAAAGCTAGGGGGTAGACCGCACGGGTGCAGCGGGCTAGGGTTTCGCCATAGACCGAGCTTCGGGAGCTATGCACGGGCAAACCTTTGTTTCTCATGTACATATGACCTAACCAAAGCAGATGGAACACATTAGCCTTCCATCTTGGCGTCGTCCGAAGAAAGCTAGGGGGGTAGACCGCACGGGTGCAGCGGGCTAGGGTTTCGCCGTAGACCGAGCTTCGGGAGCTATGCATGGGCAAACGTTTGTTTCTCATGTACATATGACCTAACCAAAGCAGATGGAACACATTAGCCTCCCATCTTGGCGTCATCCGAAGAAAGCTAGGGGGTAGACCGCACGGGTGCAGCGGGCTAGGGTTTCGCCGTAGACCGAGCTTCGGGAGCTATGCACGGGCAAACCTTTGTTTCTCATGTACATATGACCTAACCAAAGCAGATGGA
Organism: Dactylis glomerata; assembly: GCA_007115705.1. Classification (NCBI taxonomy): domain Eukaryota; kingdom Viridiplantae; phylum Streptophyta; class Magnoliopsida; order Poales; family Poaceae; genus Dactylis; species Dactylis glomerata. The sequence goes on along the minus strand of QXEO01000240.1, from coordinate 172,793 downwards.
ACACATTAGCCTCCCATCTTGGCGTCGTCCGAAGAAAGCTAGGGGGTAGACCGCACGGGTGCAGCGGGCTAGGGTTTCGCCGTATTCGCCGTAGACCGAGCTTCGGGAGCTATGCACGGGCAAACCTTTGTTCCTCATGTACATATGACCTAACCAAAGCAGATGGAACACATTAGCCTTCCATCTTGGCGTCGTCCGAAGAAAGCTAGGGGGTAGACCGCATGGGTGCAGCGGGCTAGGGTTTCGCCGTAGACCGAGCTTCGGGAGCTATGCATGGGCAAACCTTTGTTCCTCATGTACATATGACCTAACCAAGGCAGATGGAACACATTAGCCTTCCATCTTGGCGTCGTCCGAAGAAAGCTAGGGGGTCGACCGCACGAGTGCAGCGGGCTAGGGTTTCGCCGTAGACCGAGCTTCGGAAGCTATGTACGGGCAAACCTTTGGCTATGCATGTCAAATATTTGCTTCACATGTATAAATACTTAAGAGTAATACATAAATAAACAAATTTAAATTCTTGGAAACAATAAACAAATTAAGAAAAAAAAATAGCTGTGCCGACGGCTTAGCCGTCGGCATAGCTCATCCATCTGAGCCGACGGCCTGGCCGTCGGCACAGCTTGCCTCCATTAACGGCGGTAACGTTTGGGCCCACCTGGCAGGTTGTTGTGCCGACGGCCAGGGTGTGCCGACGGTTACAGTTAGCTTATGCCGAGGGTCGCGTGTAGGCCGACGGTGGCCGTCGGCACAGATGCGGCTGTGCCGACGACTTTTTTGTGCCGACGGCTCCCTTCTCAGCCTCCCCGAGCCTCCTGCTGTGCCGACGGCCCCGACATTTTGCCGTCGGCACAGCTCGCGGCCGTCGGCCCCTTGCGCTGTTCCTGTAGTGAACCCTAGTGATCTTCTCTCCCCTTGTTTGGCTCTTGTCGGTGAGCAGTGCTAGGAAGTATGCGTAGAACGCATAACCATATACACATGCCGTAGTCACTTCCGTCTCTATCCTCTTTAAAGGTCTTATATGACAGGTGCATGCATGTTAACACTTATATATGATACATTTAGGACTAGATCTGCCTATCAGTCTGAACTGAAGCCCTGAAGATTTCCCTGGCCAAGTAACATGCTATATTCCTTGTCGAAAAAAACCGTACTGAACATGCACGCATTGCAATGCAATGCATGATGCTTTACCACTCCCAAAAGTCTATCTATGGCTAGAGTAGGTACTTGCTCTTCAATGGAAGAAAATGAGCGTACTTGCCTGGTCATACTAGATACCACCACGTCCTCCTTCAGATCCATTGATTATAGGTGACACCACTATGTGGTTCAGAATTTCCCTTATAAGTTTTTTTTTTACTTGAAGAAAAATGCTGCCCACTCGTTCGACGACGCTTCCATGAGGAGTAATGTCGTAGGGCCAGGGTCCCGGGTTATGGCAAGGTTGGGCCTGAGACCAATTAATATCATGGACTGGGCTTGACCCAGTCCACGCGGCCCAACTTAGCGGCCTTCTCGATAGCCAAATTGTGTGTTGCTCTCAAGAAGTAATTAACATCCTCTCAACCATGCCATTACATGCCAAATTAGTATACCAGGATTCCAGGTTCAAAATAATACTACTAGCAACTACCACTAGATAACCCCAGCAACCGCTTCCGATCCATTCTACTCCCTCAAAAGATTAGTACGTATTGGTTCAGATGCGAGGGCCGGTCTTTCATTTGAATATAGGCGACTGGTGACTGGTGAGTGTAGCCCGGGCATGTGCATGTACCACAATAATTGCTACAGTTTATGCTTTGCGACCAAGTGGCACCAATAGGAAATACTCCAATAGAAGTAAGTTTTATATACAGAGGCGAACAATTCATATACCTTTTCCAGGAGTTCTATCCAAAGCAAACCCTGCACTACCGCAAAAGTGCAACTTGCAACCATTGGTTAGATCTAATTATAATTGTTCCTCCGGCGATTGATGCATTGACATGGGGACGACCTGCATTAGCACCGGATGTTAGTCCATGGTTGGATGTAATTAAGCTAATATGATTAAGCTAATGGTAGATAAGAGCTTAGCTACACTATGTAGTCTACGGAGCAGGTAGAGCCTAGCTAGGGATGCTTATTGGACGACCGGAACCGGAGAAGAGGCCGCCACGTACATGTGGTGACGGTGGACGAGGTACGCCGGCGCCGCTGCCGGCCCTGCCCGGCCGGCAGGGGAACTAGAATATTGGACGTGGCGGCCCGCGGCCATGTGAACCGAATACAGTGCACTACAATTCTATACTCTGCTGCTTCAGTTTAATTAGTAGTGGGAGTAGATGCTTAGACGAAAAATCACATAGACAGCCGGCCCACGGCTTGTGGTCGTCTCGCCATTATTGTATGAAGCCTCTCTCTATCAGCGGAAAACCCGGTGATTAGACCCTTTGTACTTTGGGAAAATGTCAAGACGGTACTTTCCCCCTCGATTCAGGTAGCGTAGCGCTCGTCTAGAACGTACATGCTACGCTTGACCTTATACGGACGGTTTAATTTTGTGTTAGCGAAAGCCAAAAACAGAGCTGGAAATCGTCGACAAGTCTAAGTAGCTGCATCAAGGCCGGCAGCCGGGCTAAGATTAAAGTCAAGATACTGCAATTGGGACTTTCAAATCTCAGTTCATCGTAGCTAGCTGTAAGCCTAGGGACAGGCTTGGACTTGGGCCCTTGGCAGAGTTTGCTTAGTTAAGTATACTTGGCATAAAAACGTATGTTCTGCTAACAAGTCCAACAAAATACTTCATGCAGACAGCTTGCGTTGATTTCGACTTGTATCGTGTGGAGTTAAGTTTGTCGTCTATGTTGTTGCTTTATGTGTAAGCTTGGTTGACTATGGTGTAACGAGAGAATTCCTTGGACGCCACTCTGACAGACCCCAAATCCCACAACTCTACCGATTGTAAATCATACGTGGCTTATATTCTAAAAAAAATCATAAGTGGCTTATTCGCCTAACGAAATGATATTATTGGTCTAGATCTAAATTTTTGCTATTTAAGATGACTGCTTTACTATTTGTCACCGATAAAAATTCTAAGTTTGCTATCTCTAAAAAAATAGCAGCATCCAAAAATCAAATATTTCACATTTATCATGAAATATACTACCTCTGTTCCAGTGGATAAGGCTTTATTTTCTGAAAAATTAAGTTGACCGATTTTTAGAATAAATTATTATATGCACAATACAAAATCAATAACGTTAGATAAATCATTTGATACTATATCTATATAATATTATGGTTGTTCATAGTTTTTCTTAAAATTTGTTCGAAGTTTACTTATATTGACTTTCAAATATTGCCTTATTCAATGAAAGAGAGGGTGTGTTGTTTGTATTATATTTATGTCAGTTAACATGTTTGCAACCTCAAGGCACTTAAGATTTATACATGATGCGGATCCGGTAACAACCTTAAGGCACTTCGGATAAAGATTTGGTAACAACCCTACGCCATGTTTGAGATTTTATTATATGGAGCGTGTGAGGTCCTCAGGTGTTACAAATAGTGATATTTGGCTAGGAATCTAGCCGGATAACTATGTTGGACGGCCGCTAGGAGCCTAATTGGTGTGTGGAGTCTATTCTGGTTAGCGGAATGACTCTAACAAATGAAACTGATGGGGGTGCTCTAAGAGCCTGAATATGAACTACCTATGAAATATGACTACAACTCCAACGAGCTTTGCGCGAGAGTCTTCTTCTACGCTGGTGGATCCTTTTGCTGGATGTGGATATGGATGATGTGGAATCTAGTTCTCATCTTCTACGCTCGATGTGGATGCCTTAATGCAATACTTTTTTTTATACTCTCCCCTCTGCTCTTCGAGCACTCCTCCTTTTATATCCTTGGCCATGAACAAGAAAGCATGGCCGAGGAGTTATTGCCACTGTCGACAAGACATGGCGGTGCCCAACACATGGTTGCTCGTCTGACACCGACGGATGGTTAGCCTGCACTAGCTCAGGTTTCTTCGATAAAGAGACACTAGGGCGAAGGCGGAAGAGAGATTTCCAGAGAGTCCAATAAGGTTCGATCCCCAGAAAAGACTCGCAAAGAGTAACAAAACAAGTGATGTGCAAAATAGAATTTGGCCTGAGCTGGTGAAGCTGCACGCCGTAAACGAAGAGAAGCCCATGAAGAAATTCGTGGGCAGGAAAGGATAAGCCACGCAAAAGAAAAGCGAGAAACATCACCCGATAGCCGCTCGGGGGCTTGGCGACGCGTTCGGTGCTGGGGAAGATGACTTGATCACCTCCAGTGAGGAATCCATTTTCCTGGGCCTTGGTCAGATCAGATTGTTCAAATTCCGAGGGCACCTAGCTGGTCGACGCGTTCGTGCTTTTCTTCTTCGCCATCTGATTCTTGTGAGCGAATCTCTTGACGCGCATCTACAGAAGCTACGCTCGGGGGCTGCGAAGAAGCTCAGAAGCGCAAGGGAAATGAAGCAATGGTGGCGGCCGAAAGAGCAAGGAGCTGGTAAACATAAAATCCCCATTCTCCCCCTTATAAAGCTTCCTAACGAAGGAACGTGGGCTGAGACGTGGCGCAAGAAGCGGAAGCGGTAGCCCACTAACGGGCAGGAAAAATTGTAAAATTACTGCGCTGCCCACAAGCAACGGTCAGCGCCCAGTCAAGTCACAAGCAGAGTGATTCTACCAATGACGTCACGAGCGTTCAAGTAATTGGGAAATAAAAACATCAAGATACAACACGACGATCATGGGTACTCATCAAAATTCAGAAGAAGGTCTCGCATGTTACTTTTCCCATCGGTGCGGATCAAGGTACCCGACGAAATTTTTTACACCAGATAAGAGGCGTTAGTAAAGAAAACTCGTCTTTGAGTCTATACCTGAAAATATTCGACTATAGCCTCGGGGGCTACTACCATCGGGAGCGCTGGCCGCGCACCCGACGATATTATCAAACAAGCTGCTATATGACGGATGAAGGAAGAAAATTTAGCTGGAGCCTATACTCGAAACATGTTTTCGAATATAGCCTCGGGGGCTACTCCCATCGGGAGCGCTGGTCACGCACCCGACGAAATTCTTATGTTCCTAAGAGAGTAAAAAAGGCGAAAGAAGACTTTAATAGTGCAATTACTCCCATCGGGAGGGAATTTATATTAGGGATTTCTACTTTCGTGCCCTCGGGTCCTTAGTTGTACTCAGTTTTCCCCAGCTCCTTAGTTTTTCCTCAGTTTTGTCCAAGCCCTTGTCTGAAACCCTCACAAGTGTTGTAACGGTCGGTTGCCCGACGGGTCAACAACTTTGACCGTTATCTGCTGACTAGTGGGGCCACGTAGAGTCCGCAAAGACACGTCAGACCATCCATCTTTGTTTGACCGTAAGCATCACCGTATCCCTGACCAAAACGCGGACGAGTGGGGCTTCGGTATATCGAATGACAAGTGGGGCCATGACGCTGATACAAGGGACAATACACGGGTAGGATTAGATTTTTAAATGGAGCTCTACAGCGATGGCACGGAGGAGGTGGCCTGCGAGGTGCCAAGATGAGATCGACGTCCACAAAGAACTGCATGAGGCGAGACCAGACGCATTAGATAGATATGAACTAGACGCGTTTAACCATGCAAAGAAGAGAAGAAATGGTCGAGGACATCGACGATGACCTCAACACTTTGACTGACGGTGTCGGACACGAACGCGAGCAATGTAGAGAAAACTAGTGTCTCTCCTTTCTGGCGTGTATAGATGGGTGCTAGGGGAGTGTGGTGGCAAAGGTAAAGACCTCGCGGTGGTCTGTCGCGTCCAGCATAGCGGGGCGGCGTGGTCGTGCCCATAGCGGCGTGCATGTTCGGCATTGGCATCAACATGTACGTTCGTCATTGGCCTTGGCGGTATCTCTGGTGTGTCAGTGATCGAATGAGGGGACGGGATTGAGGGTGTATCCCGACGGTGACCTAGCAGTGGTGGCGAGCATGCATAGCCGTTCTAACCATGCCGATATCGGCATCGGCATCGTTTGGAGGCTGTGGTGCTCGAATCATGGTGGAAATTGTGATATTATTTTTACATGCATAATATATAGAAAATAGCTAGATCTCTAAATCGATGCATATGAAGCTACATATATATTCTTGGTCATAATCCCCTTATCTAAAGGGGATGGATGCATGGCTTCACGTCGTCGTCGCTTTCATCGTCAGTTTCTTCGTCGTCCGTGTAGTAGTACTTCCTGCACATTGTTCCGTCGAACACCTTCACTGTGAGCATATCATCGCCTTCATATTTGAAGTGTAGGATGCAGCCGAAATCCACACCGTGCGCGATGGCGAAATTCTCTCAGCCCTTGTCAAGGTACATCCGGCCTTGTCCGTCAAATAGGACATCCACGGTCTAGAGACGAGGACCGCAGTCAGCTGCTCGCAGATACACCTTAGCGGGCTCCTGGCCGTCAAGATAGTCCGCAAACTTTTTTGGGAGTGCCTGCAAAGAGATCAAGCGCCGATCGTTTGAAATTAAAGATTTTTTAGAATATGCACATAATTAATCACATGCATCATATATGTGGGAACGCGTACGTACCTTCTTGGCCAAAGGGTCTTCATAGATGACTGATGTCTACGCGCGCGTCTGTTCTTGTAGATAGTGTTGGACCTCCAAGTGCAGAGGTTTGTAGAACAGCAGCAAGTTTCCCTTAAGTGGATCACCCAATGTTTATCGAACTCAGGGAGGAAGAGGTCAAAGCTATCCCTCTCAAACAACCCTGCAATTACGATACAGAAAGTCTCTTATGTCCCCAACACATCCAATACACTTGTCAGATGTACAGGTGCACTAGTTCAGCGAAAAGATAATGAAATACAAGTAGTAGTGATGATTATGAGTAGTAAATGTAATATAAAATAAGTATCTCTGTGAGCAAACATGTAACAAAACTGAAAAGAAACGGTGTGCAATGCTTGGAAACAAGGCCTAGGGATCATACTTTCTCTAGTGGACACACTCTCAATAAATATAACATAATTGAACAAATAGATACTATCATCAATATGCAACTCAAAACAATTCTCCAATGGAAAACGAACACTAATCAAGCGTAGGGCTATGAAGCACTCCTCAAAGTCTGTATGTACCCAAACTATATTGTCCCACACTATCACCATGAACGTACTAGATGGTTCCCACAAATACCAACAATTCATAGAGACATTAACCAAAAAGATACACATGATGGGCACACTAGTCACCTTCACACCATGATACAAGGTATCTCCGGAGATTACAAATATAAAGCATAGGAGTAGCATAATATCTGAATAATAACATCTACCAATTCAACTAGATACAAAGCTCACGATCACATAAAGATCACATCATGGGAGAGAGAGGTGAACCACATAGCTACCGGCAGAGCCCTCAGCCCCGGGGGAGAACTACTCCCTCCTCATCATAGGAAACAACAAGGTTGATGGAGATGGCGGTGAGGTCGATGGAGACGGTGGAGACGGCGATGGAGATGGCTCCGGGGGCACTTCCCCGTCCCGGTAGGGTGCGGGAACAGAGACTTCTGTCCCCTGAAATTTGTCTTCGACGGCGGCGGAGCTGCGGAACTGTTCTGGGAAAAACGCCGATTGATTTAGGGTTTTCCATCGGGAGGCTTTTTATAGGCGAAGGGGCGTCATCAGGAGTGGACCAGGGGCTCCTCACCACAGGTGGGCGCGGCCAGGGCCTGGGCCGCGCTCATGGTGTGGCCAGCCTCTAGCCCCTCTCCGGCTCCCGTTTGGTCCTCGTCCTTCGTCTGGGAAAAATAGGAGTTTCCAAACTTGTTTCGTCCAATTCTAAGAATATTTCCTGTGTAGCTTTTCTGAAACACAAAAACAGCAGAAAACATGGAACTGGCACTGTGGCATCTTGTCAATAGGTTAGTTCCGGAAATCGCATAAAAACGCCACGAAGTGTAACGAAACACAAGGCAAATAGTGTAAAAACAAGCATGGAGCATCAAAAATTATAGATACGTTTGAGACGTATCAGCATCCCCAAGCTTAACTCCTGCTCGTCCTCGAGTAGGTAAGTGATAACAAAAGAATAATTTTTGAGGTGACATGCACCAACACAATTTGATCAACGAGATAGAGCATTGAGTGCTGAGATCAAAGAACTTAAAACATGGGCATGAAAGACATAATCTTGATAATAGAAACTTAGCAACCATGTTATAGCATAAAAAGAAACACAAAGGAAAGATCATGAAAATGAAACAATGAAAGTCACGTGTGTGTTTCAACCATATGGAAAAACATAGCAAATGGTTTTCAGCTTGTCCCTCATGGAGTAGCAAAACATAAATGCATAGGACACCTTCAAGTTTAAGAGGGCGACTAGATACAAGTAATTTAAGAACAAGTGAAACCAACATCATGAATCAATCAATAAAAACTTTGGGACAATGCACATTATACTTAGAATGACAACTATGCTCTCTTAGACGGTTCATAAAGGTAGAAGGTGGAAACTTAACATAAAAAGTAAAAGAAAGGCCCTTCGCAGAGGGAAGCAGTGATTAAACATGTGCTAGAGCTTTTCATTTGTAAAACAGAGAGATAAAAATTGTGTTTTGAGAGGTGGTTGTTTTATGTCAACGAGTGGCAATGGGGTCTTACTATCTTCCATAATAAACAAGTGAGAGCGGTTCCGAGTTCTTTGAAAATTTGGCACATTGGTGGTCTTTTATAAAGCTTTGGCACTCCTCCCTACCTTTTTTTCTTTCTCAAACCATGGCTAATCGATTCCATCGGGTGCCCACCAATATTCACATACCATGGAGGAGTGCCTTTTTTCTTTTTTAGAAATAGATTACAATAGTCTGACCAGCTCCCTTGCAAAATTAATGATGAGCAGATGAAGCTGCCTAGTCGAGGGATACTTAATTTAATATGGAAGATAGCAATTCCGACCACTACGTCCTCATGAGCTAAAAATAGTGGCACAAAATGAGAAGTATTTTGAAGGTTTTTGAAAGGTAGCACATGAAAATTTACTTGGAATGGCTTACAAATACCATGCATAGGAATTTATAGTGGACACAATGGAACAACTTGGTTTTTAGGAGTTGGATGCACGAGTAGAGCTCATACTCAGTACAAAATGAGGGCTAGCAAAAGACTGGAAGCGACCAACTAAGAGAACAATAATGGCCATAATCATGCAGAGCGACAAAGCAACATTAAAAGAAGCATAAGATGGCATCAAAAGTCAAAAACTAAATGATCATAGAGGCAATGGCGACTTTGTATGAGTCAAACATGTGTGAGCATGCGCCAAGTCAACCCAAATAAAGCATCAAAGGAGAAAACCAAAATAATGCTTCCAAATAATTAAAACAACGCATGATTTTTTCAAAGGCTCATTAAGCAATCTCAGTCATTTGAGACAAGTCATGCTACAACAAAACTACTAAGCATACTATCAAAAAGACATTAAGCACGACATGCAAAAGCCTAGGCCGTAGTCTACACAAGCTCCTTTTTGTACCACTTTTTTGCATAAAGCTTTTTCTCTTTTCCAACACCATTCGAACCCTTTTGAAACAACTCTTTTGATGAAAACCAACATAGACCAGAGGTCCAAATACACCTTGATGCAAAGATAAAACAAGATCTGAACAAAAATCAAGGCAAAAAACAAAGGCTAAAGGCAGTAGCATAAAAAGAGAACACTCGTTGAACGATAAGAGTGAAAACTAGAGTGTTCTTGGCAATGAAAAACGAAGTTCCTCTCCTCCAAAAAGAACATGATGTGATCCAACCATTTATTGCAGCAAACAAAACAAAAGAAAACTGAAAGCAAAAGTAAAGACGCTCCAAGAAAAACGCATAATGCATGAAGCAATAAAAATATAGTGTGTTGAAAGGTGACCTGATTTTTGCCGATGAAGAAGGAGGTGCCTCGGGGGCATCCCCAAGCTTTGACGCTTCTACTTCTTGGATATTTCTTGGGGTGACATGGGCATCCCCAAGCTTGAGCTTTTGTCCATTCTTCATCTCATCTCATCATTCTCTAATCCCTACACTTGAAAACTTCCTTCATACAAAACTAAACACAATTCTATTAGCAACATTAGTGTAAGCATAGCAATGAATGAACCCTTCTTGCTTCAGGTTTCAACTGAAAACCACCACATATAAAGCATATACTACTGTAGCAACTTCCCCAAAAGTTCCGTGATCAAAAGAACTCAAAAAGAAAGCGATCAAGCGGCAAACAAAAATATTGGCAGAAATCTGTCAAAACAGAATAGCTGACAAAGGTCGAATTTTTTGAGGGTTTTATGTTGCTCAAATCAAAAAGTTTTCAACTAATTAAAGTTTGGATATAACCTGGGGCATATGCACAAGAAATTGCAGGTCCAAAAGATATACAGAGATTTTTCACGAATTTTTATGGTGCAGCACCGAAAACTGTTTCAGGACAGCAACATCCCCAAATCTTACCTCACTCAAATTCGAGGCTTCTCTTGGCACAAAAACGAAATAAAAAGGATAAGGAGAGGTTATTATAGTAGTAATAACTTCCAAGACTCGAATAAAAGAAAAAGTACCGAAAAGTAAAACATTGGGTTATCTCCCAAAAGTGCTTTTCTTTAACGCCTTTGAGCTAGGCGCAGTAATTTGCAAAGATGCTCATGTGGGCGCCATATAAGAGCTTGAGGCAAAGGCGCCATATAAGAACTTGAAGCAATAGAGAGCAGCAAAAAGCAAATATAAAACACATTTAAATCGAAACCACTTCCTATGAAAAATAGTCTTGTAAAGAGATAAGTCATGAAAGCGCAAAGCAAAAAGCATAGGAAGGCAAAACAAGTACTACTTCAAGAGTTGCAACATAAAGAGGGGAAACTCAATATTATTGAGATCCATCAAACCACGTTTCCCTCTCTCATAATAACTTCCAGTAGCATCATAAATAGAACTAACAATATAACTATCACATAAAGCATCCCTATCATGAGCCACATGCATAAAAGAATTAATACTCCCCACATGAACAATCGTAGTAGGAGCAAATTCAATAGAATAATTATTCTCATCACCATAATCATCAAAAACAGGAGTCATATTGTAATCATAACTAATTTTCTCCTCAAAAGTAGGTGAACTGAAAACATTATACTCATCATTGTAACCATCATAGACTAGAGGTTCAGTATCATCACAAGCTACAGAACAACTATTTCGCAAAGCATATTCATCAAACATATCATCATAAGATGGAACATGGATAGTACTAATGGCACAACAATTATTAACCTTAGAATTGGTACCAAAAAGATTTTCAATATCAAAAGTAGAGTGCTTTTCCCAATCATGATCACTAACATAGGTAACAGGCATGGGAACATCATCCCAATCAGAATTATCATAATCTATAGCGGGATCATAATGCTTAGGGGGAAATACCGTGTCCTCTCACTTTTTACTCCTCTTCTTCTTCTTCATACTCTTCTTACTCTCTCCTTTAGGAGGGAGAGACTTGAAGGGAATCTTCTCCACATATCCTTTAGGAGGGAATGGCATCTTCTCCACATAATCTGGTTTACTGACAGAAACAACAGAAGAAACTTTGGAGGATTCCTCCTCTCTATTAATAAGATAGAAACATCTATTAGTCCTATCATAGCTTGGCAAAACATCATATTTTATAAGATTTTGTATGTAAGTATTTGCGAGGCAATCTTTAGCACAATAGAGACGACAACCACGAAGGGTGCTATTAATATCAACATCTCTCATATCAACCAAAGAAATCTTTCTAGATATCTCTTTACACTCCAAAAACAAAGTAGGCTCATCATGCTGATTGAGAGTAATCTTATCATCACAATACAAATTTACGGTACTCATTCGATTAAAAGAGCATTGAAAATTAAAGTGACCCGTTTTATCGCAAAGTTCACAAAGAAAAGGATAAAGCTCACAAACCCTTTCACCAAGCTCATCTAGAGCCCTGAGCCACATCCGGGTTTCTTTATTCATGTGGTGGATACAATAATCTTCCTTGTTGTAACTCTGTTCACAAGGTCTATGTATTCCACAAAAATTAACATGCTTATAGGAAATAGGACTTTCAGATGTTCGAGCATTTTTATTGCAATCATCAACAACAATATTATTTTCTACGCAAGTGTCCTTAAAAGGTTCATGATACACTCCCCCATTTTCTTTAGGAACATTAATATGGGAAGCAAAGGTTTTAAAACAATCAATCATAATTTGAGGATCAAGACCATACTTAGCACTAAGCTCTTGAAAATCAGCAGTTTCAGCGAAAGGCTTAATGCAATCAAACTCGTAATTCATACCTGATCCTTTACCTTTGTCGCTATCCCAACCTTCAATATTTTTTTGAATTATTTCAAGCAGACCCCACTTGGTGTCAACATCCTTGCTTGTGAAAGACCCATCAAAGCATGCATCTAGATAGTCCTTGTAATATCCTGAAAGCCTTGCATAAAAATTATTAATAACAATATTACGGGGAAGATCATGAATAGGACATTTGTGCATTAGTAACTTCAATCTTCCCCACGCTTGGGCAATGCTTTCTCCCTCATGCGGATGAAAATTATAAATGTAATTCCTATCTTTATAAACCTCACTAGAAGGATAAAATTTAGAATAAAAGAGAGGTACAATTTCCTCCCAATCAATAGGTCGGCCATCCTTTAGTGTTTTATACCATTCCGCAGCTCTGCCCTTCAGTGATAAAGAAAATAGCTTCCTCTTAACTGGGTTCATTGAAATACCTGCACACTGGAACAACTCGCATAATTCATGTATAAAGAGCAAATGATCACCGGGATGGACAGTTCCATCTCCTAAATAGCAGTTATTTATAGCACGTTCAACAATCTTCGTAGGTATTTTAAAAGGATGAGGAGCACAAGCATCATTAGAAACATCACATTAGGGGTGAAAACGGAACGGATTATTTCCGACCGACCGACCGAAGGCTTACGGAACGCAAAAACGGATTTGGTCGGATAGTTGGCGGATACGGTCACGGATACGGCTAGTGCTTAACGGATACGGAAAAGGATATGGTTTTACTAATATCCGACCGTATCCATAAATATACCATATTTTCACGGTTATATCCGGACAATATCCGATAAAATATCCATCAATGACTTGTTGAGGACGTGATTGGGGAGAGAAGACAAAAGAGAGTTATATATTTTGTCTTATGGTACACAAACAACAGCATGCAAGGAACAAACTAGTTTTATATGAATATATATTTACTTATGTAAAAAAAATACAAGCTAAATTTACTTTATTATCAACGAGAGATCCTATAAAATATTTATCCGCAACCGAACCATATTCGCTCCATATTCGGTCCGTATTCATTACCGATAGACTCTGATTTTGTATTCGTATCCGCATATTATCCGCTCCGATTCCGAATCCGAAAAAATACGGTTTCACTACTATCCGTCCGTATCTGCTCTGTTTTCACTCCTACATCACATATGGGAGATAAAATATCATCAGAGCAAACTTTCTCCACTAAAGCTGTGGAACTAAAAATATCATGCTTAACAAAACCAGCTTCCCCAAGCTTAGACTTTTCTATAGCATTAGCAATAATGGTATTCAAAGCATTCGTACTAATAACATTGCTATGCGAAATAAGCTCCAAAGGTTTTTCAATTTTCTCTTCAAATCTAAACTCAGGAAAAAGACTAAAGAGCTCTTTACTTTCCATTAAGCCTAACTAGTGAAAATAAAAACAAGAAACAAAAAGATATAATAGCAGAATCTAAAGGAAATAACTTCGATCACTCACACAGGAGGATGTGAGTACCTTTTACCTTACCTCCCCGGCAACGGCGCCAGAAAAGAGCTTGATGTCTACGCACGCGTCTGTTCTTGTAGACAGTGTTGGGTCTCCAAGTGCAGAGGTTTGTAGAACAGCAGCAAGTTTCCCTTAAGTGGATCACCCAAGGTTTATCGAACTCAGAGAGGAAGAGGTCAAAGCTATCCCTCTCAAACAACCCTGCAATTACGATACAGAAAGTCTCTTATGTCCCCAACACACCCAATACACTTGTCAGATGTATAGGTGCACTAGTTCAGCGAAGAGATAGTGAAATACAAGTAGTAGTGACGATTATGAGTAGTAAATGTAATATGAAATAAGTATCGCTGTGAGCAAACATGTAACAAAACTGAAAGGAAACGGTGTGCAATGCTTGGAAACAAGGCCTAGGGATCATACTTTAACTAGTGGACGAAACACGAGGCAAATGGTGTAAAAACAAGCATGGAGCATCAAAAATTATAGATATGTTTGAGACATATCAATGACGATTAAGAACTCTATGATCAATGGCAGTGTTGACGGTGGTGGTGGCAATGATGATGATCCACCACCCCGGCCGCCCCTTCCCCTCCCCCTTCCCGTCGGTGTCCGAGACGTGGAAGCCATGGCAATGGATCAAGTGTATTTGAACGAAGAAGAGAGAGGCATAACCTATTGACATGAGGGATGGCCGTTGTGGGGGTTTATAAGGGAGAGATGACCGTTGTGGGGTTTACACCATAAATTAAGGTAGAGATGACCGTTGTGGGGTTTACACCATAAATTAAGGTAGAGATGACCGTTGTGGGGTTTACACAATAAATTAAGAAGAAGATGGCCGTTGTGAGGGTTTATATCTCAACAAAAAAGTAATGCCTAAAAGAAATGGAAATTCGTGATAGTTTATCATTTTACCGTGAAAAGTAATGCCTACAAGAAATGGAAATTCGTGATAGTTTATCATTTTACCGTGAAAAGTAATGCCTACAAGAAATGGAAATTCGTGATAGTTTATCATTTAACCATAAAAAGTAATGCCTACAAGAAATGGAAATTCGTGATAGTTTATCATTTTACCGTGAAAAGTAATGCCTCCAAGAAATGGAAATTCATGATAGTATATCATTTTACCATAAAAAGTAATGCCTAAAAGAAATGGAAATTCGTGATAGTTTATCATTTTACTGTGAAAAGTAATGCCTACAAGAAATTCGTGATTACCAAACTTGTTGAATCTGGTGGCAAACTCGTTATTTAGCATACATAGACGGGTAGTAGTTTGCCACCGACAGATAGAGAGAGGGTGGCCATGATGAGAGAGAAAGAGGGGTTATCCTGCGTGTTAGATCATAGGATCGACGATAGGTGGGCACAATCCGTGTGACAATAGCTCGACCAATTAGGCCAAGTTCGGGCTTCTGTGAGAAGGGAGAGGGTAAAACTGAGTAGTATCAAGGATCCAAGGGCAAGTAAATAGTAAACAGGCTAAGGAATTCAAATAAGAGATTTAGAAAAAGAAAAACACATGTTTTGTACAATGAAACCCAGGTTGGCCTACCTCAAAGTATTAGCAATTCAAATATACATGAGTGTGAAAAATATGGCCTCATTTAGACAAACTATGTTTTGGGTATAGATGTTTTGAGAAGGGGTTTGAGTGGAAAGCCATGAACCTTCATAGCTACTAGTGATTTGAGAAGTGGCCATTTGTGTTAAAACTTGATTTACATATGATTGTTATGATTTCCTACGTGGCAGGTCACGTAACAAGACTCCATGAGTAGGAGGCACTATGATTTTATTTTCTTGAATTTTTTTGCACATGAAATGACTCAATTAGATAGCTTAATCCCATTTGTTGACTCTCTGTTGACCATCCACTTGAGGGTAAAACTGAGTATATTGCACTAGCCAGTATTAGTACTCGAGGAGAAAACTGAGTACAGATATTTTTCCAGTGTAAGACTCGAGAGTAGAACTGAGTACAGATATTTTTCCAATGTAAGACTCGAGGGTAGAACTGAGTACACGTAACGATGCAGACATGCAGTACCACGGACGCGTGTTGAGACCAAACGTCTAGTTTTTTTGAGAAACTGCTGAGACGAACCATCACTTTAACTGTACAGAGCCCCTCTCTCTCTTCCTCTGCACACAGTCTCATTCTCACTCACGCACGCAACCACGCCTCTCACGTCCCATCACCTTCTCCAAATCGAAGGAAAAAACCCCAACCGCCCTACGCGCGCTCCCTTGCCGGCGATGGAGAAGAAGAATGCGCTGGTGGCCGTCGCCCTCGAGCCCGTCGACTCCGAGCCCGTCGCCTCCGAGCCCATCGCCTCCGAGCCCGTCGCATCCGAGCCCATCGCCGCCGAGCCCGTCGCATCCGAGGCCGTCGCCACCGAGCCTGTCGCCTCTGAGGGCGGCGCATCCAAGCGCGGCGCCTCCGTGAACTGGGCCTCTCAAGGGTGACGGACCACTTCACAAGATCGGCGACTGCTTACTGGCGAACGAGGAGTACATGGACACCTACTCTGCTTTGAGGCAAGTTTATAGAAATTGGCGCTCAGATTTACCTGAGCCCGACGTGCACCTGCACGAATGGATCATGGTAGAACACGCCCTTCCACGCGCTGCTGAGTTATCCTTCCTCAACCTCTGCACATCCCGCTACGTCACCCTCGATCTAACGGAAGTTCATGCAAGGTTCAAATTCCTCCACATCTATAGAGTTAATCTATTTTTATTTTCAATCGTAAACATCTTAGTGCTGAATGTTATCTTCATCAATATATTTTAGATACTACTTCGTCCACTAGTAGGAAAACCCTTATAGGTGGGATGCAATTCTGTGGCGCACTAGCCAGCAGTGCGCCACAGAAAATAATTCTGTGGCGCACCTAGAAGGGTGCGCCACAAAAATACAGCATTTCTGTGGCGCACCAGAAGGCCATGCGCCATAGAATTTTGGTGGGGCCCACTCCCTGCCAGCCCCAATCATTGGTTCCACTAATTCTGTGGCGCACCGGGCGTAATGCGCGACAGAATTAGTACATTCTGTGGCGCATCTGGTCTGGTGCGCCACAGAATTAGAATATTCTGTGGCGCATCAGGTCTAGTGCGCCACAGAATTAGTGTAATTCTGTGGAGCACTTGACCAGATGCGCCACAGAATTAGCTCGTCCCACACCTTTAAAGTGCCAACCTACCACACCTCCCACACTCCCAAGCCATTCATCTTCCTCTCCTCCATCTAGATCTAGCTCTAGCTCCCTTCCCTCTCATCCCATTTTGGCCATAGTTTTCACTTTCTTTGGTACTTATTGTACTTACTTTGGTTGATACATAATTGGCGGTGAGGAGAAGCCTCTCCATACTCTCTCCTCCTCTCCAACTCATCGATCGCGGTCTCGTCTCGGTATCGAATCTACAAGGTGAGTATTTGGAGGGGACATGCATGCGCATGTCGATCTTGTGTATGGATGATTGTTGCACGTGAAGCGCTTGTGTGTGTGCCGGTGTGGTGCATGGATGTTTGTCGAGACGTTGATTCATTTCCGTTTCGGCAAATTTTTGTACTACCCATACGTCCTACCTTTAGGAGAGGTCATGCCGAATTTTTCCGCTCTATGTATACCTTTAGGAGAGTTCCATGCATGTTGCGGTTCTAATTTTCTGCTCTATGTGTACCATTTGCAGACCAACCATGGTCCTCTCGATGAGTTCCGCTCGAATTAGTAGATACAAGAAAGACGCGAAGGAGGACATGATTCGGAACAATAGGCGCCAGATAAGATGTCCGTGTCGATCATGCAAACTCGAGCGCTGGATCAACCCTGATTCCGGACAACTGGAGGAGCACCTGCTGAGGCGCGGTTTCATGCAGGACAACCAGGCGCGGCCGGCCCCAACAAATGGTGCGCATGAAGACCATGGTGGCGAGCGAGATGACGAAGCACCACATGTCGGTGGAGAATATCATCATGAAGAAGAAGAAGTCGGCGGAGAATATCATCATGAAGTAGAAGTTACCGGCGGAGAAGATCATGATGAAGAAGAAGATTCTGGCGCGACTCCGCTATTTTCGGCCTTGCAGGACTCTCATGTTCAAGATCTGCTCCTCCATGAGACGAGCAACGACAGAGCTGCAGCCAGAGAGAGAGCCAAGCTGGCGCAAATGGAGAAAGACGGGATGACTCCGATATTTCCTGGGTGCCGTCCGCAGGATACGCGCTTGCATGTAACACTTGATTGTCTGCAGATGAAGACGCAGAACAAATGGACCGATTCCAGCTTCAGCAAGAACATGAAATTCTGGCACGATCGTCTCCCAGAGGGGAACACATTGCCAAGTAGTATCGAGGAGGCCAAGAAAGTTGTGTGCCCTCTTGACCTACCGCACGAAAGATACCACGCCTGCATCAATGATTGCGTGATTTATCGGGGGGAGTACAAGGACATGACCACATGTCCTGTGTGCGGCCACGGACGGTACAAGGTTGGGAACAAGAAGGTAACTCGAAAAGTGGTATGGTACTTTCCTATCACTCCCCGTCTGCAGCGGTATTTCGTGGACCCTAAGGAAGCAAAGCTCATGCAATGGCACGTGGAAAGGGAGAAGCCCGAAGAAGATCCGGAGATGGGCTATATGCTGACACACCCTTCAGACGCTGGCCAGTGGGAAGCATTGGACATCGCCTTCCCTAGGTTCGGGGGCGACGGAAGGAACATCAGGCTGGGTATGAGCACCGATGGACTCAATCCGTTCGGCAACCAGAGTAGCACGCATAGCACCTGGCCTGTGTTTGTATGGCCTTACAACCTACCCCCGTGGCTGTGCACCAAGCAAAGGTATATACACCTGAGTATTCTCATTCAGGGGCCGAAACAACCAGGTGTCGACATGCATTTGTATCTCGGGTTGCTGAAAGAGGAGTTAGACACGTTGTGGAAGACGCCACCCCGTACGTGGGATGCCTACAGTAGAACTTATTTCGATATGAGAGCCGCGTTGATCACGACGGTCACGGACTATCCTGGTTGCGCATACGTATCTGCCCAGGTCAGCCACGGATTCTGCGGCTGTGTGAAGTGCATGGATGAGACCCCGCATCTACAGCTACCAAGGGATCCCGGGTCCTCGAAAACCGTGTACCCAGGTGCTCGAAGGTGGCTTCGCTTGGATCACCCGTGGAGAAAACGCGCTGATCTGTTCAATGGTAAAGATGAGCTCGATGGACCCCCGCGACAGAGGAGCGGTGCAGAAATCGACAATCTTCTAAAAAATTGGAAGGAGTGCCCAGCGCCGGGAAAGAAGCGACCGAAGCCAGAGCCGCTGCTCGGTGTATGGAAAGCGAGGTCTATTTTCCACGACTTGGAGTACTGGAAGGTCCTCCGCACGCCCCATAGCCTCGATGTCATGCACATTACGAAGAACGTTACCGAGAGTCTGCTTGGCACTCTTTGCAACTCGGAAAAGTCCAAAGATGGGCCGAAAGCAAGATACGATCTGAAACATTTTGGCATCAGAAAAGCTCTTCAAGCCCCCGATACTGATGACAACGACGACGATGATGATGATGATCAGACGGAAGGGACTCAACGTCTCCGCAAAAGGGCTAAGAAGAACGCGGTGGTGCTTCCCGCTGCCTGCTTCACAATGAGTCCGGAGGAGCTCGAGCAGTTTTTTAGGTGCCTCCTACGAGTGAAACTTCCGCACGGTTACTCGGGGAGTATAAGCAGATATCTAGACGTAGCAAAGAAGAGGTTCACCGGGATGAAGTCTCACGATTGTCACGTGCTCATGACGCAGATACTTCCCGTTGCGATCCGAGGGATAATGGATGAGCACGTCCGTGATACGCTGTTTGGCCTTTGCAACTTCTTTGACGTTATCACCAGGAAGTCGATCGGCGTGAGGCAGCTCAAGATGCTACAGGATGAGATCGTGGTGATACTATGTGAGCTCGAGATTTACTTCCCGCCCGCATTCTGTGATATATGCGTCCATCTCCTTCTCCATGTCGTTGATGACATCAGGCAGCTCGGCCCGACGTTCCTCCACAACATGATGCCTTTCGAAAGGCAGAACTGTGTCATGAAAGGATACGTTCGCAACAGGGCCCGTCCAGACGCAAGCATGGCCAAGGGGTTCCTAACCTACGAGTGCATCTCCTTCTGCCAGAATTATCTAAGCACCGAGGACGACCAGGATCATGTTGGTCTGCCCACCAGGACGCACCTCGGCAGGCTCGCTGGAGTCGGTCACCGCGAGGGCTACCGCTCAGTCCATGTGGGCATTGTCAATCGACGCGACGACTTTGAAAGGGCTCACCGGGTCGCGCTACAACACTTAAAATTGGTCGAACCTTTTGTGCAAGAGCACAAAAGCATAATCGAGCAGAATTACATCGATATGGGCCGGCCAAGGAAGATGGGAGACGTAACCAAAGAGCACAACTCCAGCTTCACGCTTTGGTTTAAGCAAAGTCAACTACTTCAAGCACAGAGCAGAAGGCCTTCTACCGAAGATGAAAAACTCATATACACCTTATCACAGGGCCCCGGGCATAACGTAAGGACCTATCAGGGGTACGACATCAACGGTTACAGATTCTACACCGAGGAAAAGGACAGAAATAGTGAAAATCAAAACTCAGGAGTAACTATGCTATCATACGCCGATGACGAGACTAGTATCAAGGAAAGATTTTTCGGAAGGATCGAGGAGATATGGGAGCTCAATTACTGTGGAGAGACGGTGCCAATGTTCCGTGTGAGATGGGCCAAGAAGGTCGAAAAAGAAGGCCGATATTTCACCACCATGGTTATACCGGATGCCAAATCGAAGAACGCATCCGCGAAAAATGAGCCATGGGTACTCGGTAGCCAAGTTGACCAATGCTTCTTCATCACCGACCCGTCGAGGCCTAGCCGTGTTGTCGTGAGGAGGGGCAAGAGGAGCATCATAGGAATGGAAGGAGACGCAAACGAGGAAGACTTGGACAAGAACGGTGACCCGAAGATCGAGGAGGAATTCGACAAGCACTTCGACATGCCTACTACTAGTAAAGTAAGAAGGAAGACCTCCCTACCTACTAAAGGTTGTCCGTTCACACGAAGAAATCTCAAGGTGGCCGGCATAAAGTATTCAACCGCCAACAAGAAGGGCAAGAAACGCTAAGCTAGCTCGGAACCGGACGGAGAAGATTTTTGTGGTGTGTGTGATCGAGACTTTTTTGTGTATGCACATTCCAAAGCATAAGGCTTATATTTTTAGAAACTATCGACAACTATAATATTATATAGACATCATATGAAAATTTGGTCAAACTTCAGGTTCTTTGAATTTTTAGAAAAAATATAAGCCTTATTCATTGAAACAGAGGGAGTGCATACACAGAATTTTTAGAAAAAAAAGGAAATAAATTCTGTGGCGCATCTATTAGTGGGATGCGCCACAGAATTCTCTAATTCTGTGGCGCATCCCACCATTAGATGCGCCACAGAATTTTGACACTTAGTAAAACTGCGGATCGATCCCCTCCCCCGCGCACTGCTTCTCTCTCTGTTCCTCGCTAGATAGCCGCCGCAAACCCTAGATAGCCGCCAGAGATCGACTCCTCGCTCCACCCCCGCCGCCCCCGAAGAGGAGCACGTCGCGCCGCCGCCCCCGAAGAGGAGCCCGCCGCCGTCCCTGCAGAGGAGGAGCCCCGCCGCCCCCGAAGAGGAGCACGTCGCGCCGCCACCCCCGAAGAGGAGCACGTCGCGCCCCCGAAGAGGAGCCCGCCGCCCCCGAAGAGGAGCCCGCCGCCCCCGAAGAGGAGCCCGCCGCCGCCCCCGAAGAGGAGCACGTCGCGCCGCCGTCCCTGCAGAAGAGGATCCCCGTCGTCGCGCCGCCGCCGCTGCAGAGGAGCACGCCGCGACCCCGTCTGTTCGGCGGCGCCATCTCCACCACCTTCCCCGCCCGATTCTAGGTACGCGCCCTTCTCCCGATGCTTGCCTGCTCGCTGTTCCTCGCCTACTCGCTGTTCCTCGCTTGCTCGCCTGCTCGCTGTTAGAATCGAACAAGAATCATGTTCCTCGCTTGCTCGCCTGCTCGCTGTTAGAATCGATTAGCAGCAGCTTTATAATTTCCTGTTAATAGCAGCATGCTTCGATGGATTGATACGGCAGCGAAGCGATTCTGAACATTGGTTTTTACAGGAAGTTTCTGTAACTTGTTATTAGCTTATCTGACATCCTAGAGTTAATTGTGCTAACTTGCATTGGCGTGGATGCATAGAAATGATGTTCTTTTCAGCCATAAAATGAACTGCTGTCAAAAACCATGATTTACACTCTGCAAAATGGCAGATAAATTTTGATGCAAATATGCCTTGTATAATGTAACTTCATGTAAGCTGAGCTGTTAAATTTTTGTACTCCATATTATCTTGAGAATATTGCTGCTGTTATGTGTTATGCAATGAGATATTTTGACCATAATCTGCTGTTATATATGCTTATGAGATGTTGTCAAGTGTGGATGAATAAACTGAGTTGCCCATTTCTCCCGAAGTGTTGATTCGCTTCCGTTTCGGTTGAGAAATGGGCACTCATAGGTAGAAAAATTAGCAAAAGTCATGCCGAAATTTTGAATTTTTCCGTTGCATTATGTACTAACTATTTGCCTCTTTTTAATGAAGTGCAAATAAACATGTCGGGCACTTCTAACCCTAAGACCCAGGAGGAAGTCGCCAGAGAGGCCAACAAGCCATGGTGGGAGGAATACGATGAGGTAGAGGGCCGGGGGGGCGCCGCCGATCACGGCGATGAGGACGAGAGCTGGGGGGGCCGCCTCCGAGAGCGGCGATGAGGAAGAGGGCCAGGATGACGCCGCCGAGACCGGTGAAGAGACCACCGACCGCACGGAAGGTGATAGCGGCGGCAACCCTGAGGAGGCCAAGAAGAAGAGGAAGGTGAAGAGGCCAAGGGCGGATCGGAGGCCGCAAGTGCTAGCCAACATCACCGATCCTTTCACGTTGGTCTCCGAAAGTGGCCTACCCTTGGAGCCTTCTAAGGTTGCCAAAGGGTACGCGATGCAACTAGGGTGCATCGTCCGTGAAACCGTGCCGCTCAACACTCAAGACCTCAGAAGCGAGGCCAACGCGGCTTTGGCCGCAACCCTCCTCCAGAAGCTTCACCAACGATACACGTTCCCACAGCCGTTCAATAAAAAGGTGGACTCTTTAGCGCTCACGAAGATGAGCACCGCCTTGAGCAGCTGGAAAACCCAGCTGAAGGACAAGATCAAGAAAGGTAAAAGCTGGGAGCAGATAAGTCGCAAAGACCCGACACTCTCTAGAGAAGACTTCGAAGCATTCAAGTCGTCCTTAGAGACTGACGAGGCTAAAAAATGGACCGCCTGGGGGAAGAAAATGCGGGAATTGAACCTAGGGGCTCACCGTTGCGGAAGCGGCGGTTACCGAGGAAAACAGCCCACTTGGGACAAGGAGGATGCCGAGATGATACGTCTGGGCAAAGAAAACCCCTGGCTAAAAATCGCGGATATACAGACTAGGAACTATGTCCGGTCCCGCTACTACTTAGACTGGGAGATGGGGGAATTTGTTACGGATTACCCCGACGTGAAGAAGTTCGAGAAACTCTTGGTAAGGATAGTCTATATTATTATTGCGCTGATCTTATTAAGCAATGAAGCCAAATGGGCTAACCTTAAGTTCCTTTGTCTGAAGGACAATGAGTTGAAGGGTAGTTCTACGGCTGGCCCGTCGTCCCAGGGGTCGACGGAACCGTGGGACACGCCTTTCAACAGGGCGACAAACGCATACAAGGAACGGGACCTGGACAAGCCACCGACGTCGGCTGGCCGTGTGTCCGGCTTTGGCACAAGTATGAAGGTATCCGAGTACTACGGATCGGATGCCAAGTCGAGAAAGGAGAGGAGGTCGACTAAGCAGGATAAAGCCGAGGTTCAGGAGCTGAAGAAGAAGGTGGAGTCACTAGAGAAAATAGTGGACCCGACCGAGATGAGTAAGTTACTGGATGAGAAGCTGCAGGAGAGGCTCCGGCAGATCATCCCCCCTGGTTTGATGGAGGGGTTAGCTGCTTGGAATGCGGCAGGTCAACAGGGGCCGATATATGTGCCCAGCGTCAGCGGCAGTAACTCAAGTCACCAAGTGTCACCGCTGGTGACCCCGACGCCGCCGCTCCACCTGGTCGCATCGACGCCCCCAACCGCGGAAGCTGATAGGGTGGTGGTGCCTGATAATGCACCCGAGAGTGAGCGGCCCGGCGCCGGCACCGACGCCCTTGTATCAACATTAGCAGAGATCAACGCCGTCAAGAAGGTAACTCATTAGTTAGGCCTCCGCGTCATCTTCTTTAACTATATATGCCTTGCGCTGATCTTATCCAACATGCCCCTGACTCAGGATGAACCTTGCATACTCCTGCATGTGGTGGAGCCCGGCGGCAAGTTGATGGATGTTGCTAGCGGCACTGTCATGCCCAGCCGAACTATGCACCACAGAAACATTGCAGATCATTTGGTGAAGGTGAAGTTGGCAATGGTAGTGCCGGAGTACCACAACCTCCTCCCCCCCGATCAACCTCCGGGCACAGACGAGGACGACGTTATGGTCCTTGGGAATTGCATCGGCTGGCTTATGACATGGCCGAAGAACCAGATTCGTCTGGGTGGGGGTCTTCCGAGTGTCAGGCGCAACATCGGCGCCACCTCCCCTATCATCCGGCCCAAGGTCGTCCGGCCCGGCGCCGGCCCCACCCTTAAGGAACCGGCGGTCGCCGCCGCCACTACCCTGAAGGAACCGGCGGTCGCCGCCGCCACCCGAAAGGAACCGGCGGTCGCTGCCGCCACTACCCTGAAGGAACCGGCGGTCGCCGCCGCCACCCGGAAGGAACCGGCGATCGCCGCTACCACCACACGCCACCAACAGCTGTTGGGAAAGCTTCCGCAACGACCGTCGACCAAACGCAAGGTACGCCAAGCGGCGGCATCGCAACCGCCACCACCTAACTTCCAGGACATGGCGCCGCTTGATGGCAACGATGATGATGATGACGTCGATGCCTACATCAACACTGGCGCCTGCAGCCAAGATATGTACATGCCTCATATGGATGAAGAAGCCTTCCGCACTCACGGCGATCAACTTGGTCGTCCCACTACAGTCACGCAGCGCCTGACCTTCACGGGTCTTTCTCTGCAAGACACTCCTCCGGAGGCTGGCAATCCAGCTCAAGTCAAGCCGGCTACCATTTTCAGCCCTAACACGCTGTATAAGACGATCGTCGGGGAGCCACGCGAATCAACCCCAGCACCCCAAGCTCCACCATCAGCACCACCAGCACCCCAAGCAACCCAAGCACCCGTTGCACCACCATCATCACCACCAGCACCCCAAGCAACCCCACCATCAGCACAACCAGCACCCGAAGCACCCCCAGCAGGTCAGGTGAAGAAGCCAAGGAAGAGAGGAAATAAAAAGGGCGCATCTTCGAGCCAGACTCTTCCTAAGAAGATGCGGGCCGACGACATGGTACCACGGACACCTGGTGGCTTGTCCCGGCTTCATGAAGCTGGTAAACTGATACTGCCTGAGGACCTCGAACACCTCGCAAGTGGACCAATGATCAGTTTGCAGCAAAATATTCAGTTTCTAGAGAGCCTCCTTCTTCAAGACAAGGATCCAAATTACCCGGTGTTCACGGTCAGGGTGCCAGCAGCAGACCCGAACTTCGTCCAAGCATACCCCGCGGATATCTTCTTCATAGCGTTCGAGGACGTCTTCAATCTATTTCATTGGAAACGGCTCGACTATAACTTGGTTCGCCTATACGCGATCAATCTTCAGATGAAGATCAAGAGAGAGAGACCCCCCAACGTCGCGGTAGCAGATCCCTACTACATGCGCGATAGCCAGCTGGTGGATGGCTCAAGCACACGGACCGCGGCGGTGCGGTACCTCCAGAGCTTCATGCTCATGAACAAAGAGAAGAACACCATTCTTCTGCCTGTCTTTCCCGAGTAAGTACACATTCGCTCTCGGCCGTCGTAACTTATGCTTTCTTATATATTTCTTCCATTGCCGATCATTTCCAACATTCCATTTAAATTGCATGTGTTGAGCAGGGACACATACTGCACACTCGTCGTTCTTTGCCCGAAGTGGTCCCTAGCCCAGTACTTCGACTCGCCGAGTACGACGACGAAGAAAGACTACAACAGAATAAGGAGTGTTCTCGATGAGGCTATCCTTTTCTACTCCAAAAATGGAGGCATCTTCCACGAGAAGGGCAAATTTATCAGGCCGGACACTAAAGAGCAGGGGTTCAAGCACGTGATCAACTTCCCTTGCATCAAGCAGCCAGATGACAGCATGAAGGAGGCCTTCTATGTCCTCCATCACCTTAAAGGGTTTGTCGCGGATGTAGAGATGATGCGTCTACCACCTAGTAAGCGAGACCCCAAAAAAATGGCGGGGGAGATCAGCGATGCTGATCTTAGAGAAGACTTCCATCGCATCCAAGTAAAGCTATCAGAAATTATCGTAGAAGATGTATGCAACAGATCGGGGCTCTTACACCAACTCAGAGGGTTGTGTAAGAGGGATATAGAAGAACGCCTACATAGGCAGGGTGATGGAAGGACGTGGACGACGAAGGACATGTACACACCGTTCCCGGAGCCCATGAACAAGACGTCTCGTTGATCGAGAGGCCGGTGTGCCTACTGTGTTGTAAATAAACTTGCTTAGTGCCGTTGTTGGACTTCAATTACTATTGTAGTCGATGTAGTTGAACTTGATTACTTATGTGATACCAATGCTATATGACTTTTAGGTTTACTATTATTTCCTTGCTTTAATTCTTGTGAATATGTATGCATGTGAACCCTCTAATTCTTTCCATTGCATTATATACTAATATGCCTTGTGTCCATAGAGATGACGTGGTACGTAGTGTTCGAGGGGCGGGTTCCAGGAGTCTACGAGGAGTGGACGGACTGCAAGGAACACGTGCACAAGTTCAACGGCAACTGCTACAAAGGCTACCCGACTCAACAGGAGGCGGTTGCCAAGTGGAGGAAGCACCAGTCGAACAAGAGCAAGATGAAGACCTTCATTGTGCTCTCGCTCTTGCTCACCATCGTCGGAGCGGTACTCTATTTCATCCTAGTGTAGGCGGCGGCCGGTGTCACTTCATTTGTATCTTGAGATGATGCACTTAATTTGCATGGATTATGAGTTGTATGGAGATATATATGTATGATGAGTTGTATATGCATGGAGCTATATGAAATCTGTTAATATTCTATATGAAATGAGTTGTATATGGAGATATATAATTGTGCTACATGAAATCTGTTGATATATCTGTATACTGCTATATTATATCTGTTAATACCTGTATATATACGCCAGACAGAATAATTTCTGTATAAAACCTGTAATATTTCTGTGGCGCACTAACTTGTAATTCTGTGGCGCACCTAATTCTGTGGCGCACCAAGGCAAAATGCGCCACAGAATTCCTTAATTCTGTGGCGCATTAGGTCTTGGTGCGCCACAGAATTCCTTATTTCTGTGGCGCATGTGCTGGTGCGCCACAGAATGCTTATTTTTGTGGCGAAGATTCTGTGGAGCACCACCCATGCGCCACAGAATGCATATTTTGGTGCGCCACAGAAGAGGTTTTCCCTACTAGTGGTCGGCTTTTGCCGTGGCGTCATCGTGCTTGCCCAGAAGAACCATCCGCACAAGATACGGCTTCTGAACCCACTCACGAACACTATGTTTGAGACGCAGATGCCATCTGTTATTGTGGAGTTAGTCGCTGTAATGAAGTCCCCGACTATAGTCTTCATTTCCACAGGTTACCCCATGGAAATTGCTTGGGTTGATGAGAGCACTCCAACTAAGGATATAGATGAAGATTGGGGAGAAGGAAGATTTTCGATCGAGCACCATTCTCTGCGTTGCATTACCCCGTTCAATGTTGAATTATATGCAATAGCTGTGAACAATTTTGAGGTCGGAAAATTAGTGTGCACCAACAATGTCCAGTTGGAGTAGCGCGCGAGCACTGTCAACATGGAGACACTATTTTCATTTTCAGAACTTGGAAATGATTCCAAGTTCTACCTTGTGAAGTCGGATGGTGATCTGCTGCTTGTGTTGTTGGGCGGTAGCATTGACAATAGACATTTGGAGGAAGGTCAACCATTGGTGTACCGTGTGGACACTGAGAGCCGCTCTCTCCATGCCGTCAGTAACATTGGCAGTCGTGCCTTCTTCGTCAATTATATCCGGTGTATCTCTGTCGACACCAGAGTGCACCCGACACTTCGACCTGGCTGTATCTACTACGTGGATTTGAGTTATATCAGAGAGTACTTTGATGATAGAAAGGTCTGAGATGAGTGGCCACGACATGTGGATAGATTAGGATACTATGGTCTGAGAAATAAACAAAGGCCATACCGTTTGAAGGATGTATTAGCTGCACACTGCAGACAGAAGGAGTTTAATGAATATTTCCTTCATCTCATAGAATGTAGCGACGACGAAATATATGAGGAATGAAGAACAGATTCATTCATCCTGGGGTATCCTAATCTTCATGTTGGCCATACATTGCATCTTGTATTATTTTCAGCTTAGTTTATCATGAACATTAACATCGTTATTGGCTGCTTTTGGCTCCTGTATGCAGTTTATGTATTATACTTAGTTTTCTGGATTTATTATGCTGCTGTGAATTTATCCTATACTAGCTTCTAGATTTACTACTAGATTTGTTACCATATTGGGCAAAAAACGAGGGCCAAAAGGCAACAATCATTAAAGAAAGACAAAAATAGAAGCTTCTCTAGATTTGATACTAATTTGGTGAAAAGAGAGAGAACTGTTACAGAGAAAGAGAGGGGAAAAAGGCGCTCTGAAAAGGCGCTCTGAAAAATGCCAATTTGGGCCGAGAGAGACAGAACTGAGCTCTCACGTACAACCAAACGCGGCCTCATCCTGTCCCACGCGGTCCCTTTCTATCAGCCCCACGCGACACGGCCCCACACGACGTGGCCCCACACGTCAGCACGGAACGATCAACTAAATGGGAATCCTCCTGTCCGAGCTCCTTCTGAGGGTTTCAGACAAGGGCTTGGGGAAAACTGAGGAAAAACTAAGGAGCTGGGGAAAACTGAGTACAACTAAGGACCTGAGGGCACGAAAATAGAAATCCCTTTATATTAGTCAAGGATGGACAACCCGAAGATTTTCAGAGATGGAACAGTCAAACAAGGCTGCAAGATATGATTCTCGAGTTGCGTCATCGCGACGAAACTCAAATGCCATAATTGAAACATATCGTGAAGGTAAGACCCCAGGATCCGTCCTGTGTGGCCTGGTATACGCACATGGATGCGCTCTGCTAGTAATTATTCGTGTGTATGTGATACGTCTCAAACGTATCTATAATTTTTGATGCTCCATGCTTGTTTTTACACCATTTGCCTATTGTTTCATTACACTTCGTGGCACTTTTATGCATTTTTCGGAACTAACCTATTAACAAGTTGCCACAGTGCCAGTTCCCTGTTTTCTGCTATTTTGTGTTTCAGAAGTGATACACAGGAAATATTCTCGGAATTGGACGAAACAAGTTCCTGAAGTCTTATTTTACCCGGAAGCTTCCAGAGATCCGAAGGAGAGAAGGAGTGGGGCCACCAGGGCCCCACACACAGGGGTGGCGTGGCCAGGCCCCTGGCCGCACGAGCCCCGTGTGAGGGCGCCTGGCTCCCCCTCTGACGACGCCCCTTCACCCATATAAAGCCTCAGGATGGAAAACCCTGAAGGAGTCAGCAATTTTCCAGAAAGAGTTCCGCAGTTCCGCCGCCGCCACCGACGAATTTCGGGGGACAGAAGTCTCTGTTCTGGTACCCTGCCGGAATGGGGAAGTGCCCCCGGAGCCATCTCCATCGGTCTCCATCGCCGTCTCCGCCGTCTCCATCGACCTCACCGCCATCTCCATCAACCTTGTTGTCTCCTATGATGAGGAGGGAGTAGTTCATCCCCGGGGCTAAGGGCTCTACCGGTAGCTATGTGGTTCACCTCTCTCTCCCATGATGTGATCTTTATGTGATTGTGAGCTTTGTATCATGTTGAACAAGTAGATGTTATTATTCAGATATTATGTGTACTCTAGTGGTATTATTAAAGTAATCTATTCCTCCTGCCATGGTGTAACGGTGACAGTGCGTGCATCATGGTGGTACTTGGTTTAGGCTATGATTGTGATCTCTTATGGATTATGAGAGTAATTATCGCTATGATAGTATTGAAGTGATCTTTTCCTCCTTTCATGGTGTAATGTTGACAGTGTGTGCACCGTGTTAGTACTTGGTCTAAGTTGCATTAATATCTATCTTGAGTTGTGATCTGATTTGGATATCTCTATGAGTGGTGTTTGTCAAGTACTTGATGAACTTTAAGGGGTGCTTCTGTAGCCACTACGCAATGATTAGTGTTGTTCAATAGGAGAGTAATTCAGAGTACCATAGTGAAGAGAAGTTGTTTATTTGTTCAATCATGTTATATTGTTGGGAGTGTGTCCACTAGTGAAAGTATGATCCCTAGGCCTTGTTTCCAAGCTTTGCACACCGTTTACTTGCTATTTTGTTACTTGTTTGCTCACAGCGATATTTATTTCACATCACGTTTGCTACTTATAATCATCTATACCACTTGTATTTCACTATCTCTTCGCCGAACTAGTGCACCTATACATCTGACAAGTGTATTGGGTGTGTTGGGGACACAAGAGACTTTCTGTATCGTAATTGCAGGGTTGCTTGAGAGGGATAGCTTTGACCTCTTCCTCCCTGAGTTCGATAAACCTTGGGTGATCCACTTAAGGGAAACTTGCTGCTGTTCTACAAACCTCTGCACTTGGAGGCCCAACAAGTGTCTACAAGAATAGAAGTGCGTAGACATCAGTATGACGCGAAGGAAATCCTGGTGGATGCATTGGGTATCCTGAGAACCACTGGAACTCATTCTTTGTAAGTCCTAAATGCGGCAAAATAATGGGTTTGACCAGTTTCCCAGATTCAAGTCCAAGGGGGTTGAATTTGAAGTAGGTGGCAAGTATCTGCTCCGGCAGTTAACTGACCTCTTGATCCATCAGAGTTGTCAGGCTTGTTCATCAAAACCCCTTGCGAGATAATATAATGAAAGATGTTTATTTTTTAGTACAGGAAGAAGAAGAAGTCAAAAGATTGACCAAGTCGAAAGATATGAAGATTCAAGATTCAACCCAAATCTACAATTCTGGTAGAATCTCGGGGCTACTGACAAGGGTATAGATAATAGAGCCCGTTATTTGAGTACCCCTGAGGCCCGTTAAGCTAGGCCCAAGTGTAAATCCTAGTCGAAATACGAGTTCATATCGTATATCGATGTTGTAATATGTATCGGACCTCTCCCGTTCCTTGAGACCTGGCCACCTATATATAGGGGCCAGGAGAGGACGGTGAGGGACAGATTAAAAGCAAGCCAAGTTCACCACCATGTTTACTTTTGATACATAGCTTGTTTGACTGATTTTACCTTCGAGTTCATCCGACGCCCTACTCCCCCGATCCTAAGTCCTTCATCTAGGACATTTGTCAAGTTAACCCTCGTCACCAACATTGAAGTTCTCGATAAATTTCTTGCTAGGAAGTGTACATCAGGATAAATTATCTTCTCATAGGTTGATTATCACTTATGTGATATCTCTTGTGCTAATCTGTTTAGTTGATGGTGCATGTAGTTGAATATAGCATATTTATGTTTATGTGCAAAAACTAAATGAGTAGTTCAACACTTGATTTATTCAAGACAAATCTGTAGTTGTCTTAAAACACTTACCCAACCCTCGAGGCGACATCTCAGTCTTTCACCTTTATAGACCCCTTCTTCCCCAAAGCAACCGAACGATCAGATGTGAGTTCGTCGCCATTATTTCATACCTTGAGAGCTACAGTAATCTTACATTCACCCTTTGATTTCTAACCTAGGTGAGCTAAAATAAAAAGGAGTCCGGGATTGATGATTACGCCAAGCCAAATTTGTCCCCTCGATATACTTGTGTGTTAGATGCCTAGAATCATTTGGAAGCATCCAATGTCGTGGATTTGCCCCAAAAATTTTATGAAGGCATGGATATTGCCTCAAGATCTACCATGGAAAGAGCATCACTTTGTTGGGTTGATCTCTCTATGTGGCTTTTGGATCGTGTGGACGTTGTTTGACATAGTCTGTCCTACAAAGATCAGAGTCACCGCAAGGACTTGAACTCTCTTATACATCATTTTGTTGATGTGTATTCCACTTAGTTATTTTGTTCCCCTCACAATTCACATTATTGAATGTCAAAGTATTTTTATATCCGCACGTCGACAAATCACTAATTTGGTGAAAATTCATAATCATATATCCACCTTCTTTATAGTCAATATTTTTTATTCTTCACGATTTGCACCTCATATGGTCGTTTTAGATGTCAGGCCATCCTAAGGGCTTTACTGGTTTGTCGGCATTCGATTTGTCTGTATCTTTGGCATCGATGCTCACCCCTTCCTCTGTGTCGGCTCGGGAAGCAATCAACATCTTTATTTAAGACATGTGTGCAATTATTCTCAATGTGCCCTAGATGAGCTGAAAATGCGAGTGTTTTTTTTCTTTTTCTCATGCTTTATAAGTTGTAGTGGAACCATATGGTTGCCACAATTATTGTTTAATATACATAGAGTTTAATTTGCCAAAAAATAAGGTAGAACCATGTTCTTGGGAATAATCCTAGTATAACATTGTTGGGCAAATCAAATCAAGATGAAAATCAGATGGCTTGCGTCACCCATTGGCAAGTCAGTATCGCATACTCCCTCCGTCCACAAAAGAGTGTATGTCTACGGTTTTTAAGGCAACTTAAGAAATTTGTAATGGGAAGATTTTTCCACCATCTCTCTCCTCTTTAATTACCTCACCTTCAATGAGCAAAATGCATTTATAAATTGAGGAGATCATTTGCAATGCTATTGGTCTTGATTCACGTGTGATGAGAGACAAGTACTTTAAAATTCATTGGAAGAAGAGATATACACTTATTTGTGGACAAAGTTTTAAGCCAGATGTACACTTATTCATGGACGGAGCTGAAAGAGAGGTACTTGATCATCTTGTTGTTGCTAGAATGACCTCTTCATGGAAGCTTGTGAAGAGGCCATGGCTTTCATTTTCTAGAAAAATTGGGAAGTGGCAGTGGAGCTGGCCATCTCCATTGCGGAGGGAAGCCAAACCGTTGCAAAGAATAGCTAGCTATGTGGAGGTGGTATTCAAGGAACTTTGTTGTCCCCGCACCTCTCCAACATTGAAGTTCTCGATAAATTTCTTGCGAGGAAGTGGACATCAGGATAAATTATCTTCCCATAGGTTGATTATCACTTATGTGATATCTTTGTGCTAATCTCTTTAGTTGTTGGTGCATGTAGTTGAATATAGCATATTTATGTTTATGTCCAAAAACTAAATGAGTAGTTCAATACTTCACTTATTCAAGACAAATCTATAGTTGTCTTAAAACACTTATTCATCCCTCTAGGCGACATCTCGGTCTTCACCTTTATAGATCCCTTCTTCCCCAAAGAAACCAAATGGTCAGATGTGAGTTCTTCGCCATGGTTTCATACCTTGAGAGCTACAATACTCTTACATTCACTTTTTGATTTCTAACCTAGGTGAGTTAAAATAAAAATGATTACGCCATGCCAAATCTACCCCCCTGTATAATGTTGTGGGTTAAATGCCTAGAATCGTTTGGAAGCACCCAATGTCGTGGATTTGCCCCCAAAAAGTTTATGAAGGCATGGATATTTCCTCAAGATCTACCATGGGAAGAGCTTGCACTTTGCTAGTGTGGCTTTGGGATCGTGTGGACTTTGTTTAACATAGTCTGTCCTACAAAGTTCAGAGTCACTGCAAGGACTCGATCTCTCTTATACATCATTTTGTTGATGTGTAATCCACTTTAGTTATTTTGACCCCTTAGGATTATTTGTGCTTAGTTTTTTTAGCTTGTTTAGTCTTGCTAGTTGAAGCAATCTTGACATACAACACGATTCACATAATTGCATGTCAAAGTACTTTTATATCCGCACGTCGACATATCACTAATTTGGTGAAAATTCATAATCATATATCCACCCTCTTTATAGTCAGCATTTATTATTCTTCATGATCTGCGCCTCAGAGTCTGCGATTTGTACGCATATCTTGGTGCTCGTTTTAGATGTCTGGCCATCCCAAGGGTTTTATTGGTTTGTCGACATTCGACTTTGTCTGTATCTTTGGCGTCGATGCTTACCCCTTCCTCTGTGTCGGCTCGGGAAGCAATCAACGTCTTTATTTAAGACATGTGTGTAATTATTCCCAATGTGCCCTAGATGAGCTAAAAATGTGACTGTTTTTTTCTTTTCTTCTTCTCATGCTTTATAAGATGTAGCGGAACCATATGGTTGCCACAATTATTGTTTAATATATGTATAGGGTTTAATTTGCCAAAAAAGAAGGTAGAACCAGGTTCTCGGGAATAATCCTAGTACAACATTGTTGGGCAAGGCAAAGCAAGATGGAACCAGATGGCTTGCGTCACCCATTGGCAAGTCAATTTCGCATATGCCCGCTGAAGCAAAAACATACTAACATCTTGTGCAACTTGGCTTAACAAAGCCAAAGCATGCTAGTATATCCTGGCTCGACCCACTCCACTGGCGACCAGGGAGCCCACGCATGCATGATGCACGACCGCACAGCATCGCCATGGCAAACATCAGCGGCGGCATACCTCCACCGCACAACACAGCACACCACAGCGTCCGCGTAACACGTACGTACTCCGCCCTATCATTTGGTGCACCTAACAGTTCGTCCAGTTCTAAAAGAAAACTGCCAAAAAACGCAAGAGAGAGCAGGCAAAATAGTTTAGCGAAAACAAAGAAAAGAGGCAGGCCTACGCTTCGCAGATCCATCCAAACACCTCGCGAAACCGTCCAAAACTTAATAGAAACCAGGAGAGAGAGAGAGAGAGGGAAATAGAAAAAATATTGGCGAGCAGCTTGGCTAGAGGGAAGTGGGGGTTGGGGAGGGCGCCGGGCCCACACGGGCGAGTTTTACTTTTTGAGCCGCCCTGTTTTGTCGTCTCCTCCTTCCGGCGCTCCCCTATTACCTCCCCCCTCGCGCCCCGCTCGTCCTATTCCCCCCTTCGTCTCTCCTCTTCAGCTGCTTCACGCCACAGCTCACCGCCTCGCCCCTCTTAAGCCCGCCCGCCTCGTCGTACTCTCGCTCTCACCAGCTGACTGACTGCTTGCTTGGCGTCTCCTGCTGTGCGAGCTGGTTGGGTTTCTTGGCGCCGGGCGCGGGATTCGGGAGGAGCTGCCCCGGAGGAGATCGGCGGCGGCTGGACTCGGTGCCCGGGATCCTGCGCCGCGGCTCTTGGCTCCGCCGGCGCCCCATGCCCTAAGCGAAGCGGCGGGCTCAGTTCTGTTCCCCCGGGGAGATCTTGCAGCAGCTGAGGGCCAATCCCTCCGGCGCCGACATGGCCGGAAGCGACGAGGTCAACCGCAACGAGTGCAAGGTATCCCCTGCCCCCGCCCCGCTCCACCCTTCGTTTGGCGCTTCCTGTGTCCGCCGGTTCGGGGGTACTAGCGCGGCATGTGTCTCCGTCCTTTGTGTTTGGGCTCTCGTTTTGGGGTGTTCTTCTTCCGCGTGTGGGCACCGCCGCGCGATTCTTGATTTGTGCCGCCCGCCGCTTTACCATTCGGTGGAGGCGAGAGGATTGGGGCCGCCCCCCTCCCACCCTGGCCTGCGATTTCTCGGTCCGTCGCTGCCTTTGTTTCCCCTTTGGGCTCAATCCCAATTTTATTCCCCTCCCGCTTGCCCCGGTCGTTTTAGGGATGGGTGATGGTACTAATACGGCTACCAAACAAGAGCAAGAGAGGAATCAATCAGCCGCATCCGTCCGTGCCTTCGGCTTCGCTGCCGCAGAGCGCGCGCTCGCGCGGAAAGCTTGCATCTTTTCTAGCAAGCCGCGGCCGGGACATGGCGCCTCGCATTGCGCTCCTGTCCGAGCGCGAAACAGCAAAGAAAAAGGAGGGGGAAGGGGGGATTTCGTTTCCTTTTCATTGTTGGTGGTGGTGGTCTCACTCTCTCACTGTTGCTGTTTGCTTTGTCGTGCCCTGCAGACGGTGGTGCCGCTCAACACATGGGTGCTCATCTCCAACTTCAAGGTCGCCTACAACATGCTCCGCCGCCCCGACGGCACCTTCGACCGCGACCTCGCCGAGTACCTCGACCGCCGGACGCCGGCAAACGCGCACCCCGCCGAGGGCGTCGCCTCGTTCGATCACATCATCGACAAGCACGTCGGCCTCGGGGTGCGCATCTACCGCGCCGTCGCCGGCAACAACGGGGCGGGCGCCGAGGGCGCCGCGGCGGCCACCCTGCCCATCCTGGAGTTCCTCACGGGCGCGCCGTCCCCGGACCCGCTCCCCGTGATCATATTCTTCCACGGCGGCAGCTTCGCGCACTCCTCCTCCAGCACGCTCATCTACGACCACCTCTGCCGCCGGTTCGTCAAGCTCAGCAAGGGCGTCGTCATCTCGGTCGACTACCGGCGCGCGCCGGAGCACCGGTACCCGTGCGCGTACGACGACGGGTGGACCGCCCTCAAGTGGGCCCTGGCGCAGCCGTGCCTGCGCAGCGGCGAGGACGCGCAGCTCCGCGTGTTCCTCTCCGGTGACAGCTCCGGAGGCAACATCGCCCACCACGTGGCCGCCCGCGCCGCCGGCGAGGGGATCAAGATATACGGCAACATCCTGCTCAACGCCATGTTCGGCGGCAACGAGCGGGCCGAATCGGAGCGCCGCCTCGACGGCAAGTACTTCGTCACGATCCAGGACAGGGATTGGTACTGGAAGGCGTACCTGCCGGAGGACGCCGACCGCGACCACCCGGCGTGCAACCCGTTCGGCCCGAACGGCCGGCGGCTCAAGGGCCTCCCTTTCACCAAGAGCCTCATCATCGTGTCGGGGCTGGACCTCACCTGCGACCGGCAGCTGGCCTACGCCGAGGGCCTCCGGGAGGACGGCCACGACGTGAAGGTGGTACACCGGGAGAAGGCCACCATCGGGTTCTACCTGCTGTCCAACACCGACCACTACCACGAGGTGATGGAGGAGATCACCGACTTCCTCCAAGTTAACCTCCTCTAGTACATACACAGTCAGTCGTGGATAAGCCCGTCCGTCTCGTCCCGATGCAATCAATCAAATACTACTACTTCTACTGCCTATAGGAAGCTGAATGGTAAGCTTGACTTATACTACTAGTATCTCTTATACTACTAGCACTGGCTGGGGATCATCTTGGAGACCGGCAATGGCTCGCAGCAGCGCTGTCTTTTGGCAAGTGATCATGCTCCAAAGTGAATCCCCCATGACTGTCTGATGATAAACTCGATGACTTGGTCCTCGTTGGAGCGAGGTTAGGTCATCGCCGTCTCACTAATTGTTCCGCTGATTGATCGGCTCGGTCTGTGATCTTGGTATCCATGTTTTGCCTGTGGCCGAGACAAGAGAGTGCCTTCTCCTCCAATGCATTTGACAAATTGGTTGATGGAGAGGAGCATATTATTTCGCCTTCATCCTCCGCAGCCTGCAGCTGCTGCTGGCTGCAGTTTATCATCATCTATCAATGAGGAAATTGCCGTCTAACGTTGTGTGTACAGCGATTGATCAAAGAGGATGGAAGGTCTTTTGTTTGTTGCTGTCGATGTAGCAGTTCCTTGTTTCAGCTACGGATTGGATGGTGGTGTTCTCTCAGCTCACTCTCCCGATCCGTTTGCCTGTCACCGGCCTACCATATGTGGTGATGCTTCCAGTCCAGTCTAGGCTAGCAGTACAAATTCTCTTCTAACTTTTCTTGTCTCTGTTTCCATGTAATTCTGATCCTCCTGTATACACATGTTTGAACTGCCGATGTTGCAACGCGTGTACTTTGATCCGATCAATCCCTCTGGTTCCTTTTCCCCTCCACTTGGGTGTCGGTGAATGTAAAAGATGATTGCGAGCATATGCCAGTTTTTTTTTTAATTTGCACAATGCGCAAAGCTGGATTACTCGTAGTCGTATGAGTAGTACAGTACTATTAGTATACTGTTCTTGCAGTGCTTTGAGGTGATGATAATAACTATTTTGTCGTTTCCTCCTCGGTAGCACGTGGCACCCTCCTTGGACGCGAGATTTAGGCAGCTAATTCTGTGACGGGCGTACTTGGGTCCTGCCTGTTATTGCGGAGTTGTATGTCGGCGATGACAGAGTTATTAGTCGCGTCCCCGTTCGTCTCGGTGGCGCTCGCGTGCGCGATCCCGTTGTTGTTGAGTGGTGTTAGAGCAACATATACCGGAGGAACTGAATCTGGGAGCAAAAGGGTAGAGATGGGGCCCACCACGACAGGAGCTCTCGCGACAGCGGTGGCGATCGCCACTGTAGCGACCTGGAGCCCTGTTTATGGCGGAACCACCTCGATTCTCGCTCATGGAGGGCCATGGAGAGAGGGGATACGCAGCCACGCGTCGCTCCAGAGGGGGATATCCACCGCGGTGAGCTCGTCGTCCTAATTTCCGCCGTGTCCACCACCACTAGCGTGCCATCTTCGTCCCAGATCTGCAGCGGCGCGACGTCTTACGCTGGCGATTCCGGCGGATGGAGGAGAGGATGCGCCACGTTATGGCGCGTTTAAAGGGGAAGGCATCCTCGGACGAACATGGGGGAGCTGGTGTAAACTCGAGAGCGCCTCCGTTGGTCCTGGGCGACAGCTGGGGCTGCCGGAAGCTACGATCGAGAGGCGCTGTAGTTCCCCCAGGCGCCCTCAACCCATCCTCGTCGGATCCATCGACATCGACGCTCATGCCCTGCGAATCGACTCGCTAAGGTCTTCGAGGTGTGGCTCTACCTCCCGAGAGGCATCAGGTGATGAAGCCTGGTCCGAGACGGCTCGCGTCCATCAGCTCGGTCATGGAGAGGTCATGGCATGTGGAGTTAGAGGAGGAGGTGCTGGCGGTCCTCAGCCCGAAGGTATGTCGAAAACCGTCACAAGTTCGTCGGAAAATAGGTCGTCCTCGGCGGCCTCGATCACCATTAGAGCAAGCTGCGGAGATAGCGAATCTGCGCGCACCCAGGCTGTGGAACCCGGTTCAGAGTTTGAGGGGTTTGTCGCCAGTAGAGGTGGATGCCGCGAGTTCGTTGCTGAAATTCAACTATCACACAACATATCTGTCAGAAATGGTGCTGGAATTGAGAACAATCAGATGAGTCTGTCAGGCTCCTCTGTTCTGAATGAAGAGCAAGTGCTGCTCCCTCAGGGCAATGGCGAGTTCTCTGTTCGAATCAAACTAAAGTGGCTCCGAGGAGATTCGTGCTCTGGCGGGGATGGCAATAGAGCAATGGTGGGGCGGGGGACCAAGGTGACATCGACAACGAGGCTGAGAGTTTTTCCAGTAGCTCTGGCATATTCCATGGCATCCCACCTACCCTAAAGCTGTTCCACCCAGTATAAAGAAGCCAGCAGGGTCATCTAGGGTTAATCGTTTGCTTGTGGCGACGGCGGTGGGAGAGCCTTCTGGTGTTGCTTGCTTGGGAGTTGAATCTGATCAAGTTTTCTTCAGTAGCTCTTAGTCTAGGGATGGCTGGGAGAGAAGGTGCGAGGGGAAGAGGCAGAGGGGGTACTCGGAGCCAGGAGCAGTGGCCACAACAGCAGATGCAACAACAATTCCAACAGATGCAACCTCCAATGGAGTTTGGACAGATGCAACAGTTTGGATTTCCACCTCCTTATGGCTTCATGCCAGGACCAATGCCTACATGGGGGTTTAATGGCCCTTATCCTCAATTCCTACCAAATCCTCAATTTGCTCCGCAATCCAATCAGTGGGTGGCTCTCCAACAGCAGCAGCAGGGTGGTAGCCAGCAGCAGCAACAACAACAATCTCAGAGCAGCACTGACCAGACTGGCAAGAAAAACCAGTCTAAGGCTAAGAAGAAGTTGATGACTGCCCCCAAGGATGCACTTGTAGCTGGAGCTGATAGCTTTGCTCAGATGAACTACACCAGTTCCATCTGTATGTGTTGTGGTGAGCCAGGTCATCACCAGACCATGTGTACCAAACCAAAGGTGTGCTTCATCTGCAAAGCTACTTCCCATCCTGTGGAAGAATGTCATGTTAGGAAAAGGCCTCATCAAATGGCCAAGTATGTGGGGAGTGCTACTACTGGCCTGGGGTTCTATCATATTGAGCTGCCTGAGGTGGTGTTAAACCCAGTAGCGTCTACAAAGAATTGTGGTGTGGTCATTATGGAAGGAGGGGTAATTTCCAGAGAAGAACTAGCTGCTGAGTTCTCCAAAATTTATAAGACCAACTGGCCTTGGCAGATTAGGGAACTAGGGCAGTCTGATCTTTTTCTGGTCAAGTTTCCTCCACATATCATAGTTGAGCAGGTTATTGGCTATCCCAGATTTGGTATGTCAAAAGATATCGACCCCATCAGTCGGGTCGAACGACTTTCAGGGAGACCTTCTAGGCATTGCCGGGGTCAAACCTCGTCAATTGGCGCCGACCGTGGGGACGACGAGATCTGGATCTACGGATTTGCCGGCTCCTTCACCAACCATCGTCGACTCGCCTGCATCAAAGGTCTCCATCGACTCACCTGCGTCACCAAGTGTCGTCGGCTCATCACCAACAACCGCCATCGATTCTGCATCGCCCATCGACATCAACACCTCTTCGCCAACCATCATCGATGCTGCTTCAACAACCATCATTGACAATCATTTACTCTGCACCCGTAGTCGCCATCAACACCCCAACGGCTGCAATCGACGACCCCATCTCATGTTCGACGGGATCGACCTCGACAAGAATGGGAGGTTTCGAGATGACCTTCGGTTTGTTCAACTTCCACGTAGATGACGCCGGCGCCGCTGAGTTGATCTCCATGATCGACCTATTCACGCCCGCTGCAGATCCGGCTGTTCCAGCAAGGCTCAGATGAACAACACCAGTTCCATCTATATGTGTTGTGGTGAGCCAGGTCATCACCAGACCATGTGTACCAAACCAAAGGTGTGTTTCATCTATAAAGCTACTTCCCATCCTGTGGAAGAATGTCCTGTTAGGAAAAGGCCTCATCAAATGGCCAAGTATGTGGGGAGTGCTGCTATTGGCCTGGGGTTCTATCATATTGAGCTGCCTGAGGTGGTGTTAAACCCAGTAGCCTCTACAAAGAATTGTGGTGTGGTCATTGTGGAAGGAGGGGTAATTTCCAGAGAAGAACTAGCTGCTGAGTTCTCCAAAATTTATAAGACCAACTGGCCTTGGAAGATTAGGGAACTAGGGCAGTCTGATCTTTTCTGGTCAAGTTTCCTCCACATATCACAGTTGAGCAGGTTATTGGCTATCCCAGATTTGGTTTGTCAAAAGATATCGACCCCATCAGTCGGGTTGAACGACTTTTAGGGAGCAGGTTATCTGGGTCAAGGTGGAAGCTTGGGCTGATGATCCTGAACCTGCTGAGACTTTGAGTGATATCTGGATTAAGGTGACTGGTCTTCAGTCAAAATGGTGTGAGTGGAATACCCTTGATCAAGTTGTCTCTGTGTGTGGCATCATGAGAGATGTAGATTGGTTAAGTGTGTTCAAAGATAATTGATGTCTCACAGGATTAGTTGGGAAACCCCAAGAGGAAGGTATGATGAGTACAACAGTAAATCTTCCCTCAGTTATGATACCAAGGTTTAATCGACCAGTAGTAGAAAGAAATCACTCCCGAAGGTTGTTGCTAGCTGACTTTGGCAACGACGCCAGAACATGTCTTTGATGGTGCGATGTCTACGCTAGCAGCAACGTGGAACCTGCACAGAACACAACCAAGATACTTTGCCCCAACATGCAGTGAGGTTGTCAATCTCACCGGTTTGCTGATAACAAAGGATTAAACGTATTTGTGTGGAAAATGATGTTTGTTTGCAGTAAGTAAATAATAATTGCAGAAAGTAAACAGTGCTTGCATTAGAAAGTAATATATGTAAAAGAATGGACCGGGGTCCACAGTTCACTAGAGGTGTCTCTCCATAAAGATAAATAACATGCTGGGTAAACAAATTACAGTTGGGCAATTGACAGAATAAAGAATGCAAAGCAATGCATGTACATGTCATGAGGATCACTATGAGATTCACTTGGACCTTACAACATAATACATAGACCGTAATCTAACTACATCTATGGCTAATAATCCACCCGCCGAATATCATCCGAACAACCGTTGGGTATTAAGTTGCAAGCAATAGATTATTGCCTTAAGCAAAGTGTGTAATGTAAACAATACAAATGTCCTTGAACAAGAGATTGTTGTTTTCTCCCTAGTAGCAATAGCACATCTACAACCTTAGAAGTTATTGTCACTCTCCCAGATTACTAGAGGCATGAACCCACTATCGAGCATAAATACTCCCTCTTGGAGTCACTAGCATCTACTCGGCCAAGATATCTACTAGCAACGGAGAGCATGCAAGATCATAAATAACATAGACATGATAAATCAACAATCAACTTGATATAATACTCAATATTCATCGGATCCCAACAAACACAACATGTAGAATTACATAACGATGATCTTGATCATGATAGACAGCTCACAAGATCTAAACATGAAGCACATGGAGGAGAAGACAACCATCTAGCTACTGCTATGGACCCGTAGTCCAAGGTAGACTACTCACGCATCACTCCGGAGGCTGGCATGGTGATGAAGAAGGCCTCCGGTGATGATTCCCCTCTCCGGTAGGGTGCCGAGAAGAGCTTCTGGACCCTCCCGATCTCGAGACGACGACGGCGGCTTGCAGTATGTTTTCTAGAAAAGTGTTCGTCTCCTTAGGGTTTTCCCATCGAAGGGAATTTATAGGCGGAAGGGCGATGTCAGGAGGTGGACCAGGTGGTCACAGCACCTGGTGGCGCAGCCAGGGGGCGGCCTGCGCCACCCTATGGTGCGGCTGCCCCTTGGTCCGTCTTCATCTCTCCTCTCGACTCCGTCTTTATGTTAGGTAAATAGGAACTTCGGCTTTCGTTTCGTCCAATTCGTAAAATATTTCCTGTGTAACTTTTCTGAAACACAAAAACAGCAGAAAATAGGGAACTGGCACTGTGGCATCTCGTTAATAGGTTAGTTCCAGAAAATGCATAAAAATGCCACGAAGTGTAAACAAAACACAAAGCAATTGGTGTAAAACAAGCATGGAGCATCAAAAATTATAGATACGTTTGAGACATATCAATAATGCTCAAGAGGTTAGGATAAAAATTAGCTGTAGAGATCCCTCCAAAATTCCTTCTGGGAGGCTCTTTGAGTTTCACAAGAACTTGTTCATCTTGGGCTTCACTGTGGAAAGTCTGCTGCCTGCTACTGAGGAAGATGATCTTCTTGGTGAAGACCTGGAGGACCAGAACAGGAGAAATGGTGGAGATGGTAATAGGAATAGTGGTGACAGAGGATTGGATAATGGAGGTAGGTCTGATGCTCCTTCCAACAGCAACTTGTATGGTGATGGGTCTACAAACAACAAACAAACTAGAGGTGCCAATAGGACTAGGATGACCAGAGACTTGGGAAATTCCCATGAATAAGGACCTACTTCTGCCTCTGCTGTCTACCAACTCTTGGTGCAAAAGGAGTGATCAGCAAAGAAGGCTGTTTTGTCTAGGACAAGCCTGTTGATGAGGCAGCTGTCATTGCTGAAATTGAGCAATTCTGGGCCAAGGAGACTACTGCAGATGTTACTTTTCAACAAAGGCTGGAGGATGCTATTGAGACTGAACTATCCCTGCCTGACAAAATTATGCCTGACTTTGA
The DNA here is from genome assembly GCA_007115705.1 of Dactylis glomerata. Taxonomy (NCBI): domain Eukaryota; kingdom Viridiplantae; phylum Streptophyta; class Magnoliopsida; order Poales; family Poaceae; genus Dactylis; species Dactylis glomerata. The sequence continues at coordinate 128,870 of QXEO01000240.1, read as the reverse complement.
AGATCCAGCTGCCAAACTTGCACAATCAATCATTCACAGGGAGAAGAAGCTTAAGTGGGGGCCTGTACAAGCTGTTAGACAGAGCTCCAGGATTGACAGGTCCAAGAACAACATGGAGAAAGCAGAAGAAAGGAAGAGGAAGATTAACTTGGAAATCCCACACATGAAAGGTATAATGTGTTCCAATCCTTCTTCTATTTTACCTATTCGTGAACTAGATGTTAGAGCTGATAAAGTAGGAATTTCTATTGTTGAAGAACTTGTAGATGTAGAAATCTAGCCAGTTTCTTCTAGTTCCTCATCTAGTATGTCTCTCCCTGAAAATGAGAGACAAGAGGAGCTGGAAGAATACTGGACTGAAGTTGTTAGAAAATCTCGGGGCAAGCACTGATTTGCTGTTTTTGGAATAGTAGGAGTATTTCTGATCCTGGAAGACAGAAATTTATAGATGATAATCTAGTTCCTTTACAACTTGATTATATAGGCTTTTAAGAGACTAAGAAAGAGCAGTTTAGTAACTCCTTTCTGAAAAATCTTTTAGCAAATAGGAACTTTGCATGGAATCATTTACCCGTTGTAGGTTCTGCAGGTGGAATTCTAGTGGGTGTCAATTGTGATATGTTTGAGGTTATAGCTTGGGAAATGATGTCGACGCACGCGTCTCTTCTATAGACAGTGTTGGGCCTCCAAGTGCAGATGTTTGTAGAACAGCAGCAGGTTTCCCTTAAGTGGATCACCCAAGGTTTATCGAACTCAGGGAGGAGGAGGTCAAAGCTATCCCTCTCAAGCAACCCTACAATTACGATACAGAAAGTCTCTTATGTCCCCAACACACCCAATACACTTGTCAGATGTATAGATGCACTAGTTCGGCGAAGAGATAGTGAAATACAAGTAGTAGTGATAATTATAAGTAGTAAATGTAATCTAAAATAAATATCGCTGCGAGCAAACATATAACAAAACTGAATGTAAACGGTGTGCGATGCTTGGAAACAAGGCATAGGGATCATACTTTCACTGGTGGACACTCTCAACAAAATAACATAATTGAACCAATAGATACTAACTTCAATATGCCACTCTAAACCATTCTCCAATGGATAACGAACACTAATCATGCGTAGGGCTACGAAGCACTCCTCAAAGTCCACATTTCCCCAAACTAGATTGTCCCACACTATCACCATGAACGCACTAGATGGTTCCAACAAACACCAACAATTCATAGAGACACTAGCCAAAAGAGACACACATGATGCGCACACTGTCACCGTCACACCATGATACAAGGTATCTCCGGAGATTACAATAATAAATCACGGGAGTAGCATAATATTTGAATAATAACATCTACCAATTCGGCTAGATACAAAGCTCACGATCACATAAAGATCACATCATGGGAGAGAGAGGTGAACCACATAGCTACCGGTAGAGCCCTCAGCCCCAGGGGAGAACTACTCCCTCCTCATCATAGGAGACAGCAAGGTTGGTGGAGATGGCGGTGAAAATGATGGAGACAGTGGAGGAGGCGACGGCGTCGATGGAGATGGAGATGGTTCTGGGGGCACTTCCTCGTCCTGGCAAGGTGCCGGAACAGAGAATTCTGTCCCCCGAAATTCATCGGTGGTGACTGTGGAGCTGCAGAACTTTTTCTCAAAAATCACCGATCATTTTAGGGTTTTCTCTCGGGAGGCTCTTTATAGGCGGAAGGGCATCGTCAGAGGTGGGACCAGGCGGCCTCACCATGGGTGAGCGTGGCAGGGGCTGGGCCGCGCCCCCTGTGGTGAGCCTGGCTCCTGGCCCCCCTCCGTCTCATCTTCGGTCTTCGCGAAGCTTCGGTAAAAATAGGATGTTCGGCTTTTGTTTCGTCCAATTCCGAGAATATTTCCTGTGTAACTTTTCTGCAACACAAAATAGCAGAAAACAGGGAACTGGCACTATGGCATCTTGTCAATAGGTTAGTTCTAGAAATCGCATAAAAACGCCACGAAGTGTAAACAAAACATGAAGCAAATGGTGTAAAACAAGCATGGAGCATCAAAAATTATAGATACGTTGGAGACGTATCAAGCATCCCCAAGCTTAACTCCTGCTCGTCCTCGAGTAGGTAAGTGATAACAAAAGAATAATTTTTGAGGTGACATGCACCATCACAATCTTGATCATCTATGTAAGGTTTGAGTGCTGGGATCAAAGTACTTAAAACATGGGCATCAGAGACATAATCTTGACAATAAAAACTTAGCAACCATGTTATAACATGAAAATAAACACAAACAAAAGATCATGAACAATGAAACAATGAAAGTCAAATGTGTGTTCAAATCATATGGAAAAACTTAGCAAATGGTTTTCAGCTTGTCCTTCATGGAATAGCAAAACATAAATGCATATGACACCTTCAAGTTTAAGAGGGCGACTAGATACAAATAATTTAAGAACAAGTGAAACCATAATCATGAATCAATGAATGATAACTTTAGGACAATGTACATTATACTCAGAATGGCAACTATGCTCACTTAGACGGTGCATAAAGGTAGAAGGTGGAGACTCAACAAAAAGTAAAAGAAAGACCCTTCGCAGAGGGAAGCAGGGATTTAAACATGTGCTAGATCTTTTTATTTGTTAAACAGAGAGATAAAAAATTGGTTTTGAGAGGTGGTTGTCTTTGTCAATGACTGGCAATGGGGTTCTTACTATCTTCTATACAAAATGAAGCAAGTTTTTGAGAGAGAGATTGGCACTTTTGTGCTCTTTTATAAAGCTTGGCACTCCTCCCCACCTTTTTCCTTTCACAAACCATGGCTAACCGATTCCATCGGGTGCCCACCAACATTCACATACCATGGAGGAGTGCCCCTTTTTTCTTTTCCTTTTTTTCTTTTTTTTTCTTTTTAGAATAAAACAATATGGAAGATAGCAAATCCGACCACTACGTCCCCATGAGCTGAAAATAGTGTCACAAAATGAGAAGTATTTTGAAGGTTTTTTTTTTCAAAGGTAGCACATGAAAATTTGCTTGGAATGGCTTGCAAATACCATAAATAGGAATTTATAATGGACACATTGGAATAACTTGGTTTTTGGGAGTTGGATGCACAAGAAGAGCTCATACTCAGTACAAAATGAGGGCTAGAAAAAGACTTGGAGCAACCAACCAAGAGAGCAATAACGACCATAATCATGCATAGCGACAAAACATCATTAAAAGAAGCATAAAATGGCATCACAAGTCAAAAACCAAATGATCATAGAGGCTTATGGAGACTTTGTAGGAGTCAAACATGTTGTAAGCATGCGCCAAGTCAACCCAAATAAAGCATCAAGGAGAAAACCAAATAAATGCTTCCATGTAATAAAAACAACGCATGATTTTTTTCAAAGGCTCATTAAGCAATCTCAGTCATTTGAGACAAGTCATGCTATAGCAAAAACAAGTAAGCATACTATCAAAATGACATCAAGCATGACATGCAGAAGTCTAAGCCGCAGTCTGAACAAGCTCCTTTTTGTACCACCTTTTTTTTGCATGAAACTTTTTCTCTTTTCCAACACCATTCAAACCTTTTTGAGACAACTCTTTTGATGAATACCAACATAGACCAGTGGTATAAATACACCTTAATGCAAAGATATAACAAGATCTGAACAAAAATCAAGGTGAAAAACGAAAGCTAAATGCAGTTCTCGAAAAAGAGAACACTCGTTGAACGATAAGAGTGAAAAATAGAGTGTTCTTGGCAAATGAAAAACGAAGCAAGTCTCTCTCCAAAAACATGATGTGATCCAAACATTTATTGCAGCAACCAAAACAAATAAAAACTGAAAGCAAAAACAACTAACGCTCCAAGAAAAACGCATAGAATATGAAGCAATAAAAATATAGTGTCTTGAAAGGTGACCTGATTTTTGCCGATGAAGAAGGGGTGCCTCGGGGGCATCCCCAAGCTTTGACGCTTGTACCTCTTGGATATTTCTTGGGGTGACATGGTTATCCCCAAGCTTGAGCTTTTGTCCATACTTCATCTCATCTCATCTCATCATTCTCCAATCCCTACACTTGAAAACTTCCTTCATACAAAACTTTACAGAATTCTATTAGCAACGTTAGCATAAACATAATAGTAAATCAACCCTTTTTGGTTCAGTTTCAAAATCAAAATCACCAAATATAAAGCATATACTACTGTAGCAACTTCCTCAAAAGTTCCGTGATCAAAAGAACTAAAAAATAAAGCGATCAAGAGGCAAACACAAATAGTGGCAGAAATCTGTCAAAACAGACCAGCTGACAAAGGTCGATTTTTTCGAGGACCTTCTGTTGCTCAAATCGAAAACTGCAAAACTAATGAAAGTTTGGATATAACCTGTTGCATATTCTCAAGAAATTTCAGATCAAAAAGATATTCTAAGAATTTTCACAAATGTTTACGGTGCAGCGCAGAAATCTGTTTCAGGACAGCAACTTCCCCAAATCTTACCTCCCTCAAATTAGAGGCTCTTCTTGGCATAACAATGAAATAAAAAGGATAAGGAGCGGTTATTACAGTAGTAATAACTTCCAAGACTCAAATAAAAGAAAAAGTACTAAAAAGAAAATATTGGGTTATCTCCCAAGAGTGCTTTTCTTTAACGCCTTTGAGCTAGGCGCAGTAATTTGAGAAGATGCTCATGTATGCGCCATAAAAGAACTTGAAGTAAGAGAGAGCATCAAAAAGCAAATATGAAACACATTTAAATCTAAACCACTTCCTATGCATACGAATCTTGTAAGAAAATAAATCAACGAGGCACATAGTAACAAGCATGGGAAGGCAAAATTAGTACAACTTCAAGAATTCCAACAAAAAGAGGGGAAACTTAATATTGTTGAGATCCATCAAACCATGTTTCCCTCTCTCATAGTAACTTTCAGTAGCATCATGAATAGAATTAATAATATAACTATTACATAAAACATCCTATCATGGGTCACATGCACAAAAGGATTAATACTCCCCACATGAACAATCGTAGTAGGAGCAAGTTCAACCAAATTATTCTCATCACCATAATCATCAAAAATAGGAGGCATATTGTAATCATACCTTGTTTCCTCCTCAATAGTATGTGAACTGAAAATATTATACTCATCATTGTAATCATCATAAGCAATAGAATAGCTATCTTCCAAAGCGTGTTCATCAAACATATCATCATCGGAAGGAACAAGGATAGTACTAATGGTGCAACAATTATTAACCTCATAATTTTCAGAATTGGTACCAAAAAGATTTTCAATATCAAAAGTAGAGTGCTTTTCCCAATCATGATCACTAACATAGGTAACAGGCATAAGAACATCATCAAGTTTAGAATCATCATAATCTATAATAGGAACAACATGCTTAGGGGAAGATACTGTTTCCTCTCTCCTTTTACTCCTCCTCCTGTTCTTCTTCTTCTTCTTCTTCTTCTTACTCTTCTTACTCTCTTCTTTTGGAGGGAGAGGCTTGAAAGACATCTTCTCTACATAATCTGGTTTAATGACAGAAACGACAGAAGAAACTTTGGAGGATTCCTCCTCTCTATTAATAAGATGGAAACATATATTAGTCCTATCATAGCTTGGCAAAACATCAAATTTATAACATTTTGTATGTAAGTATTTGTGAGGCAATCTTTAACACAATAAAGATGACAACCCTGCAGGATGCTAATATTTTTAAAAGCGCTCATATCTACCAAAGAAGTTTTTCTAGATAACTCTTCACACCCCAAAAACAAAGTAAGCTCATCATGCTGATTGAGAGTGATCTTGTCATCACAGTACAAGCTTGCGGTACTCATTCGATTAGAAGGGTCACTATTATGGCCTGAGCATTGAAAATTAAAATGACCCTTTTCATGGCAAAGTTCACAAATAAAAGGATAAAGCTCACAAACCTTTTTACCAAGCTCATCTAGAGCCTTATCCCACATTTGGGTTTCTTCATTCCTGTGGTGGATACAATAATCTTCTTTGTCATGACTCTGTTCACAAGGTCTAAGTACTCCACAAAAATTAACATGCTTATGAGAAATAGTACTTTCAGAGGTTTGAGAATGTTTATTGCAATCATTAATAACAATATCACTTTCTATGCAAGTGTCTTTAAAAGGTTCATGATACACGTCCCCATTTCCCTTAGGAATATTAATATGGGAAGCAAAGGCTCCAAAGCAATTAACCATAATTTGAGGATCAAGACCATATTTATCACTAAGCTCTTGAAAATCAGCATTTTGAGCGAAAGACTTAATGCAATCATACTCATAATTTATACCTGATTCTTTACCTTTGTCGCTATCCCAATCTTCAATATTGTTTTGAATTATTTCAAGCAGATCCCACTTGACGTCAACATCCTTGCTTGTGAAAGACCCATCAAAGCATGCATCTAGATAGTCCTTGTAATATCCTGAAAGCCTTGCATAAAAATTATTATTAATAATATTACAGGGAAGATCATGAATAGGACATTTAAGCATTAGTGACTTCAATCTTCCCCATGCTTGGGCAATGCTTTCTCCATCATGAGGATGAAAATTATAAATATAATTCCTATCTTTATGAACCTCATGAGAAGGAAATAAAAGAGAGGTACAATTTCCTCCCAGCCAATAGGTCGAACATCATTCAGCGTCTTATACCATTCCACAGCTCTGCCCTTTAGTGATAAAGAAAATAGCTTCCTCTTAACTTCACATGTAGAAATACCTGCACACTTGAACAACTCGCATTATTCATGTATAAAGAGCAAATGATCACCGGAATGGACAGTTCCATCCCCTAGATAGCAGTTATTCATAACACGTTCAACAATTTTCGTAGGTATTTTAAAAGAACGAGGATCACAAACATCATTAGAAACATCACATATGGGAGATAAAATATCATTAGAGCAAACTTTCTCCACTAAAGCTGGGGAACTAAAAATATCATGCTTATTAAAACCAGCTTCCCCAAGCTTAGACCTTTCTATAGCATTAGCAATAACGGTGTTCAAAGAATTCATACAAATAACATTGCTATGCGAAATAGGCTCCAAAGGTTTTTCAAACACTTCAAATCTAAACTCAGGAAAGACACTATAAAACTCTTTATTTTCCATTAAGCCTAACTAGTGAAAATAAAAACAAGAAACAAAAAGATATAATTGTAGAATCTAAAGGAAATAACTTCGAGCACTCACCAGCAACTAAAAGACTTAGTAACCAAAGAATGTGAGTACCTTTTACCTTACCTCCCTGGCAACGGCGCCAGAAAAGAGCTTGATGTCTACGCACGCATCTGTTCTTGTAGACAGTGTTGGGCCTCCAAGTGCAGAGGTTTGTAGAACAGCAGCAGATTTCCCTTAAGTGGATCACCCAAGATTTATCAAACTCAGGGAGGAGGAGGAGGTCAAAGCTATCCCTCTAAAGCAAACCTGCAATTACGATACAGAAAGTCTCTTGTGTCCCCAACACACCCAATACACTTGTCAGATGTATAGGTGCACTAGTTTGGCGAAGAGATAGTGAAATACAAGTAGTAGTGATGATTATAAGTAGTAAATGTAATCTGAAATAAATATCATTGCGATCAAACATGTAACAAAACTGAATGTAAATGGTGTGCGATGCTTAAAAACAAGGCCTAGGGATCATACTTTCACTAGTGGACACTCTCGACAAAATAACATAATTGAACCAATACATACTAACTTCAATATGCCACTCTAAACTATTCTCCAATGGATAACGAACACTAATCATGCGTAGGGCTACGAAGCACTCCTCAAAGTCCGCATTTCTCCAAACTAGATTGTCCCACACTATCACCATGAACGCACTAGATGGTTCCAACAAACACCAACAATTCATAGAGACACTAGCCAAAAGAGACACACATGATGTGCACACTGTCACCGTCACACCATGATACAAGGTATCTCCGGAAATTACAATAATAAAGCACGTGAGTAGCATAATATCTGAATAATAACATCTACCAATTCAGCTAGATACAAAGCTCACAATCACATAAAGATCACATCATGGGAGAGAGAGGTGAACCACATAGCTACCGGTAGAGCCCTCAGCCCCGGGGGAGAACTACTCCCTCCTCATCATACGAGACAGCAAGGTTGGTGGAGATGGCGGTGAAGTCGATGGAGACGGCGGAGGAGGTGACGACGTCGACGGAGATGGCTCCGGGGGCACTTCCCCGTCCCGGCAAGGTGCCGGAACAGAGACTTCTGTCCCCCGAAATTCGTCGGTGGCGACGGCAGAGCTGCAGAACTCTTTCTCGAAAATCACCGATCGTTTTAGGGTTTTCTCTCGAGAGGCTCTTTATAGGTGGGAGGGCATCATCAGAGGTGGGACCTGGTGGCCTCACCATGGGTGGGCACGGCCAGGGGCTGGGCCGCGCCCCCCTGTGGTGAGCCTGGCTCCTGCCCCCCCTCTGTCTCATCTTCGGTCTTTGTGAAGCTTCGGTAAAAATAGGAGGTTCGGCTTTTGTTTCGTCCAATTCCAAGAATATTTCCTGTGTAACTTTTCTAAAACACAAAAACAGCAGAAAACAGGGAACTGGCACTGTGGCATCTTGTCAATAGGTTAGTTCTGGAAATCGCATAAAAACGCCACGAAGTGTAAACAAAACATGAAGCAAATGGTGTAAAACAAGCATGGAACATCAAAAATTATAGATATGTTTGAGATGTATCAGGAAATTAAATCCTTTTCCGTTAGTGTTGTTCTTAATAATAAGATTAGTGAGGTTATTTGTAGAATTACTATAGTTTATGGTTCTGCCTATGAAGAAATAAAATAGGAGTTCATCTCTGAACTTCATGAGATTTTCCTCAATTGGGATGGACCTGCTATGGTAGGAGGTGATTTTAATCTGATAAGATCATTTGAAGACAAGAACAATAGTAATATAGATTACAAGTGGGTAGACAAGTTTAACACTTGGGTAGAAATGTGGGCTCTACTGGAAATAAAATTAGCAGGAAGAGCTTACACTTGGAGTAATAATCAAGAAGATCAAGTGATGTGCAAACTAGATAGAATCTTTTGCACAACTCACTTTGATGCTGCTTTCCCTTTGTCCTCTGCTAGAGCTTTATCTAGAATTGGGAGTGACCACACACCCATTATTTGGGAGTTTGGTGAATCCAAGAGACCAAGGAAATGTGGTTTCAAATTTGAAAAGTGGTGGCTAGCTAATCCTGAATTCAAAGCTTTAGTAGCAAAAGCTTGGTCCCTGGAGACAAATAGTGCCTCTACCTTGGACAAGTGGCAAGATAAAATTAGGAAATTCAGAAGTTTAGCCAAAGGTTTGAGTGCTAACCAAGAGGCTGCTATTAGGAAGCAAAAGAAAATCCTTATGGAAGAATATGATCTCTTAGATATTAAATCTGAGACTGAGATTCTTTCTGCTAAATAGAAAGCTAGACTAGATTTCATCCTTAGGGACTTGAATAGTTTTTTTGGATCATGGAAGAAACAAAAGCTAAGCAAAGATCTAGGGAGAGATGGTAGCCGAAGGTGATAGGAACATTGCAAATTTTCATGCAGTGGCTAATCAAAGGAGGAGGAAGAAAATGATTCAGGTGTTAGATGGCCCTGATGGCCTGGTCCATGAAAATAAGGAAATGCTTAAGATAGCTGTAGACTATTACAAGGAACTTTTTTGCTTGGAACCTAGACCTGAAATTAGACTTAAACTTGACTTCTTTTCTGATGAAGAAAAGGTAAGTATAGCTGAAAATGAAATTCTAGGAGGAGTTTTTACCGAGGAGGAAGTTAGAGAAGCAGTTTTGGCTCTTATGCTGATGGAGCTCCTGGTCCAGATGGAATCTCCTTTATGTTTTACCAAACCTTCTGGGAGGTAGTTAAGGATGATTTAATTGCTATGTTCAATGAATGGTACAATGACAATATAGACTAAACTTTGCCATGATCACACTCATTCCCAAGGAAAATGAGGCTAGGTCCATGAAAAAGTTTAGGCCCATTAGTTTGTTGAACAGTTCCTTTAAGATATTTACAAAAGTTCTTACCAATAGACTAGCTAGAATCATTAATATATTGATCTCTTACCACCAGTCAATATTAATTAGAGGTAGATATATATTGGAGAGTGTTGTCACTGCTCATGAAATCACCCATGAAGTACGGAAAAAAGAGCAAGGTTTAGTTTTTTAGATCGATTATGAAAAGGCTTATGACAAAGTTAATCTAGATTTCCTTTTTGAGGTCTTATAGCTGAGGGGATTCAGCCCAGTTTCCATTAGAATGATCAAACATGTCACTCTAGGTGGCTCTATGGGTGTCAAGGTAAATGATGAAGACAATGACTTTTTCTTACTGGAAAAGGTCTTAGACAGGGGGATCCCATTGCTCCTCTATTATTTAATTGTGTAGTTGATGTGTTCTCTAGAATGTTAGTTAAAGGGACTAAATGTGGGTTAATTAGAGGACTTTGCCCCAACTTTATTCCAGGTGGGGTTGTCAGTCTGCAGTATGCTGATGACACATTACTATCTTTAGAAAATGATCCACAAGTTGCCTTGAATTTGAAATGGATTTTGACTTGTTTTGAGCAAATCTCAGGGATGGGGATTAATTTTCACAAAAGTGAGTTAATTCCTATCAACATAGAGTCAGAAGACATTCTTGCTTTAATTGAAATTTTTCAATGTAAGGAAGGATCTTTCCCTGTCAAATACTTAGGTATTCCACTACATTTTGATTGACTTAGGAGAGAGAATCTACAACCTCTCATTGAGAGTATTCCGAGAAGGATTACTGGATGGAGGGGTAGATTACTTTCTTTAGCAGCTAAGAGGATTTTAATTCAAGCATGTCTGTCTAGTATTCCTATATACCTGTTATCCTTTTTTCAATTCCCTAAATGGGCCTGCTGGTGCCAAGTTGACGTGTAGCAGATGGTCCTTGTGCGTGGTGAATAACCAGCCCGTTGGGAACCCCAAGAGGAAGGTGTGATGAGTATAGCAGCTAGTTTTCCCTCAGTTAAGAAACCAAGGTTTAATCGTTCTTGGAGAGGAGAGACAAACGACTGAAGGTGATGCTTGCTAGTTTGCGACAGCTTCGGACAATTTATATATGGCGCCTCGTCCAAGCTTTGCTTGCTAGCTGCAACGCGGAACCTGCACACAACACAACCAAGTACTTTGTTCCCAACTTGCGATGAGGTTGTCAATCTCACCGGTTTGCTTGAAACAAAGGTTATGAGCGTATCGAGTGGAAAACAATAGAGTATGCGAGTAAAGTAAACAGTGCAAGTAAAGTAAACAGGTGATAGCAATATGATGGAAATAGGACCGGGGTCCACAGTTCACTAGTGGTGTCTCTCCATAAGATAAATAACACATGCTGGGTAAACAAATTACAGTTGGGCAATTGATAGAATAAAGATAAACGTGATATGTCAAGAAGATCACTATGAGATTTACTCTAGGCATTACAACAAAATACATAGACCGCCATCCAACTGCATCTATGACTAATAATCCACTCACGGGGATATCGTCCGAACACCCCATGAGTATTAAGTTGCGAACAACGGATAATTGCATTAAGCAAAGTGTGTAATGTAAACAAAGCATATGCCCTTGAGCATATGAATGTTGTTTTCTCCCTAGTAGCAACATCACATCTATAACCTTAGAGGTTTCTGTCACTCCCCCAGGTTAAATAGAGGCATGAACCCACTATCGAGCATAAATACCCCCTCTTGGAGTCACTAGCAACTACTCGGCCAAGATAGCTACTAACAACGGAGAGCATGCAAGATCATAAACAACATAGAGATAACAAAAGATAATATTCAGTACAGCAACTCAATCATAAACACCAATATTCATCGGATCCCAACAAACCAAACATGTAGAATTACATAACGGTGATCTCAATCATGTAGGGCAGCTCATGAGATCTAAACATGAAGCACAAGGTGGAGAAGACAACCATCTAGCTACTGCTATGGACCCATAGTCCAAGGTAGACTACTCACTCATCGCTCCGGAGGCAAGCATGGCGATGAAGAAGACCTCCGGTGGCGATTCCCCTCTCCGGCAGGGTGCCGGGAAGAGCTTCTGGCCCCTCCCGATCTTCGGGTCGATGGCGGCGGCGGATCGCGATGTGTTCTAGAAAAGTGATCAGGTACTTAGGTTTTTTCCGTCGGGGGGTCTTTATAGGAGAAGGGGCGATGTCAGAGGAGGGGCCAGGTGGCCTCACGCCAGGGTGGCGCGGCCCAGGCCCTGGCCGCGCCAGCCCTACGTGTGGGGCCCTGGTGGCCCCCCTCCTACTCTCCTTCGGATCTCTGGAAGCTTCTGGGTAAAATAAGACTTCAGGAACTTGTTTCGTCCAATTCCGAGAATATTTCCTGTGTATCAATTCTGAAACACAAAAACAGCAGAAAACAGGGAACTGGCACTGTGGCAACTCGTTAATAGGTTAGTTCCGGAAAATGCATAAAAGTGCCACGAAGTGTAACGAAACATGAGGCAAATGGTGTAAAAACAAGCATGGAGCATCAAAAATTATAGATACGTTGGAGACGTATCAGGGCCCTTAGCCTATTAGATACCCAGTTAGCTAATTTGTTGTGGAATGATGAAGAAGGGAACCACAAAATTCACTTGGCTAACTGGCCTTCTGTTTGTATGAAAATGAGTTTGGAGGGATGGGAATTCCAAACCTCCAGGACTTAAATCTTTGTTTAATAGGATCTTGGATTAAAATATATATCCGGGGGGAAGAGGCCCTCTGGAGGAGAGTAATAGATGCTAAGTACAATACTAAAAACCCCAACATTCTTTCATGTCATGACATCCAGCCTTCCACTTTCTCGAAGGGTGTGATGTGGGCTTCTAGAGCTGTCTCTGTAGGATATAAGTGGAAAGTAGGTGATGGTAGAAGCATAGAGTTTTGGGAAGACATTTGGTTTGGTAATTCCCCTCTAGCTACCCAATTTTGGAACATTTACATAGTCTCTAATCAGCAAACTCAAACCATTAGGGAATTGTGGGATGGGGAGCAGATTAGAGGTACGTTTAGGAGGATCTTTTCTGATGAAATGATGGCAAGTTGGCTTGAAATCATAGAAATTGGCAAGACCATTTCATATTCTGATGAGAATGATCAACTTATCTGGCAGTATGAGACAAATGGGATTTAATCTTCTAGTTCCATGTATGATATAGTTAACTTTAGGGGAGTTCAACCCATTTATCTGCCTTCTGTGTGGAAATTAAAAATTCTACCTAGAATCTAGGTATTTCTGGGGTTGTTTTCCCAAAATAAGATTATGACTAGAGAAAATCTTAGGACCAGAGGCATGGTGAAACCTCTTGAATGTGAAATGTGTAAGGAACTTGAAACAATCAAGCACATTATGTTTGATTGTATAGTAGCTAGACTACTTTGGGCAATTGTGGAAAGAGTTTTTTATTGTAGTATTAATAACTTTGAATCAATTGCTTCCAAGTGGTTATGTAATAAAAAGTTTCTGCATTTCAACCTAGTCACCTTTGCAGCCCTCTGGGGGTTGTGGATTAATAGAAATAATCTTGTCTTTAACAAGAATTCTTGGATTAATATTAAACAGGTCTAGCTCCTGGTGTTGTCCTTTGTAAAAGAATGGAAAGTACCATTCAAGGAGCTGGAAGGGGGGAAAAGCGGTCAGTTCTTGGACAGCCTGCTTGTGATGTTAAGAAGCCTGCTGCCACTACCCAGTCCCTCACATGTGGAGACTTCGGTTGGACTGCGACTTGGAGAACACTTGCTTCCTCGATGGTGCATGGCGGCTGAGCCTCGCTGGAGTTCCTCAAAGCCCACCCGGAGGAACCAGACGCGATCCATGTGGTCATCTAGATGCCGAGAGCAAGCCACTATCAAAATGCAAGAATTGTGGTGCTGGGAGCGGGGTCGAGAGAATAGCTCTGTAGTCTTCAGCTTCTGTTGGTTTTAGTAGGCTGGCCAGCGGAGGCACCAGTATCAAAACTTTGTTGTTATTTACTTTTGCTGAACCTTTTTCCTGCTTTCGTTAGTTGCTGTATCCAGAACTGGTGGTTTCTTTTCTATGAAATGGAACCGGGGCATGAGCCCTTTTCGTCTTAAAAAAATCTGGGACCGAAAAATGTACTCCCTCCGTTTCAAAATATAAGATGTTTTAGCTTTGTGAAGCAAATATATCTAGAGATCTTTTAGTGTGTAGATTTATTAGAATATACACACTAAAAGTTATCTAGATACATTTGCTTCATAAACCTAAAACATCTTATATTTAAAAATGGAGGGAGTAGCTGCTAGAACATCAGAAACCGTAAACTCATACAGGAAATTGGAAATTTAAATGAAATTTGTGCGAGATCATATATATTTTATACCTAGTTCATCTTTAAAACACATCATACATAGTTCATACTTTTAGACAAATAACAACTTGTATTATCAAGGGGACAAAGGCCACAATATATAGTACATTGACTTGAGGTACAAGGATAGTAACTCTAGACAATTACGGACTCCTAGAGACCTAGACGAATACTAATAATCCTTAACACCCCCCCTCAAATGCAAAGCGTATGCAATAGCATTGCATTTGAAGAAAGGCAAAATGACAAAAAAATGATAATCCAAAATCCGCATCTTGAGTGTGGTCATAGCATGAGTCTTTAAAACCTGTAGAGTCATGCCACAATTGATCGAAGAAGAGACTGTCGTGGGAATTTAGAGACAGTAGCCATGGGGATGGCTTATTGGAAGGGCTCAACGGTGGTGACGATGGGTCCGACTCAGGATTGTGCCAACTGAGACACCTCGGTTACCCAGGTTCAGGGCCCTCCACGCCGGAGGTAACACCCCTACTTCCTGCCTGCTTTGTATTATCTTCACAGTGGTTACAACGCTCCTCGATCTGTTCGGTCTAGAGGAGGAAGAAGAAGAAGGATCTGATCCCCTAGGCTAAGGGTCCAGACCCCCTTATATAGGCAGGGGTCTGGTTACAGGTTAGGTGGCCGGCTGTCCGGCTGTCGGCTCCTCTGTGGCTGCGTGTTCGGCGTGATCCTCTGGCCCCTTCTGACGGTAGCTACTTTATAAAGTGGCTTTCCCCTTTAGACGGGCATCTGGGAGGCATATGCCCTCCCATTTGCCTAGGATTCATTCGTGGGGAGAACTCTTGCTCGCTGATTGGTCGAGCCCTGGCGTGGCTTGCGTCACGCCCGTCCTTCGCTTCTGTCGAACTTGTCGGGGCCAAGCCACTTTCAGCGAAGCAGCCGTTGGGAAGGTCTTGTCATCTTCGCCCGGCTCCAGTTCTCCTCGGTGGAGCCGCCAGCCGGCTGCTGGCGCAGCCGGCCCTTTGGCTAGAGCCGGTCTTCTTTACCTAACGCCGTGGAGACTCCTGGGATGCCAGCCGGCAGGCAGCGCCGCCCTTGGCATACCCCCGAAGTCATCCCCATGACAGAGACCGACACAAGCCGAGAGACGGCTAGAAAAAGAACAGCATGCCACAAAAGATCATAGCATAGGAACAAGCCCCCTCACATGCGACGGGAAGACAAGTCAACATGTGGACTTAGAGGTATGGCTCAAGCTCCTCCTTGGCCCCAAGGTCGCGTGCGGCCTCGTATGAGGAACTCTAATGAAGATATCCCAACCATCAATAGTACACCAATCACCAATGGACTTATCACAAGAAGCCGTACAAAACAAATACGTGATTAGATAAATACTAACTTAAGTTTATCTTTTAACCTTGACTTTGATGAGACGGCTATGCTTTCATCTACTTTGTTGTTGGTTGAATTCAAGAATAAGCTTAAAGAAAGCCCACAACAATGAACAACAAAGTTTCAATAACAAGTTTTCAAGCTTTCAACAAAGTCTTCAATAAATCTGTTGCTCTCAATATTGTCTCCAATAAGTCTTCAATAAATCTTTCATAGTGACAGCACCATATGGATGAGAGACGGGACAAGTGGGATATATCAACAGAAGCTCCATCAAATTATCTTTCAATAGAAAAATCATGCATCATTTGAAGTTGTGTAGCTCACAAAATGACCGTTTTGGTGGGAGGTGTCCAGGATGTCAAAGGTACGGGAATTTCCGAGAAGCCTCTCAATAAACCCTCAAGTTGACCTTTTCTAGAACATTTTTACACCTAAGCTGGTTACTTAGCTTGCCCCCTTTCACATGGGTTGTCTCTTAGTTTGAAGAGACCTTGCGACCCTTACTTTTGTGATTCCTCATGGATTTGCACCTAATTTGTGCTCCATGACTTGAGAGTGGTTGTGTAGATTAGAGTTCGTGATTCCCTTGCAGATTTCATCTAGTTCATGATCCACGACTTGAGCGTGGTTGTGTGGGCTAGTTCACGGATTGTGGATAGACGATTATCTTGGATTGCAGGCTACGGTTGACATCTGATGCATGCAAAATTCAGGCATGAACTTTGTAGTTTATTGATACATATTCCAATATATTTATATATTATGAGATGTTATAATCATGTTTTTCATTGATTTAGGGGGATTTTCCATCAATCCCCTTGTTTTGGTTATAACTCTACAGAACAAAAAAAACCTATTTTGTGTATTTTGACGGTTCAGGGACTTTCTGGAACCCAAATTGAGCGAGGCTTTTTATATGGCGTCAATATTTTTACATGAGAACCAACTTGAGATAAAGAAGCACACGAGTGGGCCACCAAGGCCCAAACGAGCACTGGTAGCACGGGCCCCTTGTTAGGCCGCACCACCAGGTGTCGTTTGACCCTCGAGCCTCCGATGTCATCCATCTTTGCTCCAGATCAATTGTCTTGACCTAAGAAGTCCTATATAAATACACCCCCAAGGTGTTCCCTTGAAGAGGCAGCAAAAAAACACGAAACCACAAAGCAGAGGATGTACCTGCGAAGATTGGAGGGGGAAACGCTGCCAGAATCGCCCTCGGTCGCTTCTCCAACATCACCAACACTGCCACCATGATGAAGAGGGAGTAGTCCATCTCTGGACTGTGGGTTTGTGGCAGTAGGTTGTTCTATCTCTCTCTTGTTCTATGATGTTTAGATGCCATATAAGGTACCCAACATGATTATGGCCATATTATGTAATTCCTATGTGGTGGATCCTTATTTTATTGGATGATCTTTGAGATTTGAATCTCTATCATGTTCTTGATGTATGAGTAGATGCATACTGTTACCCCATTATTTATTAGTTGTTTTGATCCAACTCGTATGCGAGAGCATGTGTGGGGGATGGTGTGTATTAGATGGAGTAACTTCATAGTAGTAGTGAATTATGACAGCAATTTCATGTTGTGCTATGGTGTTTACCAATTCCGTTGTTACCTCACTAGGGAGAAAAAATGCATGTGCTATAGTTCTTAGTGACAACTGAGAATCCTTGTTGAAATTCATGGACTCAGATCCATTGTAATATGTCTATGCACAGTACCATATTTGTTGTTAACCATCATGTCAAAGTAACTAAGGCTATACTCTGTTAATTCTTAATACTAGATTGCTTGAAGTTGATTACTTTCTATTAGGGTATAAGTAAGATGTGAAGTATCATCTTTATGTTAGGATATGATGCCCATACGAATGTGTATCAAGTAACATTATAAAATCTCGTCGATGTTTCAGTCATCTATCTTGTGCTTAATGCCACCACACTTTTATGAGAGAGTAGATAAGTGAACCCATGAACCTCGGTCCAATTTTAATCAGAAGAAACACCTTTTAAATACTTTTACTCGCCTTTTTAATTTTTAGTTTTTATTAAATCCAAAATTACCAAAAAAACTTTTTTCCTTTTGCAACTATATTGAAAACCCAAAAAACAACTTTACTTTACAACATTAGTTTTAGTTTACTTTCTAGTTATTTAATTTTTTGTTCTTTATTTTGCTATACTTATTTCAAAACCTTGTTCTTGACAACCACTCGGTGGAGTTGGGGACACAAGACAAGGAACATGTTTTGTAGGTTGCTTGACGAGAACGGAGAGAGCTTTTTTGACTGTTCCCCGAGAGTTTGTTATTAAAACCCGAGTCACCCTTGTGGGGAAAATTTCTCTTGCTACATCACTCTGGACTTGGAGTCCCAATGAATTGGCACATTTGCTTAGTGTCATCAACATCCTCTTCGTCCGATCATAATCTTTTATTTTTTTAGCTGCTTGTAGCTAGTTATCCCCTTGTATCCTTGATCCTATATCATGAAGATCACGCCAAATCCTCAAGCACCTCTTCACCGAAGCGGTGCATATCATGTGGTATCAGAGCTTTTGTTGACATGGAGGCTACTCGTTTTTCTTCATCAAATCTCCAGAACTAACCCTTAGTTGTTTAGATCTACCACTTATTGTTTATTTCTTGCATGTCCTGGATCCAAATCAGAAGAAAAACCATAAAAAATCTAAAGTTGCTGCAAGTTCCTGAGCTTGTGATATCCGTTCTTTAGAGAGAAAAGAAGACAAAAATACAAAAAAAATTAGAGAGACAAGAGAGAAAGAGGAGCAGAAAATTTTGCAATCAGTTTTAGTTTGGTGATTTTTTTTGGGTTCATAGAGGCAACTGTTGTAGCCCAAACATGCAAAGTTTAGCTGAATTTTTCTTGTTACATCTCAGTTTGCATCTATAGGATCTTAACACTAACCTATCCTTGTTTTGCCACACAAAACTCCACCATAAAACTGCTGGTCTCTTCCTGTACAATTGCTTGTTCACTTCCAATTTCTAGTGCCACACACCCACCGAGGATCATTTTAATTTGGGTAATAAAGAGGTGAGTTGAGTGGTTCCAAATATATACATATTTTTTCCACTTCTTGTGAGGATAAAATGGCAGGCGTCAAAATGAGTTTGCGTTGAGAGATCATTATGGGATACAATGTTTTGGTAACTCATGCGGAACTTGGTTCCGAAACTCATGTGGCTCTTAACGTGGAGTTGGACACACGGTTTGAAGCCTTGCTGAAAAGGTTTGGAGATCATATAAATGCAGCTAGTAATGGGGCTTAACACCAAGCAAGCCTTGCTGCCTTGTTGATCGCCGACACCGAGACAAGCTCAATCAACAAAAACCACGACGGTGGTCGTGCACAAGCTACATATGACCCTATTGCTGGTGCTGATCAAAGGTGTGATAAAGTTGTTGCACACCATGTTGATCTGGGTTTCCTTGGGCCTAAACTTGGACCTGTGTACTGGGGTCCACAAAGCAGGGAGGATGCCCAGAGTGTGTGTTGACCATTGTGTGCCCTGGTGTTGTGGGAGGAGATTGGTGGCTGCCTCCCCGGCCGGATTGGAAGAGGAAGATGGGCTACGTCTCTCGTCCATGTGGGGGTGTCGGAGTACTGTGGCTTTGTGACTACAACAACGGAATGCCGCGGTGATGGCGGTGTGAAGCTCCATGGATGATGCCCAAATTCTAGGAGTGTGCGTAATGAGCAATGACATAGATGAAAGTCCTGCCCGGATGGGCTGGCCGTGACGGCCTCCGCGGGTGTCATCTCCCTCCTTGGAGGCGTCGCTGAGGTGTGTCAACATCTACCTCACTCGCTTGGACTTGTTGTTGTCTTCGGGCGAAAGCCTTGATTCAGACTGGGATCGGCAGGATGTCAGCGTCCTTGACGTCGTAACTTTGTTGGGAGCATCGTGCTTGAATACACGGCTATAATATACTAGGTTTATTTCCTTGGGTGCTTGCACTATCCTAGACTATTTTGCAGGGGTGCTATGCACACCATAGCTGTGGAGTCCAATACGATAGCTTCTCAGAGTCGACCAAGTTCCGTCATCTATCTCTTTAGGTGGTGCATCGATGAGGAAAGTTCTTTTGGAGTTGTTGTTCTTCTGGAGTGTCTAGTGTTGGTTGAGACGCGGCTTTGTTGTTTGTATAGGACATGCATTGTTGTGTTATGGTTGTTCAATCTATGTTCATTGTCTGACTTGCCGATGTGGAGTTGTGTTGCACTCTTTGCGAGCAGTGAGTGGCAGTGTTCTTGTACTCAAAGCTCCACCTTCTATAGAAGGTGTAGGCGTACTCTCGAAAATATATCTTTAATATAATGTTTATGATTGTTGATCCAATCATTTGTGAGTAGTCCTCACAGATTGCAGGCCAAGGCATAGTTCACAGCAATATGTGCTATTCTTATTTATCATTGGAATATTATGTATTGTGTTAGATGGATGCTTGTTCTCGTTGTTACTTTTGTATCCCAATCTTTGGGCTTGTCAGGTAACCCAATTCTTGCGAGGTTGATAATGGTATAAAGGGAATGGTCGGTGGTAATTCGAATGCTTGACAGCGTTGTGGTGAGAGTAGCACCGGTGCTTGTGTTAGGTTGCTATCTAGGGAATCATGATGACTTCACTGGTCTTAAGGCTATTTTATGTTTACTTAAACATTGTTGTCGCCCAGCGATGCTCCTGGGAATGGTTGGATAATGGATCCATGGTGCATGTTGTACGCATGCCATGGTGTTCTTAATACACATCACCCCATGACATTGTGTATCTTTATTATCACATAATTCACATGTGTGCTGATCATTATCTTTATAATCCGATAACCATATTTATACGCTGGTGAGACCTTGGCTCTAGCCTATCTCCGTCATCGACAAAAAAAACAAAAAAAACATTGGTCTAGTAAAACAAAAGGTGAAGAAGTTCTCGAAATCTCACTTGCAATGAGCTTACACCATTAGCATTCTTCCCGCAGATAAATCTTGGGTCTCTGGGGAAAAAGCAAAGCATTACAATCCATTAACTCGGATCAAAGGTATCAGTCGTCATCGCCATCAAACCGTCGAGCAGTCTTCATAGTTAAGATTTGCATAAACCTTGCCGATGACACCACCATGGCGCCACACGGCGCCTCCTCCCTACATGGACCTAATCAAGCATCCTCCATCGAGATTCCGCGACACCACACCGCCGAAAACACACCATCATTGACGTGGTCAGAACCACACCACTCCACCTAAGAGCCCCTCTAGCCAGCATCTGCTCCAAAAATCATGCCAACTAGGGAGGAGAACGGCACCACATGTTGGCATCGTCTGATGTTGGAGACCTAGATCTGAGGTTTCCCCCTGAGCAGCCTGGGCGAGGAAATGAAGCCTGCATCAACCATGCCTGCAACAAGGTAGCATTGTGTAGGCGCCACCATTGTCTGCCACGACCGAAGTCGGGCTTGGTTTTCGACGGTAGCCATGCCTCCAAAACCGTAGCCGGCTAGATCGCCACAAACCGCAAGGTCGGTGCTTCCACCATCATCTGGATCCAGGGCCACTGCCCCCACTTCCTTGGTCCCTTCTAGGACCGCCATCAATGGCAACCCATGGACCGGCCACTCGCAAACAGAAGAGTACTAGAAGACGGAGGCGTTGTTGAGCGACGTCCCCAGCGGCAGAGATCAGACTCTAAGCCACACGCCTGTTTGGGTACCTAGGTGATATTATCCGGGACACTGAAAAATATGTTGCGGTTTTAAATGTTTTACGAAATCTATTTGGTACAACTTTTGTCCAAAACTGAAAACATACGGCTTTTGCCGGATCTACTGGGATGCTCTTATTCTGCTGTGCACAGTGGATCATTGCTCGCTATCTATTTTGGGCGCCCCCGTGGAATGGAAGACAGATGTACGGGATCAGCTGAAAGTCTGAAACCAGAGACAGACAAAGAGCTGCTGCAATGCCCCCGGTTAGATCCAAAGAAGACAGCTAGCTACGCCAATGTCCAGAACAGCAAGCCATATCCAGGTCGCATTGCATAACGTGCTGCTCGAGCTTGGCTGATCAGGCCACGGATCAAAACCACCAGACCAAAAGTAAACCATTCATTTCTGACGGTTCGTAGACCTAATGATGTTCGTAGTACCACGGCTAAAAAATTCAGAAAACTAAGAGCGGCAGCTATCATCGACGAGAGGCGGAGGAGGCTTTCTCGCGCGCTTTAAAGTCACGAAGCACATCGTTTGAAAACATTGACGCTCGGAAAGGTGGCACAAGTCTCCGGAAAAAGACAAACGGGTGCCCTGTTTCTCGTTCATTTTACTATCGGTAGCATCCAGCCAGTGCGTCGTGCTGCACGATGCCCACTCGATCTCGCCGCTCGCCGGCCGTCTAAAGTCAAGATTTTTATACACGCCACGACAAACACAAAGAGCGGCGAGCTTCCTTAGGCTTTGTCCATGCAACGCCGCCATCACCTTTGCTTCCGCTTCCGTCGTACTCCTGTCACCGCCGGCCAGTCGCAGTCGGCGTCACGCCGCACCGTGTAAAAATTTCCGATTCGTTTCCCATCGAACGGCTCGGTTGCGATGAAACTGGTGAAAAAAGAATGAATTTTCTTGGTCTTTTTGGTCGTGAAAGCAATTTTTGCCGCTGAGGCGACGGCATGCCTCCTCCTGTCCATGCACATACTATTTCTGCTTCGCTCACAGCTTAATCTGGAAATTAGCAGCAAGAACTGAGGTCCAAAAGATCGACGCCAATTATTGTGTCATCACTTGTACCTTCGCAGGTGCATTATTAACCGAGGAAAAAATAAATTGTTTTGTGCACACCGTGTTGCGGTGTTGGTGGTACTGGTGCCAGACAGACGAACAGTGCTAAAACAGTGGTGCGACGTGTCCCGTTTCGCGCGGTACAATTATGCATGCGAAGGTCGTACCGAATCCCAATCTTTCTGCAAGAAAAATCTCAAGCGTTCTTTAGTTTTTGGCTTGGTTGGTTGTACTTCCTGCCTGCCTGCCTGCCTGGTGGAGTACTGGAATACTTGGTTGGCCATGTGTAAAACGATTTCTTCTTTACAAACCTGACCAGCTCATTTGTTTGCATCTGTACACTGGAGAGGGAGACTAGTGAGGCGCATTCAGTTAAGAGTGACGGTGTGACACTTCAAGAAGGTTACATTCATGACCGATGAAAATGGTCTTAGGGTCGACATCATTTAGTGATTTTTGTTTTGCACCACATGTGAAAGAATTCCATCTTTTGTGTGCTTAGTATGGAAAGCTATTGGAGATCAAAGATTTACATGTGCATTATTGCTACTTTGGCATATTTAAATGAATTTTGGTTCATTTTTAAATACTATTTCAAATCTGAACTACAAGTATGTTATCGTTTGGATGCTACTAAAATTTCTAAAAATAATTTTAAGATAGCTAAGTACGATTTTATGCAATAGCCAAAGAAGCGGTTGAATTATTCAAGCCTTTGGAGTGGAAAGATGTACCACCTATTTTGAAATAAAATAAAAATTTGAAAAAATGTTTAAAAATACAATTCTTTGGCATGGAGTCCTTTTATGTATATGGATTTCCAGAAAAAATAACAAACATGGGATATGAATTTTTTTAATGCTATAGATTGGTCCCAATAATCTTTCGATGCTCTCTTCGCACTTAGATAGCTGATGCCGCATCCATTGACAATTTTCACTTTTTTGCAAAAAATTCCACCGATATATTAATAATCATCAACAACTATACAAAAAAGGCAAAAGTACTAAAAATTACAAGTAGGTCTTTGAGCCACCTAGCGACGACTACAAACACTAACGCGAGCCGAAGGCATGCTGATGTCCCCAAAGACCCCAAAGACGCGTTGCTGCCCCTCCATCACTGGAGCCGGGCAAAAACTTGTCGCAGTAGAGCTTGTTGTAGTATACAAACAAGAAGTTGGTGTGCTAAGGCCACAAAGGACCAGCGCACGAGAGCTGCAACCATCGCCAATGATGATAACTATTGATCGGATGAGACTAACATGAAACCACACCAACAAACACAGTATCCGACTAGATCCCAGAAGATCCGCCGGACACACTACTTCATGGACTGTCTGTTGGCGCTAGACGCACCACCGGAGCGAGGATATGGAAGAGAGGACCTTATTGTGGCTTCGGGATGTAGCCGCCGCCTTACCAACCCAAAGAAGATACTGAAAATAAAATAAACAAAGGATGAAAACCCTCCCATGGCGAGATGCTATGGTCGGCCACACCTCCAAGACCGCAAGCCCAAGAGAGGCTATGCGGACCAATAGTATCGCCGACGAGGGGGACAAAACCTTAGTTGGGTTTAGGGACACGGCCTCACGAATCGTCTATGTCCTATCTTGTACCAGTTCGCCATGGATAATAATGACACTTATCACTTCTGATATTGTGATGCCACTCTCCGCTATTAGTGCCACTCTGCTCAAACCCTAACACCAAGTCAATTACTCCCTCCATTTCAAAGTATAAGATGTTTTAGCTTTGTGAAGCAAATGTATCTAGACATCTTTTAGTGCGTAGGTTCACTCGAATATACACACTAAAATGTGTCTAGTTACATTTGCTTCGCAAATTTAAAACATCTTATATTTTAAAACAGAGGGAGTACTATATATTATTTGGGTCACGTAAGGTAGACAATGATAAGAGATAATGGAGTGTGTAACTGGAAGTCCAATTGTGTCTCATGCCAGATGCATCATAAACAGAGTTGTTAGCATAGAACTACCACTTTGTAGGCGAAATGTACCGAATGGTACCACTTTGTGTTCTAGGAACCGAAATCTACCTCTTTGTAGGAAAGTTTTTTCAAATTGGACAACTCATGAATTTGCAGCCAATTGACATCAAAACTGACAGGTGGGCCCCATTTCTCAGTGCTGAGGTGGTAGGAACAGGAGAATATTGGCCGACTAGGATTGGATCCCACATGTCAGGACACTTAAAAAGCTTAAAAATAAAATTATTAAAAACATCATCTCCTTCATGTCATCTACCCCCAGCTCCACCTAATGCGCCGCCCGACACCGACCACCGCCGCCTGCCTATTGCGTCGCCCCACCCCGCAGGGCGTGGCCGCCGGCCAGGCCCCCAGCCGTCAGCTGGTCTTGCGCGCGCACGACAACCAGCCGCTGCTCTTGCGCGTGTCCGCCTCCAGCCACCTAGCACGCTCGCCGTCGATCCCCCTCTTCTCTGCTCCGGCGACGCTCGACTGCGGCCCTAGCGGGTGTAGGAGGTGTGCGCCGGTGCTGCAGGTCGAAGCTGGACGGCCTCCCTAACGTCGCGGTGGCGGCGCTTAGATCCCACCATGGCCGCCCGCCGCCGGAGCTCGGGAAGATGACGCCCACGGCAAAAAAAACTAGGCCATGGCTCGGGCGGAGCTCGGTATGGCCGGCGACGGCAGGTCGGCCGGCAGCCAGGAGGGGTCTTGCCGGCGGCGGAAAGGATGGCCCGCGGCATGGAGGGGTCTCGCCGGCAGCGGATAGGGTCACCGGTGGTCAAAAGTTTGGGAGTAGGTGGGGATTTAGGGTTTTATTTATTGTTTAGAGATATTTAGGGTTTTTTCTTTATTTAGAGATATTTTGGGTTTTTTTAAAATGTCCTGACATGTGGGACCTACTCCTAGTCAGCAAAATATCCTTCCATTCCTGCCACCTCAGCGCTGACAAGTGGGCCCCGCAGGTCAGATTCGCTGTCAATTGGCCCCAAATCTGTGATTTGTCCAAATTGCAATCGAATTACGAGAAAGTGGTAGATTTTGAATCCGAAAACGTAAAATGGTACCATTTGGTAAATTTTGCCCGAATTATCGTAATTTTATGCTAACAACTCTCATAAACAACATGTGATGGAGTTACTCCTTAGCTCAACCGCCTGATACACATCTCAGGCAGCCCGTGTCACTTCAGGTAGACAGTGAGCTGGATGAGAGTTCCTACAAATAACTGTATCCGATGCAAGATCCGGTTCCTAGCTTCTCGTCCAAGAAACACGTTCCGCTAGCTGTGGTCGAGCACGTGAGTGGAAGTACGCCGTCGGTTGTTTCCAAATCTAATCTGGAAAAGCCGAATCTTGTGGGTGGATACGTATCATCAACGGGCTGTCGGCTCCACACCGCTCGATAGCATAGAGCGATCGGCCCAAAGCGCAATGCCGTCACGCGGTCTCATCCTAGCATCACCGTCGCGTCGCCCACGCCGTGTGGGGTTGGGTCGCCCCAAATTGTCTGAGCAGCTGCTATTGCTAGCGCTAGTGCGTCAAATGATCGGGGTGACGAGAAAAGGACGACGAACCTACGCGAGGGCGAGGCGACAACATGACAAGCGGTGTGCGTGTCTGGCAGCCACACGTCTCCAGTCTCCTCCTCTCGACGCTAGTGTAGTAGTGTGTGTTTGGCCGTCACCTGCGCCGCTCGTCGTCACGCGGCCGCCGGTCATCGGATTGGGCGCCTGGCGCGTCGGGCTGTTGAAGTGTATAAGTGGATTGTAATTCTTTTTATAAATTCGGATTTTTGGTTGCGTTATCTAGTGTATGAAGCTTAACATGGTATCAGAGCTCAGGGTCTCGAGTTCGAGTGCTGGTTTTCGTAATTTATTGTAAAATTACTGTTGCCCCCTTTGTGTCCACGTGTTGACTTTCTATTCTCCCATTTGTGTTCAAGTGTTGATTTTCTCTTCTTCTGTCTGTGTCCACGTGTTGACTTTCTCTTCTCCCGTCACACGTGAGTGGGGATATTGAATTGTACAGGTAGATTATACTAACCTTTTCTATAAAATTCAGAATTATTAACAGGGCCAACGCCGACGCAGCCGCCGCCGCGTACCAATCGGGATCGCGGTGCGTACATGAACGGGATGATGCGGCGTCGGCACGGGATTCCGGTTGGGTTTTAGGCGACTTGGCAGCCTGCCTCGCCGCACACGTACGCGTTCGTACGTGCGTACCACGTGAGCTATCAGTAGAGGAGAGGTGGATGGCTTTGGCTCGTTTTGTTTTTTATTTTGTTGGGTTGTGGTAGTGGAGAATCAGGGCAGCCCCTCGCCTTTCGGCGCCTAGCGCCTGCTAATAACGTGTCCGTTTCTCTTTTTTTTTTCTTTTTTTCTTCCTTCTCTCGCCGGAGGCATCATGGGAGACATTGTAGCAATAATTTTTTACTATTATAGCAAAATATCAGAAAGACATTAACAAAAACAATATTGATATGTAGCAAAAATCCCTGCGTCTCGACAAAAATCCTCTAAACCTGATCCGTTAGTAGTAGGACGGAGCAACGTTGAAAGCAACCCCAACCAACGTTGGTAGCATCGCCGTCTGCCGTTTGCAGCACCTCCACCAAGGATAGTAGCAACACCGTTCATAAAATGTAGCACCATCATAGGTTTATAGTAGCACCTCTGTGTACCTACGGTGGCACCACCGCTCTTCGTGTGGAGCACCACAGGAAAAAATGGAAAAGGTGGGGTCATCATTACAGAGGTGACACCGACGGGGGCGAGGGGATGGATGCGACGCCGGCCAGAGGCGATCTCCTTCTACTTCGCGAACTGGATGGGGAGCTCTTCGCGACCTGGGTGGGCACGTCAGGGAACACGCCGAAGAACCTCCTTCACGGCCCTGCCTCCCTCCATCTCAGCAGCGTTGCCTTCCACCGTGGGATTCGAGGGCAAATATGGGGGCGGCGACTCCACCATGATCTCCATGGCTGGACGCGACGTCGCGATGACGACAACCCTAAATCTCTAATTCGGTGGCGGTAGAGGACGGCCACAAGCCAGCGGTCCGATGAGCTCTGGGGGGAGGGACCGGGTCCGGCGGTTGGTCAACGGTACCTCGGCAGGAGTGAGCGGTCGCGTGTGGAGAAGAAAATGAGATAAGGAAGCAGATGGTCAGATGGTGGTGCCCACAGGGGACGCGCGTCGAGTGATCGAGGCGGAGGATGCTAGACGAGCGATCCCCCACTGGATCGTTATCGTTTTCCTTTTTTATAGCGGTATGCTCTAGGAGTGCAGCGTTTTGGGTCATGGGATACAGAGAGCCCTTTTTCTAAATTAACAATTCAAAAGCAACACTTTTAAGTTTATTAAAATTTTGAGCAAAATTCTAGATGTAGCAAATAATGTACTCTTCCGACGTGAAGAAATCTCTACCTGGAATACCTTGTATTTTAGGCTGCACAAAAATGATAAAACTTTAACATCGAAAATAGTGAATAGTGCAAAATGTTAATACAACAAAGTCTGATGGATTTTATCATTTATTTATGCATGGAATATAAGATATGTCTTGTTGACATTTCATATCTGGGTAGAGTACGTCATTATCTATATGCTGAATTTTTTTCAGGATTTTTCAAATCCTTATTTTTGAAAGAAAATCAGGCTCAATGTGGCTCGAGCTCAAATGTGAATCTCTGCCCTTGCTTGCATTCTCCCGTGGACGCCACTCACGGCACCAACCACTAGAATGGTTGGCACGTAGCAAAACGGAGGCTCCGTCTTGACGTGCGCCGCTCGCCCACAGTGTCGTCCTTTGCTAACACGACGGGCGGATCTAAGCCTCGCTTTTTTTAAGCTCGGAAGATTACTGTAACCATTCCAACTAAACTAACCACACACGCGGCGGCCGGCGCAAGCCGCAAATCCTCCGTCGCCGACTGGCAGACAGGGCGTTTGCGTTGCCGCCGCGGAGCAGCGCTAATCACAGAGCATTTAATCAGCGGTTCGTTAGTCGTTGCTAATTGCGATGATTTGGCGTGTAGCCGTGCTGATGAGAGCTTGAGTTTAGCCGGCGACGACGGGGACGTTTAGGGCGCGTGCGTCGTGTCGCGACAGATCGGCCGCTCTTGGATTTTTATATCTGATGACTGGGTGTACGGCGATCTGGTTTGGGAATATAGAACTTTTCTTCTTTTAATCACGCGGTGGACGGAAGCGCCAGAACGGGAGTGTGGGGCCGCAGTTATCGACTCTCTCCAAATTAATCACGCGGTGGACGGAAGTTTCTGACGCACTCTTTTCCTTATCGGGTACCTAAGGGGACTAAAAGGTTTTTAATGAAATGGCTTGCTAGCTTAATATATATTGCTTTTATTTCAAAAAAAAAGTCGCTGCTAAAGCAGCAATATGGTACATTCGTACTAGTAGTACTAGCTAAATTCCCATGCGTTTCTACGGTTTATAGAAGTACTTTCTAACCATAAATATTTTATATTATAAAAATAATTGGATAACCATGCGTTGCTATAGGTTATAAATTTTTAATAAAGGATAGATCCGATGGAACTGAATATTAAAGCAGAAGAGTGCTCGTCATGTGTAGAAAGCACTGGACTACATAAATGCACATCACTGTTGACGTCCAAGAACGTCGTGATCCTGGTCTAACCCCGAACCCATTAAAATTAGTAAGTTTTGACACACGGTCTTTCAGGTATACCATGTCTATATATAGTTATATTATCTGAAAAATTATATTCCAATTGAGCGGTGAAACAATCACTCAATCTTAGTATCAGGCAAATGAATTTTTGAAGTGGTTCTTACAAAGTAGTGTGGACAATAATAGTATCCCCGCCTAGTTAACACAATATTTTGCAGCACCATATATACTGAGGAATTCGATTCAGAGCAATACAAATGAAATATGAGAAAAAATTATCTAGTTAATTATGACATAAATCAACTTACAGACATCAAAACATAGTTATGAGAAACATAACTAAAGTATTATTGACAATCGCTCTGACCTTCTGATGCCTCAACATCCTCCAAGCCTCAAGATGCCTTAGATTGGATTCTTTCTTTTTATCGGTGAAGGAAATACAAGATTTACAGAGAGAGGGATCTCTAGGCGCAAGGTCGTGGAGCTAGGGCTCGAACACGCGACCCCGCGGGAGCATGCACTATGACCGTGGGCTGCTACCAGTCAATATAATTTCTTATTGGAATACTCAGCATAGTACGAAATAACCGGAAAATAAGTACCATCATGAACCATGATTTCTACATTGATTTGCTAGATAATATATATTGAATTTTGTGGCAACATAGAGAGCTAGAAACACATGGAGAATTAAATCAATTTACACCAACGTAACTCAAGACTCGAGTAGAACCTTCAATAGCAAAATCTAATTTTTCACGCACTGTCTCACCCCTTCTCCTTCCCGATGCAGTCACCAAAGTCGCCTTGCAATGTCTTGGATATTTTCCGGGAACTCTAGCCAATGTCTAGATGCAAAGAACTTTCTGTACTCAGATTGTATTATTGTTTTGCACAGCCGAGCTTCCATAACTTTAGTGCTGCTTGTATTTCTAGAACCAAACCAGATCATCGGGTAGGACTTGAGGATACAAATCAAATTGGGGAAAAAAATCGAGTGTCTGCTCATATCACTGGCCACAAACCTTGTTTCAGATCAGATCAAATAAAAAAACATCTCCTCAGAGCTTCAGATCATCAGCTAAGCAAACGAAGTGGCCGCTCGCCGCCGCCTGCTGGCTGCTGCGCGGCCTCGCCGCCAGCTCCTCCACACGAGCCTGAAGCTCATCTAGGCAAACAATGTGGCCGCTCGCCCGCCGCCTTCTGCGCGGCCTCGCCGCTAGCTCGTCCACACGAGCCCGCCGACGGACCCAACGCGCCAGCCTCAGGATGAGCGTCGTGTCATCCCTATCTTGAGTGCGTCGCGAGCTGCTACCCGTCGCCAATCTGCGCTTAGTATTCCCCTCCCGTACTCTTGGCTGCCATTGACGTCGCCTAGAAACTTGTCCTGGAGCGCATCCTGCATCTCTCCGTTCGTTGATGCCAGCCATGGTGCTGCCAACCTCCGCCCAGTATTCCCCTCCCTCCGCCACTTCAGGCCGCCCTTGACCTCGTGACGAGGTTCTAACTCGGCAATGCCCATGTTTCGGGGCTTTCGATCCAGGGAGCGTATTGGGGCGCTTGGCGGATTCGACGGCTTCAGACAGAAACAGGGGGTGCACACGAATTTACCCAGGTTCGCCCCCCGGAGGGTAAAGACCTACATCCTGCTTGTCTGATCTTGTATTGCTGGTATATGTGGAGCTGTTACAATGGCGCGCAGATGGAATCTGGCGGAGGTGGAAGGAGATGGTATGGCTAGCCTATGCGAGATTGTGTTGTGGGCTATGCGAGTCTTGTCCTCTAGGGGGCGCCCTTGGTGGCTTTATAGATGCAGCCAGTTAGGGTTTACAAGTATTTCTTGCCTTCTACTCCAAGTCGAAGTGCTGGGCTTTGCGGGCTTCGTGTATCCGTCGAGCGGGCTTCTTCCTTGGCAGGAACCAGGTAGGCAAATATCGAGGACCGATGGGTCATACCCTCGTCACCTCGCGTGCAAGCTCACCCGCCGCAGGCCCCGCCTACAGCCAAGAACAAACCCCAGCAAAGCGGTTCGCGTGGCCAGAGAAGGCTGCCCTTCTCGACCTCGCATGCAAGCTCACCCGCCGCCGGCCCCCCTACAGCCATGAGCCAACCCGGCCGACGCGGTTCGCGTAGACAAGCGTCCTGCCCTCGCCGGCAGCTCGGCCGGCGAAGCTCCTTCCCCATCCCCTGCATCTCTCCCAGCCCCGCTCCTTTATCCCGAGGGTACCCCCGCGGGCGTCTATTGATGGAGGCGCAGCCGGCAATTTCCGGCCAGATTTGGCCGGCAACCTATCCAAGAGGCGATGGGGTGCGCGTGGGTCGCTGGCCGTGGTGGCGTGCAACAGTGGTTGGCCGTGGTGGTGTGCGCCAGTCTGCCC
This sequence comes from Dactylis glomerata, assembly GCA_007115705.1. Classification (NCBI taxonomy): domain Eukaryota; kingdom Viridiplantae; phylum Streptophyta; class Magnoliopsida; order Poales; family Poaceae; genus Dactylis; species Dactylis glomerata. The sequence goes on along the minus strand of QXEO01000240.1, from coordinate 97,266 downwards.
CCGCCCGCTTCCTCCAACCTGACGCTCCTCCGCGCTCGTTGATTGATTACCGATTGATTTCTAGCGCTAAAAATAGGATGGGTGATTGATTGTTAGTGCTAAAAATAGGATTGATGATTGATTACCGTATTATGGTGATTAAGGTGATTGACCGTTTCTATTTTAGTTTTTTGTTAGGGGTATCTTCATCAATCAAATGATGTACGTCGAGTGGGTGGCTTCACCACTAACTCAAAACCAATAGCAAAGATTAGTGGTGGTGGAGTAAGAAAAGAAGCTACTATCATGGCTTGTGAAACTCGCCATCATGGCTGGGCATGGGTTTACAGCTGTTTACGCAGAGTGGTAACGCGGGCCTGCTGGAATGGAAGGGTGATTTGTCATGGAGTTCGAGATGAGCTGCACTAATCCGCAACAAAATGGGCTCCAGTTCCAGGCAGGGCAAAGGATTCCTCGGCAGAACGCGAGAGACGAGACATTTCCAGTGGGCTACGACACCACCCACTGCGCTAGCTGTAGTGTAGCTCTACAAGCAGGCAACGGCAAAAGGGGAGGGTTCCCCCATCCCGTTCCGTAGTACGGCCGTCCCATTTGCTCTAGTCGGCAACCAACGACGGGGGAGAGGACCACGCCGAGCGGGGAGGACGATGCGGCTGGGCCTGGGCCTGGCCCTGGCCCTGCTGGCTACACGTAGTGACGAAACAATGGGTCGCGAAGGGGAGTAGGAGAGCCCCACTGTGGTGTGGTGTGGACAAGAAAATAATAGCACGTTATTTTCCGCTATATAGCGCTTATTTTGAGTGCCCACTCTAAATTTTTATAATTTTACTCGCTACGACGCTATTTGTAAAATAGCATGATATATCGCGCTAAAATATTATAGCATTAGTGTTATTTTAAATATATCACGCTATTTTTTTCATTGTAGTGGTGTGGAGTGAGCAATTATATAATCAATGTGTTAAGTAAGCAAACATATGATGCAAATCTTGATTGTTAAACATAATAAATCGTGCTAAAACATCTATCTGTTTCACTATATACTTTATTCTTACTGAGATCTACTCCCTCCGTTTTTAAATATAAGATGTTTTAGCTTTGTGAAGCAAATGTACCTATACATCTTTTAGTGTGTAGATTCACTCGAATAGACACACTAAAAGATGTCTAGATATATTTGCTTCACAAATCTATAACATCTTATATTTAAAAATGGAGGAAGTATTATTTTTAACCAAAATTTTCAATACACTATTTTTAAATAAAACGTGCTATTAGCATGCTATAGCGTGTATAGCATCCGGAGAAGGGTTGCGCTAAAAGAAATAGCGCGCTATTTTAAACCTTGGGTGTGGATAGGTCCAACGACCTGATGTAAGAGAAAAATCAGGGCAGGGGAGGAAAGTAAGAACATCTCCACTTGTCCCCAAATACAACGTTTGGTATAATGCCCTTTTAATACTGTATGGGAGGGCATTGGCGCTATGGGGGCAGCGTTTTTCTAGCAGCATCCCTCATCCTAAAATTTGAATTTGGTAATAGGGTGAATTTAACTAAAAACGAAAATAAACCTAAAACTACTGCATTAAGAGGCGCTGATAGAAGACGCCGTAGTCCGCGCCATCGCCGTCGTCGGACGGCAGCTCGTCCATAGTTGCTGCTGCAGCCTCGGCCATTGCCGCCGCGCCACTGGCTCAGGCCGGTGTTGTCGTTGTCATTGTTGTCCTTGAGCTCGACGCAGAGGCCGAGGGCGAGGTGCGCACTCCGCTGCCTCCTTCTCCGCCTCCTACCTGGGAAAGGCGAGGGCGAACTCCAAGGTCCCCGGCTGGACCTGGTTGAAGGTGGCATGCTCCGCCGCCCTCTGGCCAAGGAACTTCCTGGTCGCCCGACGCCTAGAACTGGAGCTGGTGAGTGGCATACTCCTGTAGCGCCTGCTAGTCCCGACCATGCCGTTTCTTCTTTGGCGGTGGTGGCGACACGTCCTCCTCCACCTTCTTCACCCGGACGCGAGGCGGCGGCGCGGCGGCCTCCTCCTTCTTCACCCAAACGTGGCACATGCCGAATAAGCCTGCATTCTTCTTCGGCCGGAGGAGGCGAGCGTTGCGTGTTCTTGTTGGACGGCGGTGGGCTGTTACCCTCGTACTACACCAGCTCAAAGTCGCGGCGCTAGCGGAAGAAGTCGGGCCACTAAATGTTGTTGTCGGGGTCCTAGATCGGGTACGCCCGCTGCTCCGACGATGCTTTTCTGCCGAGCATGTTGAATCGGCCGGTATACGACCCAAAAAGGTGCGCGAGTGTGTGCTCCCTCTCGTGCGGTAGCCACAACGGGTTGTTCATCGCCCAGTCAAGGTCATCGCGCTGCATCGCCATCAACTCGGGCAGCCGGCCCGCAATGTAGGTGTCGAGCAGCGGGCCCTCCGCCAGAATTGGTAGGACAATGTAACTTCCACCAATATGTTTCACCCGTGGGGTGGCGCTAGTCCGGCGCCACGAGAAGGATGTTCTCATGCAGGAGGACCGTTGCCTCCTCCTGCGTCATAGCTAGCTTTGTAATCGTACATGCCAGACTAACGGCCGCTAATCAACCCATTTTTTCAAAATAAAACTTGCATGGCAGCAGGCTGCATACTTTAGCTAGCTAGCTTGATCAATTCAGCGAGTGATTAGCACCTGAGTACGCTTGCATCGGCTGGCCGCAGGGTATGCCTCGGCATATACGGCATACCGCTGGATGTGGCGTTATTCTGCTGTCCGTGCAATGTCTTATTTGCAGTCCAGGCCACAGGGGCTGCCTCCATTCGATCCAAATAATCGACAGCTAACTGCGCCAATGTACAGAACAGGAAACCGTATCCATGTTGCATTTCACACAGTATTGCACAATGCGTAGCTGATCTGGGACAAAAGTAAACCATTCATTTTTGACTGGCTGACAGTTGAGTACACGTAAACCTAATGATGTTCGTATCGCGGCTAAAAAATTCAGAAAACGGAGAGCGGCAGCTTGTATCATCGTGAGACAAGGGACGCTTTCTCGTGCGCTTTAAAGTCGCCGTTCGCAGCGGTTGATAACATTGACGCTCGGAAAGGTGGCACAAGTCTCCTGAAAAAGACAAACGGGTCCTACTGCACCGCCTTGTTTCTCATTTACGATCGGTATCATCCGGCCAGTGCGTCGTGCTGCAGGATGCCCTCTCGATCTCGCCGTCTAAAGTCAAGAATTTCATACACCGCCAAACGCAAAGCGTGGCGTTTGTTTGGAGTTTTCCGACGGCATGCCCATTGCCCAGCTCCTCCTTCTGCTTTCTTCGTGAAATACCACCGCCACGTTTGCTTCTGCTTCATTCTCACTCCTCTCACCGCCGGCCAGTCGGCGTCACGCTGCACTCAGCGACGTGTAAAAATTTCCGATCCGTTTCCCATCGAGGAAACGGCTCGGTGGCGATCAAACTGGAAAGAGAGAAGGAACTTTCGTGGTCTTTTCGGCCGTGAGAGCAGTTTTTGCCGGTGAGGAGACGGCATGCCTCCTCCTGTCCATCCATGCATAGATCTCATCACTGCTTACTCTGGTAAATAGCAGCACAAACCAAAGCTCAAAGATCGACGACAAATAGGCACATAGTGGTAGACTTTCACAACGCTGCAAACCGTTTTCGCATCTCCTTCTCGCACGCGCAGGCGACAGGCTGCGGCGACAACTCCCTACATCTCCTCCGGCGTAGGCGTTGGTTTCCTCTCCCTTTGTTGCCCGCTCCGGCGGTAGGTCTCGTTCCTTTGTTCTAATCTAGTAGTTGTGCATTGTTAGTAATTTGGGATGGTGAGAGGTTGTTTAGATGAACAAATCTGTTTCAACTCTACTTCTGCACCGACGCTAATCTTTAAGGCGGCATCTCGAAGTTAATGACTACATATGTTTGTCGATCATTTAGATCGGCAGCTTGGTCTTCTCGTTATTTTTAAGATCTGGCGAGATTAGTTTCTCGGCGTGTTACTGGCATTTGTTGTTGTCTACAGAGCGCTGGCCCCAAAACGAGGTGCATGCTCTCGAGCAAGGTTTTTGGTCTGGAGGTGGTGGATCTTCCGTTCTTTCCCGACTTCATCGACGGATGCAGTGGATCTTGGTCTAAAGCAGCACAGGATATCCTCCGGTCGACGTACCACATCGACATGTGCCTTGCTGCTTGCAACGGGTCCGTTCATCAACTCATAAAACATTGTTGGCGATGGTGCTTCTTTAGATCTGGCGATGGTGAAGGCTTGGCGTCTCTTTCAATGTGTGTCTACGCGATGTTGGAGTTTGGTGGCGGATGCTGGCTTCGGTGAGTGCAAAAAACCTGAGGGATAGTTATGTATTTCTCTTTTTACGCTTCATTCTGTAAAGTTTTTGGGACAAATATTTTCTCCTGGTGTGTTAGTTAGTTTCCATATTTATGTATTTTTATAACTTGTTTTTTAATTAATAAAATATGTGGTTGCTCTGAAATAAAAAAATCGACGCCAATTATTGTTTCACTTGTACCATTCCAGGCGCATTATTAATCGAAGCAAAAATAAATTGATTTTCCCGGAAGGAGAGTGTGTGGACGCCGCGTTGGTGGTACCAGACACACAAACAGTGCTAAAACAGTGTTGCGATGTGTCCAGTTCCACGCAATTTTTTAATAATATAATTTTTAATCAATTTCACAAAGAATAGTATAATTTACATATTTTAAATTCTAGCGCGGCCGATCACGCGTGATTGGAAGTTCGCCCTCCGGTTGTTTCCAAATCTAATCAGGAAAAGCCGAATCTCGGCCTAGATACGTATCATCAACGGGCTGTGGTCGAGTCCACCGCTGGATTGATCGCCATGCCGTCACACAAGCAAGCTCATCCTGCAGGCGATTTAAACAGAAATAACCTAAACTTGATACAAATTTAAAAAATAAACCATACGCGAAAGTATTTTACGCCAATAACCCATTTTGGCGTCGCCATTCCTAGTGGCGAAGCAGATGAGGTTGCGTCGCCACGGCTAGTGGCGAAGCCGATTGTGCGTCGCCACGCACAGTGGCGAAGCAGGTGTGCGTGCGTCGCCACGCACAGTGGCGAAGCAGAATAGGGTTAGGAAATAACCCCCGCGCCCCACCCGGCCCCTCTCTCCCTCACTTCTCTTCCTCCCAACCTCTCTCTCCCATCCAGTGGCGGCGGCGGCTGGGGCACTCTCCCTCCTTCCCTTGCTCAAGATCTTGAAGAACAAGAAGAATCTTTTGCTCAAGATCTTCACCAAGCCCACCAAGGTACTCTCCCTCCAATCCCCTTGCTCTTCTCCCTCTTCCCCTTCTCTAATCCCCTTGTTTGAGGATGGATTTGTATGATTGATGCATGGATTGATATGGTTGATTGAAATCAATGTTTTTGATGGATGGATTTGGTAACCCTAGTTAGTGATGGATGGATTTGTATTAATTTGTATGGTGGAGTTGTAATGTGCAATTTGTTTCAATATGGTAGAATTTGGGAACCCTAGTTGTAATGTGCAATTTGTTTGAATATGGTGGAGTTGTTATGTAGGTTGTTATTTAACTAGCAAATTGTTTGAATATGGTAGAATTTGGGAACCCTAGTTGAATATGATATATGATATATGATATTGTGAGCTTGATCTTCTTTGATATGATCATATATGATATATGATATTGTGAGCTTGATCTTTCTTTGATATGATCATATATGATATATGATATGCAAAATAGCCTGCTACCACCGGTGGTAGCTACGCACCCTAAATCAACCGGTGGATCAATCCTATAGAACATTTTACACCGCCGATTGACTTAACCAGAAAAGTGGCTGGCTGACGTCGTTAGTAGTAGGACCGAGTTCACCACCAGTCCACCAGGCACTAGGCCCACCTCCCCACCGACCAAGGCAGCACACCATCTCATCCTGCCCAACTTGAGAAACCACCTGTCGCGCACGGCGTTTTCTCCATCCAGATAATTCCCCACCACCAGCATATCCCGCCGGCCGCCGGCGTCCCTTCCACCATGCATCGACCGCCAGGAGGCTCTGCACGAATGGGGTCGCCGCCGGGGAGCGACACCCCGGCTTGGCCGCGCGTCCACGCGCAGTTTTGAGAACGGTGGCGCTGTTGCGGACTAGGCCGAGGCGGATGTCTCATCGTTGGCCTGAGACTGCCAGCCCACCTAGTGGTCGCTCAGCGGCAGCGCAGCCAGCTTTTGAGAATCGGATGCGGTTAATGGAGGTCGAGGTCGGCCTGCGCCTCGTGATGCAAAAACATTTCTCTCCTGTCCTTTATTCTCGATCTGGATTTGTTTCGTCTCTCTTTTCTTTTTTACGATCTGGATTTGCTTCATCGTTTTACGGGATCAGCTCCATTTTAATTTGGTGTATTTCTGATCCAGATTCCGATCCAGGTTGTCCTATTTTTTCTCTTTCCTGCTGCTCTTGTCGTGATTCATTCCCCATCCTTTCTTGCTTTTTTTTCTGTTCTGCACTTTGCTTTCTACTCTGATCTTTATTTGTTGTGGGGTGGCTCCCCCGGCTGCTCCAGGAAGGAAGTTCGCCGTCATGAATCGGAAGGGCAGGTCGCCGTGCGATTCCGAGGCGTGGGATGGGCTGTCTATGAGGGAATCGGCCGGGGAGAACGGGTGGCTGGATTTCACCATCAAACTGCCGGAGGCGAGGTGGGCTATAGGAGCTAGACCCAGCCCCTTGCGGCCTTGCGTGTCAGACACCGATCCTGACCAGTACACACGCCCAAGGAAATGAACAGGGAAGAGCGGGGTAGGTGGTGGACTAGTGGACGGGTTAACAGCTGTGGAACGGCGTGATGGGTGCATAGCTACCCCCGGTGGCACCAAATCTGCATTGTATATGATATATGATATTGTGAGCTTGATCTTTCTTTGATATGATCTTCTTTGATATATGATATATGATCTTCTTTGATATATGATATATGAAATTGTGAGCTTGATCTTCTTTGATATGATCATATATGATATATGATATTGTGAGCTTGATCTTTCTTTGATATGATCATATATGATATATGATATTGTGAGCTTGATCTTTCTTTGATATGATCTTCTTTGATATATGATATATGATCTTCTTTGATATATGATATATGAAATTGTGAGCTTGATCTTCTTTGATATATGATATACGATCTTCTTTGATATATGATCTTGTTTGATATGTTTAGGATGGAGGATTTAAGTAATGAAAGCATTCTCGAGGGTGAAGTTGATGTTAAGCACCGTGCCTATAAGATGTCCGAGAAGAATATGGTAATTATAAAACCAAGTACTCAAATGTAATATTCTTAAGCGTGAATTGGTATGTGACACCATGCATGTATGTTCCTCACCGTGCAGGTTTTTGGACCATTGCGACTGAGGTACAACCAGATGACGTCAACGGCGATGAACTATGATGAGCGGTACACCCCCTACATCCGCAATCTAGGGCTTCTACCGTTCATCCATATGGTCACCTGGACGACACTCAACGTCAATCCTGCCGCGATCACCGCGCTTGTGGACCGGTGGAGGCCGGAGACCCACACCTTTCACCTCCGGACCGGCGAGATGACGATCACGCTGGAGGACATGGCGATGATACTTGCGCTCCCCATCGAGGGGGCTCCTCTTTGCATCGATACATCCTCTGATGATTGGCGCGGGAAGATGTTAGATCTCATTGGGAAGTGCCCCGGGGATACTCTCAACAGGCAAGGAGTAAAGTTGAGGGTCCCCGCGGGGGCAACTTTCAAATGGATCTCAGATAACTTCGGTACGTGCCCTGAGGATGCCGATGAGGATCTCGTCAAGATCTACGCCCGCGTGTACGTGTGGTATGTTATCACACGGAGTCTGTTCAATGACACTAGTGGGAAGACCGCGCACTGGCATTGGCTGAAGGCGCTGACCGTCATGGATAAGAAGTGGAGCTGGGGCAGTGCTGCATTGGCTTGGTTGTATCGTCAGGTAATGAGTTGTTTTGTCCACTCCGTACATTTGCTCTCCAGTTTGGCTACATTCTTGTTATTGATGTTTGCTTTCATACCTTCTGCAGCTTGACGATGCTAGTTGTAGGACAGAGCCACAAGCTTGTATTGCTGGTTCCCTGCTTCTTCTTTCGGTGTGGAGTTGGGAACGGTTCCCAGTTGGACGGCCGAAAATTGGTCCTCGTAGAGACTGGGACGATGGTGACGACCGCCTCCGGTATCCCACGTTTGCTCACTATTGGGACCAGCATTCTGAGTTCATTTCTGACCCAGAACAAGCATATCGACAATACACCAACGAGTTTGACAACCTAACCCCTAAGCAGGTAAAAAACTCTATTCCCTCACTCTGAACTTGTCATATATATGATATATGATATTGTGAGCTTGATCTTCTTTGATATGATCTTCTTTGATATATGATATATGATCTTCTTTGATATATGATATATGATATATGATATTGTGAGCTTGATCTTTCTTTGATATGATCTTCTTTGATATATGATATATAATTTTATATGATATATGATATATGATATATGATATATGATATTGTTGTTGGAATTATGCCCTAGAGGCAATAATAAAGCTGTTATTATTATAATTCTTGTTCATGATAATGTTTATATTCCATGCTAGAATTGTATTAAGCGGAAACTTTAATACTTGTGTGGTTTATGAACAACACCGTGTCCCTAGTACGCCTCTATGGACTAGCTCATTGATTAATGATGGTTAAGGTTTCCTAACTATAGACATGTGTTGTCAATTAATAATGAGATCATATCATTAGGAGAATGGTGTGATGGACAGACCCAAATAAAGCAGAGCAATTAGATCGTGTCATCGTGTTCATCTTTGCGAAGCTTTTCCTATGTCATGTATTGTATTCCTTAGACCATGAGATAATACAACTCCCTAGTATCGGAAGAAAGCTTTGAAGTCATCAAACGTCATCCTATGTGAGGGTGATAATAAAGGTGTCTCTCAGGTGATCAGAAAGTACTTGTTGAGTTGTATGTATCGAGATGGAATTTGTCCCTCCCAAGTCGGAGAGATATACTTCGGGCCCACTCGGTAATCGATATCAACACCGCTTGCAAGCATGTGGTTAAGGAGTTAATCACGAAGTGATATCGGATTACGGAACGAGTAAAGTACTTGCTGTGAACGAGATTGAACTAGGTATGGAGATACCGATGATCAAATCTCGGGCGAGTAAAATATCGTGTGACGAAGGGAATACATATACGGGATTAATTGAATCCTGACATCGTGGTTCATCCGATATGATCATCGATGAATATGTGGGAGTCAATATGGGTTTCCAGATCCCGCTATTGATTATTGATAGAAGATCATGTCTGCATATTCTCGAACCCGTAGGGTCACACACTTAATGTGCATCGACGCTAGGATAGAATGGATAATTGGTTTATGAGTTTTAGTTCGGAGTCTCGGATGAGATCCAGGACGTCACGAGAGGTTCCGGAATGGTCCGGAGAATAAGATTCATATAAAGGAAAGCAGTTTTTGGATTCCGGAAAGGTTTCGGAGTTTATCGGTATTGTACCGGAAGGTTCTAGAAGGTTCCGGAGTGGGACCAACGTGGGCCCACTTGACGGAGGCCTGTGTGGGCCTAAGGGGAAGTGCCCTGGCCGCCCTGGGCCAGGCGCACAAGGCCCCTAAGGCCCAGCCGGCCAGCCCAAGGGGAAACCCTAAGGGAGTCTTCAAAGAAGGAAGGGGGGGAAACTTGCCCCCCACTCTTCCTACTCCAAGTCGGCTAGGGTTTGGGGAGAGGCCAAGCTGGCCTTGGCCGGCCACCCCTCTTTATATAGGGGGGCAAGGGCGCAGCCCTCTCTCACCCCAACCCAAACCCTAGCCGCCAACTGCTGCCCTCCTCTCTCTCTCTCTCGCGACTGCGCGTAGGCGAAGCCCTGCCGCAGAAACTCTCCACCATAAGCATCACGCCGTCGTGCTGCCGATCCAATCTATCTCTCCACCATACTTGCTGGACCAAGGAAGGAGGAGACGTCGCTGCACCGCACGTGTGCAACTCTCGGAGGCGCCGCCACTTGCGGCGTAGGATCGGATCGGATCGCGAGGAGGAGACGGCGAGTACGACTACGTCAACCACGTTCTCTTGAACGTTTCCGCTGTGCGAATCTTCAAGGGTATGAAGATCTCATCTACCTCTCTCGTTGATTACATCTCCTAGATTAGATCTTGGCTTTCTTGTTCGCATCCGTAGGAAAATTTTTGATTTACTATGCTGCGAATCCCTTCAGTGGTATCAGAGCTAGATCTATGCGTAGATGTGTTTCACGAGTAGAACGCAACATGCTTGTTGCGGGCGTTGATGTTTTCTGTTGCAAACCTCTTGTTGTGTATTTCTTATGGCGCGGTATAGTGAGATTGAAGCGGTCCAGGCCAACTTTACGCGACCGCGTTCGCGAGACCGGCTCCGCACTTGACGTGTGGCTTGTTCCATACATGCGGCTGGTGGATGCCAGTTTCTCTCACTATAGTAGTCATGGGATTTACATCGGATGTTAGCAACCATAATATCACCGTTGTGGCTTTTCGTAGGTAAGAATCGTTCTTAGCTTGCTACTCCCATAAGCCACGTAAAACTTGCAACAACAAAGTAGAGGCGTCTAACTTGTTTTTGCAGGGAGTGTTTTGTGATATGGTATGGCCCAAGACATGATGTGTATGAATTGAGTTGTATGCAATGATCATGTTTTGTAATCTTTCACGACTTGCATGTCGATGAGTTCACAACCGGCTGGAGCCATATGGTTGTCTTTATAATTGTGTATGGCCTGCGTGTCAACTTCTTATACGCCATGTAATAGCTTTACTTTATCGCTAAATAGTTAGCAATAGTTGTAGTTGCTATTCGTGGTGGAGGCAATCATGGTGGAGTGATGGAGATCATGCCGGCGCGCACAAGATGGAGATCATGGCGCGGAGATTGGCTATACCATGTCACATAAAATTATATGCATGTGATGTTTATCCTTTTATGTATCTTATTATGCTTAGATCGCGACGGTAGCATTATAAGATGATTCCTCACTTAAAGATCAAGATAAAATTGTGTTCTCCCCTCGTATGCGCCGTTGCGAAAGTTCGTCGTTTTCAAGCACCTCGTGATGATCGGGTGCTATAAACTCTACGTTCACATACAACGGGTGCAAGCCAGTTTTGCACACGCGGAAAATACTTGGGTTTGACTTGACGAGCCTAGCATGTACAGACATGGCCTCGGAACACACGAACCGAAAGGTTAAACATGAGTCATATGAATGATATGATCGACACTGAGTTGTCCACCATTGAAACCACATCTCTTCTCGTGAAGATCGGATTAGGTGTGGTGAATTTGGATCGTGTTCACTAAACAACTTGAGGGATGTTGAATTTAGTGGGAGTTCATCTAGTAATTTGATTAAGTTGAACTAGTTATCATGAACATAGTCTAAAATTGTACTTGCAATGTTGTAGATCAAATGGCTAAGTCCAACTTCAACTTCAACGTGTTTGCTGAGAAAGAAAAGCTTAAGAACAATGGGTCTAACTTCACCAACTGGTTCTGCAATCTGAGAATCATACTCGTTGGCGGACAAAAAGCCTATGTACTTGACAAAGCGCTAGGTGACACCCCTGCTGCAACTGCGAAAACTGAAGAACTTGCTGACTTCAATGCTCGTAGAGATGATTGTGATGTGATTATGAGTACCATGCTGTTTTCTATGGAACCGGAACTTCAAAATCGTTTTGAGAAGTACCGCGGGCCTTATGAGATACTTGAGGAACTGAAAACCATGTTTCAGACTCAAGCCCGTTCTGAGAGATATGAGATCCCTGAGAAGTTCTTTAACTGCAAGATGGAGGAAGGGAGTTCCGTTAGTGAGCACGCCATTAAGATGTCGGGCTACACTCAACGCCTTGAGCAACTGGACTGCAAGATTCCAGAGGAGCTCAAGATTGACAGAGTTCTGCAATCACTCCCTCCTAGCTACAAAGGTTTTGTAGTTACTCATAATCAAATTGGTTCCACTGATACGATCACTGAGCTCTTCGCTAAGCTGAAAGCTGCGGAGGTGGATATCAAGAAAGACAATCATGTGTTGATGGTCAACAAGACCACTAGCTTTAAGAAAGCTAAGGGAGCAAAGGGATCTTTCAAGAAAGGCGGAGGCAAGCGCGTTGCCCCTGCTGAGAAGAAGCTCAAGTCTGGACCTAAGCCGGACACTGAGTGCTTCTATTGCAAGGTCAAGGGTCACTGGAAGCGCAACTGTCCGAAGTACTTAGCGGACAAGAAGGCTGGCACCATCAAAGGTATATTTGATATACATGTTATTGATGTCTACCTTACTAGCGCTCGTTGTAGTGCCTGGGTATATGATACTGGTTCAGTTGCTAATATTTGTAACTCGAAACAGGAGCTACGGAATAGACGGCGGCTAGCAAGAGATGAGGTGACGATGCGCGTTGGCAATGGATCAAAATTTGATGTGATGGCCGTCGGCACGCTCTCCTTAGTTTTACCTTCGGGATTAGTTTTAAACCTTAATAAGTGTTATTATGTGCCTGCGTTGAGCATGAACATTATATCTGGATCATGTTTATTGCAAGACGGTTATTCATTTAAATCTGAGAATAATGGTTGTTCTATTTATATGAATAACATATTTTATGGTCATGCACCTGTTGTGAATGGTTTATTTCTTCTGAATCTCGAAAGCAATGAAACACACATCCATAACATTGAGGCTAAAAGATGCAAAGTAGATAGTGATAATCCAACTTATTTGTGGCACTGCCGTCTAGGTCATATTGGTGTAAAACGCATGAAGAAACTCCATTCTGATGGACTTTTGGAGTCTCTTGATTTTGAATCATTTGACACGTGCGAACCATGCCTCATGGGCAAGATGATCAAAACCCCGTTCTCCGGAATAATGGAGCGAGCAACGGACTTATTGGAAATCATACATACCGATGTGTGCGGACCAATGAGTATTTCGACGCACGGTGGATATCGCTATTTTCTCACTTTTACTGATGACTTAAGTAGATATGGGTATATCTATTTAATGAAACATAAATCTGAAACGTTTGAAAAGTTCAAAGAATTTCAGAACGAAGTGGAAAACCATCGTAACAGGAAAATTAAATTTCTGCGATCCGATCGTGGAGGTGAGTATTTGAGTTATGATTTTCTCACACATCTTAAAGCAAGCGGAATTGTTTCGCAACTCACGCCACCCGGAACACCACAGCGCAATGGTGTGTCTGAACGCCGGAATCGAACTCTATTAGATATGGTGCGATCAATGATGTCTCTTACAGATTTGCCGTTATCATTTTGGGGTTATGCATTAGAAACCGCTGCATTCACTTTAAATAGGGCACCATCTAAATCCGTTGAGACGACACCGTATGAACTATGGTTTGGTGCTAAACCTAAGTTGTCGTTTCTTAAAGTTTGGGGATGCGAAGCTTACGTCAAGAAGTTGATGCCGGACAAGCTCGAACCCAAAGCGGAGAAATGCGTCTTCATAGGATACCCTAAGGAAACGATTGGGTATACCTTCTACCACAGATCCGAAGGCAAAGTGTTTGTTGCTAAGAACGGATCATTTCTTGAGAAGGAGTTTCTCTCGAAAGAAGTGAGTGGGAGGAAGGTAGAGCTAGACGAGGTTATTGAACCTTCTCTCGAGTTGGAGAGTAGCGCAGCACCAGAAATTGTTCCGGCGCCGCCTGCATCAACAAGAGAGGAAGCTAATGATAAAGATCATGAAACTTCGAACGATGCTACTACTGAACTTCGCAGGTCGACAAGGTCACATGCCACTCCTGAATGGTATGGCAACCCTGTCTTAACCGTCTTGTTGTTAGACAACAGCGAACCTGCGAACTATGAGGAAGCAATGATGAGCCCAGACTCTGAGAAATGGCTAGAGGCCATGAAATCCGAATTGGGATCCATGAGCGAAAACCAAGTGTGGACTTTGGTGGATCCTCCTAGCGACCGTAAGGCCGTTGAGTGCAAATGGATTTTCAAGAAGAAAACGGACGCGGATGGTAATGTTACTGTCTATAAAGCTCGGCTTGTCGCAAAAGGTTTTCGGCAAGTTCAAGGTGTTGACTACGATGAGACTTTCTCTCCCGTAGCGATGTTTAAGTCCATTCGGATTTTATTAGCAATTGCTGCGTTTCATGATTATGAAATATGGTAGATGGATGTCAAGACTGCGTTCCTCAATGGCAACATTGATGAAGAGTTGTATATGATGCAGCCCGAAGGTTTTGTCGATCCTAAGGATGCTAATAAAGTGTGCAAACTTCAGCGTTCCATTTATGGACTGAAGCAAGCATCTCGGAGTTGGAACCTTCGTTTTGATCAAGTGATCAAGAGTTTTGGATTTGTTCCAAATTGCTACGAAGCTTGTATCTACAAGAAAGTGAGTGGGAGCTCGGTGACATTTTTAGTACTATATGTGGATGACATATTGATTATTGGAAATGACATCGATATGCTTAACGATGTGAAGAGTTATTTGAATAAATGTTTTTCAATGAAAGACCTAGGGGAAGCTGCTTATATATTAGGCATCAAAATCTATAGAGATAGAGAAAGACACCTAATAGCTTTAAGCCAAAGTACATATCTGGACAAAGTTCTGAAGAGGTTAAGAATGGATAAAGCAAAGAAAGGTTCATTGCCCATGTTGTCAGGTAAGATATTGAGCAAGGCTCAGTGTCCAGCTACGGTAAAAGATAGAGAAACTATGAGCAAAGTGCCATATGCCTCGGCCATAGGTTCTATTATGTATGCCATGCTGTGTACTAGACCGGATGTGTCCAATGCTCTTAGTTTGACGAGCAGATACCAAAGTGATCCAGGAGTGGAACACTGGACAGCCGTAAAGAACATCCTAAAGTATTTAAATAGGACTAAAGAAATGTTCTTGGTCTATGGAGGTGACGAGGAGCTCGTCGTAAAAGGTTACGTCGACGCTAGCTTCGACACCGACCCGGATGATTCTAAATCTCAGACAGGATACGTTTATATTTTGAATGGTGGAGCTGTGAGCTGGAGAAGCTGCAAGCAAAGCGTGATCGCGGGATCTACAACAGAAGCGGAATACATGGCTGCTTCGGAAGCATCAAGTGAAGGAGTTTGGATCAGAAACTTCATCACTGAGCTTGGTGTGGTTCCAAATGCCTTGGACCCACTGGAGATATTGTGCGACAACACTGGCGCCATAGCACTGGCTAAGGAATCAAGATATCATCCAAAAACCAAGCACATCAACCGCCGTTTCCATATAATTCGAGATTATATATCAGATGGAGATCTGAAGATTAGCAAAGTACATACAGATCTGAATGTCGCAGATCCGTTGACTAAACCTCTTCCACGAGCAAAACATGATCAGCACCTTAATGCCATGGGTGTTAGATTGTTGCCAGATGTAAACTAGATTATTGACTCTAGTGCAAGTGGGAGACTGTTGGAATTATGCCCTAGAGGCAATAATAAAGATGTTATTATTATAATTCTTGTTCATGATAATGTTTATATTCCATGCTAGAATTGTATTAAGCGGAAACTTTAATACTTGTGTGGTTTATGAACAACACCGTGTCCCTAGTACGCCTCTATGGACTAGCTCATTGATTAATGATGGTTAAGGTTTCCTAACTATAGACATGTGTTGTCAATTAATAATGAGATCATATCATTAGGAGAATGGTGTGATGGACAGACCCAAATAAAGCAGAGCAATTAGATCGTGTCATCGTGTTCATCTTTGCGAAGCTTTTCCTATGTCATGTATTGTATTCCTTAGACCATGAGATAATACAACTCCCTAGTATCGGAAGAAAGCTTTGAAGTCATCAAACGTCATCCTATGTGAGGGTGATAATAAAGGTGTCTCTCAGGTGATCAGAAAGTACTTGTTGAGTTGTATGTATCGAGATGGAATTTGTCCCTCCCAAGTCGGAGAGATATACTTCGGGCCCACTCGGTAATCGATATCAACACCGCTTGCAAGCATGTGGTTAAGGAGTTAATCACGAAGTGATATCGGATTACGGAACGAGTAAAGTACTTGCTGTGAACGAGATTGAACTAGGTATGGAGATACCGACGATCAAATCTCGGGCGAGTAAAATATCGTGTGACGAAGGGAATACATATACGGGATTAATTGAATCCTGACATCGTGGTTCATCCGATATGATCATCGATGAATATGTGGGAGTCAATATGGGTTTCCAGATCCCGCTATTGATTATTGATAGAAGATCATGTCTGCATATTCTCGAACCCGTAGGGTCACACACTTAACGTGCATCGACGCTAGGATAGAATGGATAATTGGTTTATGAGTTTTAGTTCGGAGTCTCGGATGAGATCCAGGACGTCACGAGAGGTTCCGGAATGGTCCGGAGAATAAGATTCATATAAAGGAAAGCAGTTTTTGGATTCCGGAAAGGTTTCGGAGTTTATCGGTATTGTACCGGAAGGTTCTAGAAGGTTCTGGAGTGGGACCAACGTGGGCCCACTTGACGGAGGCCTGTGTGGGCCTAAGGGGAAGTGCCCTGGCCGCCCTGGGCCAGGCGCACAAGGCCCCTAAGGCCCAGCCGGCCAGCCCAAGGGGAAACCCTAAGGGAGTCTTCAAAGAAGGAAGGGGGGAAACTTGCCCCCCACTCTTCCTACTCCAAGTCGGCTAGGGTTTGGGGAGAGGCCAAGCTGGCCTTGGCCGGCCACCCCTCTTTATATAGGGGGGCAAGGGCGCAGCCCTCTCTCACCCCAACCCAAACCCTAGCCGCCAACTGCTGCCCTCCTCTCTCTCTCTCGCGACTGCGCGTAGGCGAAGCCCTGCCGCAGAAACTCTCCACCATAAGCATCACGCCGTCGTGCTGCCGATCCAATCTATCTCTCCACCATACTTGCTGGACCAAGGAAGGAGGAGACGTCGCTGCACCGCACGTGTGCAACTCTCGGAGGCGCCGCCACTTGCGGCGTAGGATCGGATCGGATCGCGAGGAGGAGACGGCGAATACGACTACGTCAACCACGTTCTCTTGAACGTTTCCGCTATGCGAATCTTCAAGGGTATGAAGATCTCATCTACCTCTCTCGTTGATTACATCTCCTAGATTAGATCTTGGCTTTCTTGTTCGCATCCGTAGGAAAATTTTTGATTTACTATGCTGCGAATCCCTTCAATTGTGAGCTTGATCTTCTTTGATATACAACATTATGATCTTTGATATATGATATATGATATATGATATTGTGAGCTTGATCTTTCTTTGATATGATCTTCTTTGATATATGATATATGATCTTCTTTGATATATGATATATGATATATGATATATGATATTGTGAGCTTGATCTTCTTTGATATATGATATATGATCTTCTTTGATATATGATATATGATCTTCTTTGATATATGATCTTGTCTCGGGTATTTAGGATCTTCATTATTGGGCATGTTGTAGTCTGATCCCCCTCCTTGTTGGCTTGACTCCCCGCCATATCTACAATAAGAGTGGAGATAAATGTTAGTAAACACAATATGTAAAATGTTATCTCAAATTTAAAAATTGTAGAGCACAAAATAAAAGTACATACGGAAATGGTCCTTGTAGATATCCTATCATACTAGTTCGATTTACACCACGGACTCCTCTAAGACCTAGTTGTCTTCCTCTTTGTTGCCTAGGATTACGATAGCTTGGACCACCTCCGTGGCTTCGACCACCTCGGTGACTAGGACCACTTTGTTGGCTTGCAACACTATGTTGGCTACTCCTTTGTTGGCTTAGGCTAGGACCATCTTGGTGGCTTGGACCACTTTGTTGGGTACTCCGTTGTTGGCTTGGACCACTTTGTTGGGTACTCCTATGTTGGCTTGGGCTTGGAACATCTCGGTGGCTTGGACCACCTTGTTGGCTTGAATCACCTTGTTGACTACTCATGGGTTGGCTTGCGTTTGAGTCATTTCTCTTTGTTCTTTTCCTTTGGGTACATGTCCTAGCATTGTGTCCATGGCCATTACACTTTCCACAACGAGCTCTATCACATGGCTCTTGAAATTGGTCATTTCCTGATTCTCTCGCACCACCACGACCCCATCCATCCATATCACCCCTAAAACGCTTTGTCTGACGTCTTCCACGTTTAACAACCTTCCATGACGGATGGGGCCAGAGTTGGATTCCATGATACTCGGGCCACTGTGATTGGTCTAGGTATGGGTTAAACCTAGGAGCCCATGTTTTCTTGGTCGCCGTGATGGAGAACTCTGACTCTCTCACGGTGAGAGGGTGATTGTAGTCCAAATGACGCACCCGAGCCGCCGTTAGCAAATGCGAGCAAGCGAGATGGACCAAAGATGGCCTCGCACATGTGCACTCGCTAGTCCTTAGCGAGACCTTGAAAGCTCGGCCTCCGTGTTGGACACCGTCAGCCGTGGTTCCTCTGGGCTCGTTCACTTGATAAATGAGCTCTTCGTTATCATAAACGGTGGCAACTTCAGAATCTGCCTTACGAGACTGAAATGTCCTCCACTCGTCAACTTTGGGTGGGTACTCGTATTTGTGGTTTTGCGTATTGTCTCCCGCAATCTGCCTTTCCGTTTCATCTGAGTACTTCAAAAAATACTCATTCAACTTGTCGAATGTGTATCGCACAATTGCCGTCACGGGCAATGCACGGACACCCTTGAGCACCTTGTTGAAGCACTCTGCCATATTGCTTGTCATTTGACCGTACCTCTGACCATTTTCATCGTAGGCTCTTGCCCACTTTGTTCTATCTTGGATGTGCCTAGTGAGAAATGCTTGACCCTTAGCATCGAGCTTTCTGTTTGAGGTCAATTTGATGTACAAGTTTGCGAAACGCCGGTCAGTGAAAGCGAGACAACAATCTTGAAGATCATCAGTCAACTCCTTGCTGCCACATGCCCTATAGAAGTTTGAACATAAATGCCTCATGCACCATCTATGGTGCAAAGTAGCATGCCCTGGAATTTCAATATTTACCGCTGCGAGAATTCCTTGATGTCGATCTGAGATGACACAAATTTCTCTTTGTGGCGGTAATACCTTGGTCCTCAAAAGGTGAAAAAACCACTGCCAGTTATTGTTGTTCTCCGCCTCAACGAAAGCAAATGCCAAAGGAACCAAATGGTTGTTGGCATCATTTGCTATTGCAACCAAGATAGTCCCCCTATATTGCCCGGTCAGAAATGTGCCATCAACAGAGATTACCGATCTACAATGCTCGAAAGCTTTCACGCATTGCTGGAAAGCCCAAAATGCACGGCCAAATACTCGAACAGTTCTTCCATTATAAATCCTTGTTTTCTGTCCATAAGGCTCTACCACATGAACCATGCCCGGGTTTGCATCGGCCATTGCTAACAACAACCGAGGAATTCGGTTGTATGCTTCTTCCCAATCACCATACAACATCCTGAATGCAGCTTGCTTTGCTTTCCATGCCTTGCCGTATTTCACATCATAGTGAAAGAGAGCTTTCACAAGCTCCATTACTGTTTTGATGCTCATTGTTGGAAGTGATGAGATTTGATTGGAAAGTCTATATGCGATGAACTCGGAGGTGAGTTGTCGGTGATCATGCTTTACTGCTTTGCCATCCACCCTCTTTCCGCGACACATGTGAGTTGGCACACAACTTGTTATGCGCCACTCGGGTCCTCCCTTCCATGGTCTTGCACGCACAATCCAAGGACATCGATCCTCCTCGCACTTAACAGTGTAACGCTTCTTCACGTCTGAGTGAAGCACCGTATAGGGACGATGATACTTAACCGAGAAGTCCTTGATCCATTGTTTAAATTCTAGCAAGGTTTTGAACATCAAGCCTTTTGATATACCATTACTCTCGTGATTGCCATCCCGGTAAGAAGTAGGCCTTGGTCCAAGCACTATACCCTCGCCGCCGTCAACCGTGGCTTCATCCGCGAGACTAAGATCACGGAACAATGGTATCCGATGATCTCGCCCCAATACCTCCTCGTGGACTTCGGCCTCATTGGCCGTGAACCCTTCCTCATCAACTTCTTCTTCGGGACCATCGTCATCCGAGTCCGATGCATAGCATCGCGAGTACGGGATGTCATGGTCCATGTTTTCTTGCGTATAGTACATATCCAAATCTCCAACATTGTGGTCATGAAGCTCAATATCATTGTCATCATCCCCGCACTCATCATCGTCCTCTTCCAATGATAGTGTCTCCTTTGAAATTGGACTTCCATCCGTCATTTCTTCAAGGTGGTTCGGTGGAGAATTCCTAGCATCAACCCGGGAGGCACTCCGGTTCAAGTCCACATGCAAAGTACCACCAGTCTTTTTGGTGGCAAATAACTCAAGAGCCTTGTCCAGAGATTCGGCCACCACCTCCTTGTATGCACCCCAACGTTGCTCGGAGTTGATACGCATTATCTTCCAACGGAAGTGCATGCCAAATCCGGCGTTGTGCCTACCTTCCAACTCAACAACATCACTAGGGTCCATCCAATTCAACTCTATTCTAACTTGTTCCAAGACCTCGGCGTACGTAGGAGTACGCTCGAACACCAAGTCAAGCTCATCCGGGTCGGGCTCTATATTGCCTTTCAAATATGCTTCCTTGTCAACATGATGAACATGAACAATTCTCGCCATACCTAATTTTTTATATCAACAATAAGGTAAAAAATTTAATAAGTACCGATGCCAATATTTACTCATCACATCATACTTCATAACAATAAAACCCTATCCCTAACCCTAACATAACAAGAAAATCCTAACCCTAACCCTAACATAACAACAAACCCTAACCTCACAAACCCTTACCCTAACCTACCAATCTACACTAAAATACTTCATACACATCATACAAGCCAACATTGACCAAATTAACATTGCAATTTGGGTGAATCAATATTTCTAGGGTTTCCAAGATTTGGGGATTCAAAACCAAATATGCAAATTCCAATGGGTCAAATCAATGGGAAATGATGGAGAGTACCTTAGGAGACTTGGGGAAGGAGAAATCCACGGAGAAAAGCTTCGATTTGGGTGGGAGGATTGAGAGGGGGAGAGACAGCCGCCTTTGCTGTGAAAAGATGAGGGAAGAAGTGAGTGAGCAGGCCAGCTCGGGGCTGGGCTCCAAACCCTAACCCTAAAGTGCTTCGCCACTGAGAGTGGCGAAGCAGGCCATTGTGCTTCGCCACTCAGCGTGGCGACGCAAGAACGCCTGCTTCGCCACCGTGAGTGGCGACGCACATCACTGCTTCGCCACTGCCTGTGGCGACGCACCTTCAGCTGCTTCGCCACCGTGAATGGCGAAGCTAAAAGAGGTTATTTTTTTGAAATAGTTTGGCCGATGGTTTATTATTTGAAATCATTTCAAGTTTGGGTTATTTTTGTCTAAATCATCCATCCTGCATCGCCCCCCTCCCCGTCTCGTCGCCCACAGCTAGCACCCTGTGTGTGGGGTACGGTCGCGCCAAATGATTTGAGGAGCCGCTATGCTAGTGCTGCGTCGAATTATCGAAGCGACCGTGTGACGCGAAGAAGGACGTACGCGAGGCAGCAGCATGACAAGTGTGCATGTGCGTGTCCGGACGCCAGCGCCCCACGCGTCTCCGCTCGGCGCTAGTGTGGTTTGGCCGTCGCTCGGCGCCGCTCGTCGGCGTCGGCACGGGATTCCGGTTGAATTTCGGGCTACTTGGCTACCTGCTGCGCCACACACGTAGGCATACGTACGTGCGTACCACATGATAGAGGAGGAGAGCTGGGATGGCTCCGTTTTGTTTTTGGTTTTGTTGGGTTGTGGTGGTGGAGAATCCAGGCATCCCCTCGTCTTTTGGCGCGTTGCGCCTGGTCTCTGCTATAGTTTTTTTTCCTTTGCTTCTCTCTTTCTCTCACCAGTGGGGACGATCCCGTGCAGGACAAAGGCCCCCTTCTTTTCAGCTTATTTTCTAGATTCTCCCAGAAGCTACCCTCCACCAGCTTCTCCCAGAATCTCGTTTCTAAAATTTTCACAACAATCTAGAATAGTCTTCCCAATACTTATCTAGATTGTTGTGCAAATTTTAGAAACGAGATTCTGGGAGAAGCTAGTGGAGGGTAGCTTCTGGGAGAATCTGGAAAATAAGCTGAAAAGAAGGGGGGCCAAAGTCCTTTACATGGAAATCAATGGGCGCCACCCCACACCACCCACCTCCTCTCTTCCTCCTGCTTTGACTTGTCCCGACCGGGTGCTCTGGCTCTCTTCTCTCCACCAATGGCCGGTCGCCTACACTCCTAGGCTTTCCTTCACATGCAGGCTGCTACCGAGCTCCATCACGGACTGCGGTCAAAAATCATCTTTCCTCTACGTAAAATAGTGGCGGCGAGAGGAGGATGTGGTCACGCGCGCGCATCAGAGCTAGCTATCTCGCCTCACGCAACTTTCCAGGATTCTCTACATGCAAAATGAGGGCTGCTAGTATATACTTTGTCAAGCGGTGGTGCCAACAAGTATTTCACACCGACACATGCAGCAGTGGCAAACCTAAAAACTTTCGGAAGGCTAGGCAAACTAGGCTAAGCAGCTAAATTTTAGAAAAAAATTGCTAGGAGTATAGAAAATCATTAATTGTAAGCGTTGTATTGTTTGTTAAGGCTGTTACCAATGCATCACCCCACTATAGCCTCGCCACGTCAGCTTTTACCCCACTCTCACCCCACTCTCACCCCCCACTCTCACCCCACGGTGCCAGTGCACGGGCTATAGTGCGAGCTCTCACTTCTCTCTCCTCCACATCAGCTTTTCTCTCTCCTCTCTTTTACAACATTCAAAATAATGCAAGAAAATTATTTTATTCAACTAAAATTGTTACCGATTACATAATAATTAATAAAATTGCATAATAAATTTTTGGCTTTTTTTTCGAAATTTTTGAACCAGCAACGGCTACCCCAACGGCTAGCTGACGTGGACGAATCAGATCGCGCCACGTCAGCTAGCCGTTACCCCTCTCGTCTCGCTCCCGCCCCGCTCTCGCCCCGCTCTCGCCCCCCCTCTCGCCCGCTCCCGCCCCGCCAGCGCGTCGCCTCCCTATCGCCTGCTCTCGCCCCCCTCTCGCCCGCTCTCGCCCCGCCAGCGCGGGCGTCGGCCGGGCGGTATCGCCCGCTCCCGCCGGGCGACGGAGCCGGCGCCCGCCGCTGCCCTCTCGCCTCCCTCTCGCCTCCCGCCGGGCGATACCGCCCCCCCTCCAGCCCGCGTTGGCACCAGCCTAAGTCTGGGCAGCCCTCGGTCTTAGAAATGGCTAGGTCCGCCCATGCATACAGCTAAAGACAGCTGAGATTGCTCGATACCTTTTCAAATTAAATTGATTGTAAGAATCATAAAGATCTGCTTTATAAAGAACTCGTTGTATTTCAAAAGCTCGTAACATTGGTCATGTGAAAACTTATAAATATACGTACCCAATTAAGGCGGGATATGTAGTAACTAAATGGGTATACTTAGCCCTATACAAAACGCGTATGGCCCAACTTATTTGTATGAATATGTAGCGTATGTATGGATAGGAGTAGTATGTATGTATGTATGTATGTCATTGTCGGCTCATCCACGGCGACTTTGTCGGGCGGTGGCATTCGTGGCCAGCCATGAGGCGGTACAGGGTGTGGCACGAGACTCGGCAAGGCCTCTTAGGTGCGTTCCGGTAGGGGCAGCGACACGATGGTCGGTTGGCCAGTCCGATGCGTTGGGAACGAAGGCGCATATTGCGGCGCGTTGTGTTTCTGAGACGTTTCCCATGGCCAGGCCGGCCGGCCTTGAGCGTCAGCCTGTCCACCTTGGGTTGGGTGTCGAGCTGTCTGTCCACCTTGGCCGGTCGGCCTCTTCACGGGGTCAACGGGCCGATGAATATGATATCCGGTGACATGGAGGAATGAGATCGGTCAGCGGCCGACGCTCGAGCAATTGCGTTTGCTAGAGCCAGTGACGATGAATATGATAACAAAAATGTAATCCTTCTGTTAGATGGTCTCATTTTTGTTAAGCCTGAAATATAATGTATTTCGGGCTTAGATTTTGTATGTTTGTAGAGTATATTAGCGTCTGCACCATTTGTTCATAATATTTTAAAACTTTAAAACTGTAGGTTCTAGCTACGTTTCTCGAGCTGTAAACCGAATTTCTGCACGTGCTTGTATTCCTACGAGGTCGGCGGACGCCACTCACGACACCAACCACTACTAGGCTTGGTGGAGAGCAACACAGGCGGGGAACCTCTATCTTGACGTGCGCCGCTCGCCCACAGCACAGCATCGTCGTTATCGCTAACCCGACGTGCGGATCTAAGCACGACGCTTTCTTAATCTCGCCGATAGGCGATAATCAGGACCATCCAACAAAACTAAGCACGCGCGCGCCGCCGATAGGCGATAATCAGGACCGGCAAAAAGGTGCGTTCTCATTGCCGCCGCGGGGCGGCGCTAATCAAGGAGTACTTAATCAGCGGCTCATTAGTCGTTGCTAATTGCGATGCTTTGGCGTGTAGCTACCGCCGAGTGCTTGTGAGATTAGCTATAGCTGGCGGCGACGGGGACGTTTAGGGCGCGTGCGGTCGCGTCGCGGGTGGCGACAAATCGGCAGCTGATTGGGACAGAATGCACAAAAATAAACTAAACTCGTAACAAATTTTAAAAATAAACTTTTGAGAAAAATATTTTACTAGACTAACCATTTTTTACCGCGCCACTCTACGTCATGCATGCATGTGACTAGAGATTAAGTAGAAAGGACAAAAGTGCAGCTCTACACCTGAGTTTCAAAGTGTAGCGCCATGCTCAGTGGCGTGGCTGGCTGCAGTGCTGCATCATGGTGCATGGCGCGGCACATGCGTTGCTGGGCCCTACGTTGCCAGCGTGGCAGCGGTGCAACGTCTTTAATAGTGGCGAAGCACAATGATCTGCAGCGCCACATAGAGTGGCACGACAAAAAAGGGTTAGTCTAGTAAAATATGTTTGTCAAAAGTTTATTTTTTTAATTTGTTACGAGTTTATGTTATTTTTGTCCGTTCTGTCGCTGATTGGTTTTATATTGTGTAGCGGGTGTACGGCGATCTGGTTTGGAATAGGACCTTTTCCCCATTTAATCACGCGGTGGACGGAAGCGCCGGTGGATGAGTGCGTGGCCCCCCCCGCCATTTTATCGGCTCTCTCCAAATTAAGAGTCGCTGCTGGCACCGCAGTTCTATGTTACGGCTTAAGTTGTTCTATAGTGCTGGTGGAGTAAGTGAAGAAGCTAGCTTAGCTTGTGAAACTCGCAATCATGGCTGGCTGGGCGTGGGTTTACAGCTGTTAACCAGGACGGGGTGGGACAGCGCGTGTTGAAATGGAAGATTGTTTCGTCATGGAGTCCGAGATGAGCTGCAGTCATTCTCCACTCTCAGCCTTGTTAACAGTTTGCGCTCTCAGCATGAGCCCGGTTCGATCGACCAGGCAACGAAACGAAAGGCGCGCTAGCTAACAAAATCAGCCCCAATTCCGGGCAGGGCGAAGGATTCCTTGGATGAACGCAGGAGACGAGAGTGGCCAGACACTTCCCGTACGAGGACGGCCTAGCTATCCATTGGGCTACTGGCTACTAGTAGCAGTAGCACCGCCCCACCCCGAGTCTGGAGAACAGCATGCGCTAGCTGTAGTGTAGCTCTGCAAGCAGGCAAAGGCAAAAGGAAAGAGTTGCCCCGTCCCGTTCCGTAGTACGGCCGTCCCACTTGCTCTGGCCGGCGCGTGCTCAGCTCATCTGGCAACCGACGACGGGGGAGAGGACCATGCGGAGCGAGGAGGACGACGCGGCTGGGCCTGGGCCTGCCTACCCGTGATGACAAAACAGAGGGGACTAGGGGAGGAGAGGCCCACTTGTCACGATCACGTACCTGACAAAGGCACTTAAGGAGAAGACGCGGGCGATTGAGCATCAGAGAAGGAAGACGGCCCAACAAGCGGCCCAACCCACCACGGAGCAGGCCGGAGGTGAAGCAAAGGGAGAGAAGACATCGGCGTCGACATAAGGACCAGAAACAGACTGGTGAGGGTTATTGAATAACTTGTACCTGAATCCCATCGGGATCTGAACCTCTCTCTCTTCTTCCTCTAGATGAACTGAGTTCATCCCCAGACTCATCAGCGTGACGCTGATTGTATCGAACCTTGTTGTCATCTGTGATATGTATCGGTGATAGACTCAAGTAGCATCACATCTGGTATCAGAGCCAGCACCCTGCCGATCTCTGCAGGAAATTAGGGTTAGCCACTTCACAAAAAAATTGGCCGAGTTGAGGGAAATTCGGTGGAGGCAAATCGCGATCGTGCGTGTAGTGGTTGGGATCTCTCGTAAAATCCCACTATTCGCTGGGATCTCGCGGCGGCGGAGCAGTGAGTGCCCTCTCGCACCACTGACGGCGGCGTTGGCGGCGGTAGACTGTTCGGACACAAACCAAGCGGCGGTGGTCGGTTGCTCACGGTCCTTCTGTGAGTGGTAAAATCCCGAGCTAACGGCTAGGTTCGTGTGTCATCGGAGGTGATGGTTGCGGCGGCGGCGATGGAGAAGGTCCAATTGGATCTGGGAGAACTGGAGGCCCAAGGCGCATCGGTGGCGGAATCACTCAGATCGATGACTGATGCACTGACCAAGCTCAACGCGTGGATGCCTCATGTGGACGGATCAATTGGATCATTGCAGAAGTCGATGGAGGAGGTGAACACTCGTGTGACAGCATTGGAAGTCCTGAGATCTACCCTAGACGACTGTACTCCACGTGAAGGTGTTCCTCGAGTGGAAATGGGAGTAGGCGGTGTGTCATACCAACCAGTGCAGATGCGTGCAGCTGCGGTCGGTCGTGGTAAGCGTCACTTTCATCACACTCATGTGCAGTTTGAATTGGGTGAACCATCTTGTCGCGAGGATGAGCTTGATGGCAGCACAATTTTAGAGAGTCGTAGTGCACGCAACAGTTACAATAGCAGCAATCAGCGCATGCCAAAAACTGATTTCCCTAAGTTCGATGGTGACAATCCAAAGTGGTGGCGTGGGGTAGCAGAGAAGTATTTTTGTCTGTATAATGTGGCTCGGGAC
Organism: Dactylis glomerata; assembly: GCA_007115705.1. Classification (NCBI taxonomy): domain Eukaryota; kingdom Viridiplantae; phylum Streptophyta; class Magnoliopsida; order Poales; family Poaceae; genus Dactylis; species Dactylis glomerata. The sequence goes on along the minus strand of QXEO01000240.1, from coordinate 70,054 downwards.
ACTTGGGCAAGTTTTGCTACAATGCATTTCAAAGGCAATGCTGCATTATGGCTGCAGACATATGAGGCTGAGAATGAGATTGAAAGTTGGGAGGAACTGGTGGTTGCTGTTAACTCCAAATTCGGCAAGGATAAGCATATTAATTTTCTAGAGGCATTGGAAAGGTGCAAACAAACTAAAACTGTGGAAAAGTATTACAACAAGATTGAAGAGTTGTGACACAAGGTCTTGGTGCATAATAGACACTATGATGAAGCCTTCTTTGTTACAAAATTTGTCAATGGACTGAAGGGAGAAATTCGCCGAGCCATACAACTCCACAAACCTAAAACAGTCGATTTGGCATTGTCGTTGGCAGAGACTCAAGAGACTTTGATTGAAGAGGCTCACAGTTATAGCTATGGGAAATACAAGCCTGAGTACAAGCGTAGTTTCAGTGGGGGCACTCCCAAAAAGGCATTCTGTCGACACCTGTCGAAGACAAACGTAAGCCAGATCAAAAACCACCATGGGAGGACAGGTTGGTTTCCTTGCGATCACAGAGGAAAGCGAGGGGGGAGTGTTTTAAATGTGGTGATAAATTTCAACCAGGTCACAAATGTGCCAAATCGGTGCCACTTCATGTGGTAGAGGAACTGTTACAAGTGATGCAGAGTGGGAGTGACTCTGACTCGGAGGACTCATCGTTTGATAGTAGTGATAGCGAATCTTTGATGATGTTGTCTGCTCATGCTACTGCTGGTACTACACATTCCAAATCTATCAGATTGCAAGGAACAGTGCAAGGGAAGCAAGTGCTTATATTGGTGGACTCAGGAAGTACTGGCAGCTTCATTAGTCAGTATGCTGCTGACCAATTGGCTCTTCCTGTTGCAAAAGTTTCCAAAGTAACTGTAACAGTGGAAGATGGAGGGAAGACTCTATGTGACACCGCGGTTCCTCTTGTCAAATGGCAATGTCAGGGAAATGCATTTGTAACTACTCTCAGGGTTTTTCCAATACCTGGCTATGATATGATATTGGGAATGGATTGGTTAGACGCTATTGGGAAGATGTGGATTGACTGGCATAGGAAGAAATTGCACTTTAAGCATGCAGGGGTCAGAATCACTCTTCGAGGTATCTGTGATGATATATCACAGTGCAAGCACATCTCCCAGGAGGAATTAGCTCAAATAATGCATGACAGAGCAATTGCCCAGGTAGTGCAACTGTGCCCGGTTGACATACAGGGCAAGGATTAACCAGTACCTGAACCAGTCATACAACTGTTGGATCGCCATCTTGATTACTTCCAAGAGCCCAAAACCTTGCTACCACATAGGCCCTATGATCATGCAATCAACCTGTTGCCAGGTGTGCAACCAGTGAATGTCAAGCCCTATCACTACACACGTCAACAAAAAGATGAAATTGAGAAACAGGTGCGCGAAATGTTGCGCAACGGCATCATTCGACCAAGCCGCAGTCCCTTTGGATCGTCGGTGTTGTTGGTAAAGAAGAAAGACGACAGTTGGAGGCTGTGCATCAATTATCGCCAGTTGAATGCGTTGACAGTGAAGAACCGCTACCCAATGCCAGTTGTGGAAGAACTCATGGATGAACTGTCCGGCGCACAATTGTTCACATAATTGGACCTCCAGTCCGGGTATCATCAGATCAGAATGGTGGAAAAAGATGAGCACAAAACTGCATTTCGCATACACAGTGGCCACTTTGAATTTAGAGTGATGCCCTTTGGTTTGACATGTGCCCCAGCAACCTTTCAGTCAGCTATGAACAACATTTTTGCCTCTGTCATCAGGAAGTTTGTATTAGTGTTTGTTAATGACATTCTTATTTACAGCTCTGACCTAGCACAACATGTCGATCACCTCCAGCAAGTGATTTCCATTTTGAAAGAGAATCAGCTCTTTGTTAAAAGGTCCAAGTGTTCCTTTGCTCAAACTTCCCTTGAGTATTTAGGACACATCGTCAGTGCGTCTAGAGTATCCACTGATCCAGCAAAAATTATAGCTGTGCAGAATTGGCCTGAACCAACCAATGTCAAATAGTTGAGGAGTTTCTTGGGCCTTGCAGGGTACTATAGAAAATTCATTCGAAATTTTGGTGTTATCAGCAGGCCACTCTCTGACCTCCTCAAGAAAAATGTCCCTTTTGTGTGGAACAAGTATACAAAGGACTCATTCCACACACTAAAACTTGCTTTGGTGCAGGCACCTGTTCTGGCACTACCAAATTTCCAGAAAGAATTTGTATTGGAAACTGATGCCTCGGCTGTGGGTGTGGGAGCTGTTTTGATGCAGAGTGGCCACCCATTGGCTTTCATGAGCAAGGCTTTAGGACCAAAGAACCAAGCATTGTCGACATATGACAAGGAATGTCTGGCTATCCTACTGGCTCTGGAGAAGTGGAAGACCTATCTACAACATCAACCCTTTGTCATTCACACTGATCAGCAAAGCTTGGTGCATCTCGGTGACCACCGATTTAACACTACCATTCAGCAGAAAGCTTTTTACAGACTACTGGGGCTGCAATACAGAATTGTGTACAAGAAGGGCAGTGCCAACAAAGCTGCTAATGCTCTCTCTCGCAGAACACATGAGAATGCTGATGTACATGCCATATCCACTGTATGCCCAAAGTGGTTGGAAATAGTCACTGAAGGGTATGAAAAATACCCACAGACAAAACAGTTGCTTAGTGAATTAAGTCTGAAAAGTCCTAATGAGCAGGGATATTCTCTGACAAATGGGGTCATTCGATATAAAGGGAAAATTTGGTTGGGGAAACACAAAGAGGCACAATTAGCAATACTACAGGCACTACACAACAGTGGTCTTGGAGGACATTCCAACACCTTGGCCACGTTCCAAAAGGTTCATCAGCTCTTTGCTTGGCCCAACCTCAGACAAGATGTGCACCATTTTGTTCAGCAATGTCCAACATGTCAACAAGCAAAAAGTGAACACACAAAAACCCCTGGGTTGTTGCAACCATTTAAGGTGCCCCCTGAAGCCTGGCACACAGTGAGCCTGGATTTTGTGGAGGGACTCCCTGTCTCGGGCAAATATGATACCATCCTCGTGGTGATTGATAAATTCACCAAATATGGGCATTTTATTCCATTGAAGCACCCATTTACAGCAGCAACAGTGGCCAGTTGTTTCTGGACAATGTGTATAAACTTCACAGTATGCCAACACTTGTGATATCTGACAGAGACAAGGTGTTCACCAGTGCATTTTGGCAGAACTTGTTCAGGTTAGCAGACACAACTCTCAACCTAAGTTCGTCCTACCATCCCTAGACAAACGGGCAAACAGAGCGACTGAACAAATGTTTGGAGACCTATCTACGCTGTCTGGTCCATGCCAATCCTAATCATTGGGCACGCTGGCTGTCGCAGGCTGAATACTGGTACAATACTATGTTCCATTCGGCACTGGGAAAATCGCCATTTGAAGTGTTATATGGTCGCCCGCCTAGGCATTTCAGCATGCACAGTGGGGATGTTCCTGTTGGAACTGATCTAGCTCAATGGATTCAGGAGCGCGCAGTCATGATTCCTGTCATTCAGCAACATCTGGAGCGTGCTAAACAGCGCATGACCCACCAAGCTAACAAGAAACGCATGGAGCGCTCCTTTGCAGTGGGAGACTGGGTCTATTTGCGTCTGCAACCGTATGTACAGCAGTCGTTGATGCCGCGTTCCTCTCACAAGATCGGTTTTCGCTATTTTGGGCCATACCAGGTGATTAAGAAGGTGGGCAAGGATTGCAGTGCGGTGTTGATGTAGATGACCGACCAGTTGGGAACCCCAAGAGAAGGTATGATGAGCATAGCAGCAAGTTTTCCCTCAGTAAGAAACCGAGGTTTATCGAACCAGTAGGAAAAAGCCAAACTTCAGAAGGTGATGCCTGCTAGCTTCGCGATAGCTCCGGACAATTTATAAGGTGCCTCGTCCAGGGCTTTGCTTTGCACCAGCAGCAACGTGGAACCTGCACACAACACAACCAAGAACATTGCTCCCAACTTACGATGAGGTTGTCAATCTCACCGGTTTGCTGTAAACAAAGGATTGAGCGTATCGAGTGGAAAGCAATAGTAGTATGCGAGAAAGTAAACAGTGCGAGTAAAAAGTAAACAATAATAGCAATATAAAGGAAATTGGACCGGGGTCCATAGTTCACTATTGGTGTCTCTCCATAAGATAAATAACAACATGCTGGGTAAACAAATTACAGTTGGACAATTGATAGAATAAAGATAATGTACATATGTCACGAGGATCACTATGAGATTTACTCTGGGCATTACAACAAAATACATAGACCGCCATCCAACTGCATCTATGACTATTAATCCACTCGCAGGGATATCGTCTGAACACCCCTCGAGTATTAAGTTGCGAACAACAGATAACTGCATTAAGCAAAGTGTGTAATGTAAACAAAACGAATGTCCTTGGACACAAGAATGTTGTTTTCTCCCTAGTGGCAACAGCACATCTACAACCTTAGAGGTTTCTGTCACTCCCCCAGATTAAATAGAGGCATGAACCCAACTATCGAGCATAAATACCCCCTCTTGGAGTCACTAGTATCTACTTGGCCAAGATAGCTACTAACAACGGAGAGCATGCAAGATCATAAACAACATAGAGATAACATAAGATAATATTCAGCACATCAACTTAACATAACACAGATAACCACCCAGTTGGGAACCCCAAGAGGAAGGTATGATGAGCACAGTAGCAAGTTTTCCCTCAGTAAGAAACCGAGGTTTATCGAACCAGTAGGGAAAAGCCAAACGTCAGAAGATGATGCCTGCTAGCTTTGCGACAGCTCCAGACAATTTATAAGGCTCCTCATCCAGGCTTTGCTTTGCACCAGCAGCAACGTGGAACCTGCACACAATAGAACCAAGAACTTTGCTCCCAACTTACGATGAGGTTGTCAATCTCACCGGTTTGCTGTAAACAAAGGTATGAGCGTATCAAGTGGAAAGCAATAGTAGTATGTGAGAAAGTAAACAGTGCGAGTAATAGTAAACGGTGTAAGCAATGTAAAGGAAATTGGATCGGGGTCCACAGTTCACTAGTGGTGTCTCTCCATAAGATAAATAACAACATGCTGGGTAAACAAATTACAGCTGGGCAATTGATAGAATAAAGATAACATGCATATGTCACGAGGATCACTATGAGATTTACTATGGGCATTACAACAAAATACATAGATCGCTATCCAACTGCATCTATGACTAATAATCCACTCACGGGGATATCGTCCGAACACCCCACGAGTATTAAGTTGCGAACAACAGATAACTGCATTAAGCAAAGTGTGTAATGTAAACAAAACGAATGTCCTTGGACACGAGAATGTTGTTTTCTCCCTAGTGGCAACATCACATCTACAACCTTAGAGGTTTCTGTCACTCCCCCAGATTAAATAGAGGCATGAACCCAACTATCGAGCATAAATACCCCCTCTTGGAGTCACTAGTATCTACTTGGCCGAGATAGCTACTAACAACGGAGAGCATGCAAGATCATAAACAACATAGAGATAACATAAGATAATATTCAGCACATCAACTTAACATAAAACCAATATTCATTAGATCCCAACAAATACAACATGTAGAATTACATAAAGGTGATCTCGATCATGTAAGGCGGCTCACGAGATCTAAACATGAAGCACATGGTGGAGAAGACAACCATCTAGCTACTGCTATGGACCCATAGTCCAAGGTAGACTACTCACTCATCGCGCCGGAGGCAAGCATGGCGATGAAGAAGACCTCCAGTGGCGATTCCCCTCTCTGGCAGGGTGCCGGGAAGAGCTTCTGGACCCTCCCGATCTCGGGTCAATGACGGCGGCGATCGCGATGTGTTCCTGGAAAATTGATCAGGTCTTTAGGTTTTTCCCGTTGGGGGTTCTTTACAGGCGAAGGGGCAGCGTCAGAAGTAGACCAGGGGGCCCTCACCATAGGGCGGCGCGGCTAGGGCTGGGCCGCGCCCCCTGGTGTTGAGGCTGGCCCCTGGCCCCTCTCTGTCTCCTCTTCGGTCTTCTGGAAGCTTCGGTAAATATTAGGAGGTTCGGCTTTTGTTTCGTCCAATTCCGAGAATATTTCCTGTGTAACTTTTCTGAAACACAAAAACAGCAGAAAACAGGGAACTGGCACTGTGGCATCTTGTTAATAGGTTAGTTCCGGAAAATGCATAAAAACGCCACGAAGTGTAACAAAACACTAAGAAAATGGTATAAACAAGCATGGAGCATCAAAAATTATAGGTAAGTGATAACAAAGAATAAGTGATAACAAAGAATAATTTTGATCCCCAAGCTTCACTCCTGCTCGTCCTCGAGTAGGTAAGTGATAACAAAGAATAATTTTTGAGGTGACATGCACCAACACAATCTTGATCATCAATGTAAGCATTGAGTGCTGGGATCAAAAGAACTTAAAACATGGGCATGAAAGACATACTCTAGATAGAAGAAACTTAGCAACCATGTTATAACATGAAAAAGAACACAAACGAAAGATCATGAAAAATGAAACAATGAAAGTCAAACGTGTGTTCAAATCATATGGAAAAACATTGCAAATGGTTTTCAGCTTGTCCTTCATGGAATAGCAAAACATAAATGCATAGGACACCTTCAAGTTTAAGAGGGCGACTAGATACAAATAATTTAAGAACAAGTGAAACCAAAATCATGAATCAATCAATGATAAACTTTGGGACTATGCACATTAAACTCAGAATGTCAACTATTCTCTCTTAGACAGTGCATAAAGGTAGAAAGTGGTGACTCAACATAAAAGTAAAAGAAAGGCCCTTCGCGGAGGGAAGCAGTGATTGCAAGTTTTATAAACCTTCAAAAATTATGGTACTTACTAGCTTTGAGCTCTCATTGCCCCATCATAGGCATCTTGAATGGTTAAAGTTAATGCGAGTACAATTATGAAGCATATGCTTGACAAATCATAAGTTGAAAACCTCGTGTCCCGTGAAGTATGAATACCCAAACCTCATGCTACTCGACTTAGAGTCCCAAGCAAGCTCTTGTTATTGTAAGTATATGCGTATCATCGAGAACCGCCAACGGGATACCTCCGTGCCCGATGACATGGAACAAGCCCACATCAAAATGACAGGACAAACAGACAATGAACACCTTGTCATCTCTTTTATTTACCATTGGTATAGCTTTTTATTTTGAGATGCGTTGTCAAATGTTCACTATGGGCATGCTGTAAATTTCCACCATGAATTATGCATGGCTTAGATTAGCGGCCCAGGCGTTTCTCTAACACATATAAAAACTCCATGATCCTGCAAGATTCCCAACTTATTTCACATCACGAGTATCCGTAAACAAAAGATCACGATATCAACTCAAATAAGAAGTGCAATGTTGAAAGCTTACCCCATGACGACATGGTTTGGCTAATTTCCAACTTACAACTTGCAAGCATAACAACTCAACATAAGAGAGCCACAATGTCAAAATTTTAAGAACGAGAAAAGTAAAGTGTGCCATGAGGTTCGTGAGAGCTTTACTGACCAATTTTCGCATAACACCAAAAGAGTTTAATTTGAAGGATAGATAAAAGCAAGTCAAATGTACTTTGGAATAACAAATTGCTAATAGGTATGTATGGTGGACACATTGGCATAACTTGGTTTTTGGGAGTTGGATGCACGAGTAGAGCTCATACTCGGTACAAAATGAGGGCTAGCAAAAGACTAGGGGCGACCAACTAAGAGAGCAATAACGGCCATAATCATGCATAGCGACAAAACATTATTAAGAGAAGCATAAAATGGCATCAAAAGTCAAAAACTAAATGATCATAGAGGCTTATGGTGACTTTTTATGAGTCAAACATGTGTAAGCATGAGCCAAGTCAACCCAAATAAAGCATCAAGGAGAAAACCAAAATAATGCTTCCAAATAATAAAAACAACGCATGATTTTTTCAAAGGCTCATTAAGCAATCTCAGTCATTTGATATAAGTCATGCTACAGCAAAACCACTAAGCATACTATCAAAATGACATCAAGCATGACATGCAAAAGTCTAAGCCGCAGTCTAAACAAGCTCCTTTTTGTACCACTTTTTTGCATGAAACTTTTTCTCTTTTCCAACACCATTCGAACCTTTTTGAAACAACTCTTTTTATGAATACCAATATGTACCAGAGGTCGAAATACTCCTTGATGCAAAGATATAATAAGATCTGAACAAAAATCAAGGCGAAAAACGAAAGCTAAACGCAGTTCTAGAAAAAGAGAACACTCGTTGAATGATAAGAGTGAAAAATGGAGTGTTCTTGGCAAATGAAAAGCAAGTAATCTTCTCCGAAAGAAATTTGTTGGAGTCCAACCATTTATTGCAAAAAACAAAACAAAACAAAACTGAAAACTAAAGTAAAGATGCTCCAAGAAAAACATATAGTGCATGAAACAATAAAAATATAGTGTGTTGAAAGGTAACCTGATTTTTGCTGATGAAGAAGGGGTGCCTTGGGGGCATCCCCAAGCTTTGACGCTTGTACCTCTTGGATATTTATCGGGGTGCGTGAGCATCCCCAAGCTTGAGCTTTTGTCCATTCTTTAACTCATCTCATTATTCTCCAAACCCTACACTTGAAAACTTCCTTCATACAAAACTCAACACAATTCTATTAACAAGATTAGTGTAAGCATAATAATGAATCAACCCCTTTTTGGTTCAGATTTCAACTCCAAACCACCACATATAAAGCATATACTACTGTAGCAACTTCCCCAAAAGTTCCGTAATCAAAAGAACTAAAAAAGAAAGCGATCGAGAGGCAAACACAAATAGTGGCAGAAATCTGTCAAAACAGATCAGCTGACAAAGGTCAATTTTTTAGATGGTTTTCTGTTGCTCAAATCAAAAAGTGTAAAACTAATGAAAGTTTGGATATAACCTGGGGCATATGCACAAGAAATCGCAGGTCAAAAAGATATTCTGAGAATTTTCACGAATTTTTACGGTGCAGCACTGAAATCTGTTTCAGGACAACAACATCCCCAAATCTTACCTCCCTCAAATTAGAGGTTCTTCTTGGCACAAAAATGAAATAAAAAGGATAAGGAGCGGTTATTACAGTAGTAATAACTTCCAAGACTCAAAAAGAAAAAGAACTAAAAAGAAAACAATGGGTTATCTCCCAAGAGTGTTTTTTTAACGCCTTTGAGCTAGGCGCAGAAAGTGCCACTAGTGGGAAAAGGCTTATAGATAGATGTTTTACTAGTGGAGCACATTAATCAATATGCTCCACTAGTATTTACTAGTGGCGCATTATTAAATATGCTCCACTGATAATTTTTTTACTAGTGGCGCATTTTGTTCAAAATGCGCCACCAATATTCACGTGGGACCCACCAGAAGGGTCGTCGACAAAATGTCTTGACTTATCAATGGCGCATTTGCAATATGCGCCACTCATATTTGACAATTTAGTGGCGCATATTATAAATAATGCGCCACTGATAAGTCTGTGGGACCCACCTGGGCCCATTGGCCTGACCCCTGCAGTGTTATGCGTGGCGCATATAGCAATATGCGCCACTGATAAATAAAATATCAATGGCGCATATTGCTATATGCGTCACGCATAACAAGTGGGGTCCACACCTCTGAAAAGGTGGCAGACTTATCAGTGGCGCATTTTTTGCAATATGCGCCACTGATAAGGTCGCCCAGATCTATAAGTTGGCAGCCCCACCACCACCATTTCATTCTTCTCCATCCAACACCAAACTAGATCTAGGTCGTCCTCCTCCTCCCCACCACCTCAATTTCTCCATTCTTGCCTCCATTCTTGGTTTTTAAACCTACTTTGCTCCATAGTTTTGAGAGGGGGAGCCTCTCTAAGTTGTAGATCTACTAAACCAACTAGGTGAGCTGTTGGAGGATATGCATGTGGATGTTTTGTGTGGCCGGTGGACGTCTCGCGTGCGGTGTACATGCATGCATGCTTGTGTGTGGTGCATGAATGTTTACAGGTCACGAAGAAGCAAGAGCATGTTGCTTGCTACGGCGTGGTGCATGGATGTTTGCCGAAATGTTGATTAACTTCCGTTTCGGCAAATTTTTGCACTACCCATACGTCCTATTTTTAGGAGAGGTCATGCCGAATTTTTCCGGCGACCATGCATGCATGTGTGTGTGTGAGTGCATGATGATGTGTGATTCTAAGGTACTCTCTTTTCTCTATACCGCGGAGGCAACCATGGTCAGACACATGAGTGAAGGTCAAGTGGCTAGATACAAGGAACACGTGGTGGCCGACATGAGGATGAACAAGAGGACCCACATAAGATGTCCGTGTCGAACATGCAAACTCGGGAGCTTACTCGACCCTGATTCCGCAGACCTGGAGAGTCACCTGCTCCCCCGTGGTTTCATGCCCGGCTATGATTCTGAATATGACGAGGACGTCAACAATGGTGTTTCTGAAGACGAGGGCGTACATGATGATCATCACGAAGGAGATGGCGGCGGCGGACATGGTGATGATCATCACGAAGGAGATGGCGGCGGCGGACATGATGATGATCATCACGAAGGAGATGGCGGCGATGGACATGATGATGATGGAGAAGACGTGGCGTCGATGGGCACACAGACACGACTAACCTCAGCCTTGCAGGACCCACATGTTCAGGAACTGCTCCTCAAGGAGACAAGCAATGCGAAAGCTGCTGCCAGAGAGAAAGCCAAGCTGGAGCAGATGGAGATTGACGGGAAAACTCCGTTGTTTCCTGGGTGCTGACCCGAGGATACACGCTTGAGCATCACGCTCAAGGCTCTGGAGATGAAGGTGGAAAGCAAATGGACCGACGTAAGCTTCAATAAAAACATGAGATTCTGGCAAAAACGTCTTCCCAAGGGAAACACGTGTCCAACTAATATCGAGGAGGCAAAGAAAATCGTGTGCCCTCTGGACCTGCCGTACGTTAAGTACCACGCCTGCATCAATGATTGCGCACTTTATTGGGATGAGTACGCGGAGAGAACCTCATGTCCGGTGTGCGACCAAGGACGATACAAGATAGGGAACAAGAAAGTACCTTGGAAAGTGGTATGGTACTTCCCTATCACTCCCCGTCTGCAGCGGTATTTCGTAGACCCTAAGGAAGCAAAGCTCATGCGATGGCACGCGGATAGGAAGAAGACCGAAGATGATCCGCATAAGGGCAAGATCCTGACACACCCTTCGGACGCTAGCCAGTGGAACGCACTTGACATCGACTTCCATGAGTTCGGGGCCGATCCAAGGAACACCAGGCTTGGTATTAGCACCGATGGACTCAATCCGTTTGGCAACCAGAGTAGCACGCACAGTACCTGGCCCGTGTTTGTATGGCCGTACAACCTCCCTCCATGGTTGTGCACCAAGCAGAGATACGTACACATGTGTATTCTGATTCAGGGGCCAAAACAGCCAGGTGTCGACATGCATTTGTATCTCGGGTTGTTGAAAGAAGAGCTAGCCACGCTGTGGGAGACGCCTCCTCATACGTGGGATGCATACTCAGAAGATTATTTCCCTTTGAGAGTCGCGTTGTTCACGACGGTGTAGGACTATCCAGGTTACAGTTACGTCTCTGGCCAGGTGAACCACGGACACAATGCATGTGTCAGGTGCATGGATAAGACCCCGCATCTCCAGCTACCAAGGGATCCCGGTTCCTCGAAGACCATGTTCCAACGGACTCGGATGTGGCTTCGAATGGATCACCCGTGGAGAAAGCGCGGAGACCTGTTCAACGGTAAAGAAGAGCTTGAAAAAGCCCCACGTCCGAGGAGCGGTGAAGTAATCGACGACATGCTGGAAAACTGGGAAGAGTGCCCTTTGACGGGAAAGAAGCGTCCGAGGACAAAGCCGCTGCATGGTGTGTGGAAAGCGAGGTCTGTTTTCTGGGACCTGCCATACTGGAAATACCTCCGCACGCCCCATAGCCTTGATGTCATGCACGTCACGAAGAACGTATGTGAGAGTCTGCTGGCCACTATCGTCGACATGCCGGATAGGACCAAGGACGGGCCGAAGGCAAGACACGACCTGGAATTCCTTGGCATCAAGAAAGAACTTCATGGTCCGCCCGATAACGATGATGATGATGATGAGACGATGGACGAAGATACTCAGGGTCCCCGCAAGAGGGCTAAGAGGAGGGATGTGGTGTTTCCCGCTGCCTTCTTCACTCTAAGTGAGAAGGAGCTCGAGCAGTTTTTTAAGTGCCTCCTAGGAGTTAAAGTTTCTCGGGGTTACTCTGGGAACATAGGCAGATATCTGGACGAAGCGAAGAAGAGGTTCAGCGGGATGAAGTCTCACGACTGTCACGTGTTGATGATACAGATACTTCCCGTTGCGATCCGAGGGATAATGGACGAGCACATCCGTGAGATGTTGTTTGGCCTCTGCAACTTCTTCGACGTCATCTCGAGGAAATCTATCAGCTTGAAGCAGCTCGACGCGCTGCAAGAAGAGATCGTCGTGATACTGTGCGAGCTTGAGATTTACTTCCCGCCCGCGTTCTTCGATATCACGGTGCATCTGCTCGTCTATCTCATGGATGACATCATTCATCTCGGTCCGATATTCCTGCACAACATGATGCCGTTCGAAAGGCTGAATGGTGTTATCAAAGGATTCGTCCGCAACAGGTCCCGTCCAGATGGAAGCATCGCCAAGGGCTTTCTGACATACGAGTGTGTCTCGTTTTGCCAGAATTATCTACGCACCGAGGAGGACGACATGGACGACCCTGTTGGTCTGCCCAAAAGGACGCACCTCGGTAGGCTTGCCGGATATGGTCACCGCGAGGGTTTTCGCACCTTGCATGTCGGCGCGAAGGGTCGACGCCCCGACTTTGTCCGGGCACACCTCGTCGCGCTATAACACATCGAATTGGTTGACCCTTGGGTGGAGGAGCACAAAAGCTTTGTAGAGCAGAAGTTCATTGACCTAGGTCGGCCGAGGAAGAAGGGAGACGTAACAAGAGAGCACAACTCCAGCTTCACGGCTTGGTTCAAGGAAAAGCTTCATGGCATGCAGTCGACGCCTTCTACGGAGGATGAAAAACTCATTTTTGCATTATCACAGGGCCCCGGGCATAACATGAGGACCTATCAGGCCTACGACATCAATGGATACAGATTCTACACCGAGGAAAGGGACAGGAGTAGCGAATATCAGAACTCAGGAGTAACGATGCTATCCAATGCCGATGACGAAGCCACCATCAAGGAAAGATTCTTCGGAAGGATCGAGGAGATCTGGGAGCTCGACTACGCCGGAGAGAAGATGCCGATGTTCCGTGTCAGATGGGCCAAGAGCGTCCAGAAAGAGGGCCGGTAGTTCACCACCATGGTTATACCCAATGCCTCCACAAAGAACGCCTCCGCAAAAAATTAGCCATGGGTACTCGCGAGCCAAGTTGACCAATGCTTCTTCATCACCGACCCGTCAAAGCCAAGCCGTGTTGTCGTGAGGAGGGGCAAGAGGAGCATCATCGGAATGGAAGGACCCGCCAACGAGCAAGACTTAGAAAAGAACGGCGATCCAAAGATCGAAGAGGAATTCGACAAGTACTTCGACAAGCTGACTGCCGCAGGAAGAAGGAAGACCACCCTACCTACTAAAGGTTGTCCGTTCACGAGAAGAAACCTCAACATTCCCAGCCTAAAGTATTCAACCGCAAGGAAGAAGGGCAAGAAAATTGCAAAGAGACGCTAGCTCTAGCTAGCTAGCGCGGAATCGGGATCATGACATGCATTTTTTGTGATGCATGCATGCGTTTACTTGAATTTATAGACTACCATAATATATTCGTGTGTGTGTGTATGGATATCGATGTTCGTGTGACGTTATTCCTGGTTTTTGAATAAACTATTATGATACTTGCAAATGAAGTGAGAAAAAGGTTTCGGAGTATTCGTGGTTTTTAGTGTTTTTGATAGTTACTATTAAATGTTAAAGTTAGTATTTGTTAGAAAGTGAAAAAATAATTGCAAAAAGAAAAAAGCTAAGTTAGAAAATAATTAAAAAAAGAAAAAACTGGGTGAGGCATCCAGGATTCGAACCTGGATCCAGCCTCCAATGCAGAGGGTAGCTACCACAGAGCCAACTATGTGTTCTTGTCACAGAGTAGAGCGGAACGGTATTTGGCTAAGTGTAAACTATGCGTGGTGCATTATGCGCATAATGTGCCACGCATAGTTTACACTTAGCCAAATATCGGAGCGGGCCTAGCTTTCTTCCCCATTTGCACAGCGAACCGTTCTAGAGCACAAGCCCCCCGCGCCGGCGGCCTCCTTCCCCACCACCCGGCAGCCTCCTTCCCCACCCCCCGGAGGCCTCCTTCCCCACCCCCTGGCGGCCTCCTTCCCCACCCCCCGGCGGCCTCCTTCCCCACCCCGGAGACGAGGCAGAGCTAGGGTTCCAGGAGCAGGCGCTGATCCGACGACTCGACCCAGCAAGGTGAGGAGCGGCCGCCCTCCTCCTCTGCTCCGATCCGACGGCTGGGCGCCGCCGCACCTTCTTCCTCGACGTCCGCTGTAATATCCCAGCTTTTAGGACAAAATGAAGGGTAGATTTAGGACTATTGTGCATTCATGCATCTTAAAACCTGAGTAAATTTTTCGCAAATTCAAAAACCTGGGAGAGCAAAACTTCTTTCTAATCACCTTTAGAGTTTAGGGGTTATTAGATTGCTAAGGGTTTTGCTATGATCTCTTGATGTTGATGTTTAAGTGAATTTGAATTTAAAATTGATTGTTGAATTATCTCAAATTTGAATATTTAATTATTACTAAAGAAATAACTCAATTGTGTATTAATTGAATAAAAGTAAAGGAAGTAGAATATAAAACAAATAGAAATATTATTTTATTGATATCACACAATTGTACAAAGTCTTTACATCAATGTTAATTGAAAAGAAGATTACAGAAGATAATAAAATAAAAAGAAACCTAATTCTAAACCATTTCTAATAGTCTTCATGAAATCCATCTTCTAGATCTTCATAAGCTGCAACCTGCAAAATAAAGAAAAAGAATAAAAAGAAAAGGGTTAAGTGCTAGGATTAGTATTCTCAGACTAGCGCAAATATTTTGCCATTGCATCATTGAGTTTATAGCCAAGTGTAGCATCTGTTCTTTTAAGCCATTGGGGTACAAATCAGTAGAGCACATAGCAGTTTCACAGCACGGCCAAGTGAGGATGAGATCAAACTTAGTGAAGGATGCAAGCACACAGCTCACAAGTAGCTTAGTCACAGAACCAGGAGGGTGGTGCTGGCAGCACCACAGCAGCAGTACAAACCAAGCTGCCGGCTAGATGAGCATCACCAGGAGAAGCAGCTCCCATTCAAAACCACAGGGAAACAACACCAAGAACATCACAGTTCTTTCACAACACCACAAACATATCTGAAACCATCATCAAAGACTATGGAGTCCATCTGAAGCTCAAGATCAAGCCCTGGAGGAGAAGGACAGGGGATCAACAGCAAGTCCAGGAGGTGAAGGACAAGCTAAGAGCTGAGCCAGGAGGAGAAGGCAAGCTAGAAGCAAGCCATCGCCAACAGCAAGCAAGAGAAGCTGTATACAACACTATCACTGCACAACTCCAAGCTGCAAGTAGAAACCTTGCAAACACTTCACTGCTAGTGCATGATTCCAGCATGTGTTGTTACAGGATAAACCCTCAGTTTGGCAAAGAAATGCTTTGCCAAGCTCATCATAGGGAATCATGAATAAAAGCCAGATAAACCCACATCAGAGTATTAGCCTCAGTTTGGACTTCACTGGCACATCTTAAAGATCAAAACATCACTGGGAAGCTTGTGATGGGCACATGTCCTATTGGACATGCACCTCAAACACACAAGGCATGCTAGCATCATCAAATAAGTAAGCAGTGGGCACACAAGCAAGCTAGGCACCTCACTAACTATCACTAGCCTCAGACCAGCATCATAGGCTTAACTCATAGGGGCAAGTTTCACCATAAATTGATCACAGAAGTTAGTTGCTGGGCACAAGATCAGAAGATCTTGCACCTCAACACAACTAGCTTGATAATGGACAGCTAGGTCAATAGACAGCAGAAAAATCATTTCCCTAGTTCTGTATGACTAGGAATCATATTCTTGCTCAATCAAACTCCATAGAAGCTTGCAACACAGCAAGTTATTCTATCACTTGGTTATCATGGATACACAAGTAATAGAAGCCAGCACAGCAACACATTTATCATTGGACCAGGGTTAGCAGTTAACTGAATATTGAAATTCAGTTTACTACCACAATACTGAGATATCATAAATTACAGGGGAATCATCTAGCATACCATAGTATAGAGCTAACTGAGTGATTTCAGCATTGCAAGTATACAACAAACATTAACTAAATCTTGCAATTTAGCAAAGATCAGAATAACACTTCTGTCAGTAAGTGTACTGGCAGAGGAAATGGTGGAGTAGATAGTTCATCACATGTTGTAGCACACACACATTTATCTAAACCAAGCTTGCATCAAGCAGCAGCAGCACAGAGCAGGATCTGTGAGCTAGGCTCACTGATCTTGACCAAATGGTCAGAAACCGTGGCCAGTGAGAGAGGGCAAAGGAAGAAAGGGAGGATCACACTCACCAGGCGCCTAGGTGCATACCTGGCCAGCACGGCGAGGCAGTACCCACGCAGCCGACCAGGCGCGGCCGAGGGAGGACTTCACCGTGATGCACCGGGAGCACCACATCTGGCGCTTCCACCGGCGAGCGCATGCGTGACGCAAACACTTGAGCACCCTCAGCATGCTCAGCAAGCTCCAGAGGCGAGGCATCGCATCGGAGTGCTCAGAGGCGGCAGATCCCGAGCGAGGAGACCACCCCGATGTCCTCGGGGAGGAAGCGGCCGACGATTCCATTTGGTGGAGCTGGTAGAGGGTGCGGAGGCGAGTGTTTCACCCAAGGTAGCGACGGCGGAGGCCACCGGAGTTGGCCGGAGAGGCCAGGCGGCGGCGATCCGAAGTCGCCAGTGAGATCGAGGGGGAGAGAGAGGAGCGCGAGGGGGGCTGGGCTGGGTCGGGTGACCGACCCAGACCCGAGCCGGGTCGGCTTAGCCGTGCCCGAGTGGGCCGGTTTGGGCCAGTTGGCCAGCTGGGCCAAAACAGGCTTTGGCCATTTGTTTTAAAACAAATTTTTAAATTTCAAAATTGAATGTTATTTCCTTTTTGAATTCAATTCAAACTCAAATAACATTGATAAATCAATTTCTTATTCTTTAATGAAAGAAATAGCTAAATAATTCATATTTCTGAATTACTCTTTAAATCAAATTTTAAAGCTTTTAAATTCTATTTTCAAAAATCTTAATTACTATTATTATTAAAATTGAACTTCTTCTTTAAAAATTAAACCTTTTCCTTTTCAAATAACTCAACAAGAGTTTTATAACTTAAAACTTTGATTGCAAACTTTAGTTACTTGTCTTAACACATAATAGGGTAAAACACACAAATAAAACTTTGTGTTTTATAAGAATTCTTTAACCCTAGCAAGTCTTGGGTAAAACACACAAATAAGAAAACCAAGTCCATGAATCACCATGCATAGCATATCATTGTGCGTAGCATCCATTTGTTTCTTGAAACATTGTCCTTACCGGACAATGCTTGGATTTCTGTAGAACAAGGAGATCAGGAGCATCGCCAAGTATTCGACTCCAGTACCTTTCAGTCACAAGGCAAGTTTATCTTGCTCATACCTCTTGGTTGCACTGATTTTGAAACTTCTTGCAAAGTGTTGACTTCAACTCTAACATTTCAAAAAGGATGGAAAACCTATTTTCATAAGTAATATGACTAGTGGTTATCGACCAGTGGTGATAACCTAGGAGGGCTGGCAGGTGGAACCACGGTAAGATTGTGGTGGTGGAGGTTCCACTTGCACGGGAAAGTAAACCTAGGACTAACTACCAATGCCACAGTTATTCTTGTGCCGTAAAAACTGTGTCGTCCAAGAGACTTGGAATGGGACGGGAAAGTCAGCTGTATCTTCTCTCGTTCGCATGTCAACGGGCAGCCAGTTGCCGGTCGCAGTAGGTCTTGCGGGACTACTTTCATATGGGTGGGACACCTAAGTTCTCATGGCACTGGTGTCTATGATGGTCCGCAAGAGGCGCCTAGGTACTTCATCGGTGGGGGTGAATATCAGGGGCATAACCTGCTATGCGTGAATTGGGTGGGCATGCGTTGTGCGGAGAAGGAAGTGATTGGCTTGGATCAATGACTGGGCCCCACACCATGGAAGTGTGGACGGGAAAGTATGCCCGGTTGTGCAGCAAGGCTTTGATCTCTTTTGGAAGGACACACCTCTGCAGAGTGTAAAACGATGTGACATGTTACCCCTTGTTCCGGGAAGGAGCTGCGAACGCGGCAGGAAAGGTGCTCTCAAGGCACTAATACCCTGTGTTGGCTATTGGGCATAGTTTTCTAAAGTAAAAGCAATCTTTCAAGAAACATTGACAAACCCTTGCATAGGCCTACGACTCTTTTGGGTCTGTGGCTGTAGATAGTGCATATCACACAACTTCTTTCTAAAGAAACTTGCTGGGTAACGCTCGTTACTCACCCCCAATCTCTTAAACCCTTGCTAGACTGTGAAGAGCTCGACGAAGCCACTCTGAACGCAATCGAAGGACAGCAGGACATCTTCTATGAGGAGCCAGATCTCTCTCGCGGAGTCGAAGGCGTGGATTACTTCATACGCTACGGAGCGTCTTCCGACGAAGGCTCAGAATGAAGAAGGACTAACTAGTAGTATCGGATCGTAGTCGAGGAACCGAGCAACTGTAGTATGAAAATAAGTTGTTGAGTTCTTCATCTGTTTAATTATTTGAAGCTTTCCAGTTGCTGTAAACACTAAGCACTTGAGGTGTTCTCTTTACGGGAGCATTTCGTTATCATCACGCTTTGGACTGTAATAATATGTTGATCAGTTTGTATTTGGGCCCGCAATGTTTCTGTTGTACTATTCTGAGGGATGTAATATTTGTGGAGGCTTGTTCCGCAAGTGTTATATCAATGAATTGCATACTACAACATGCAGTGGTATGCTGGGTCACCGCAGCTGGTATCAGAGCAATTGCTTTGACCTTAGGTTGGAAACCTAGTAAAGGGATAGAACCTGTAGGAGTCTAGTAGCAACGGTAAAGAGTTCTCTAAACCTATGATGGTTATTCACTTGGGAATAACTTAGTCATACTTTTAGTTTTACAATTCTTTATTATGATGCATCATACTAATTCTGTACCTTATTCTTGTAACATCTATTATGGCATCGAGAATTCCTACACGTACCGTTTGGTCACAGAGGAAGACTCTGGAAGACTATGAGGGAACCTTGACTGAGCAGTTAGGGTCACTACTACGGGCTTTTGGACTCAGCACCGACATCCCTGTTAAGACCTATACTTACAAGGATGACGGGACTATGGTTAAGTACTGTGTCATGATCATGCTACCAGATGGATTAGCACCTAGTACAGTTCAGCCTTCCGGAGAGGGAAGAGGTGAGACTGCAGCTTATCACGAGGCAGTAGTGAGAGCTATTGCGACTATCAGGGAGTACAGAGCGGTGGAGTTAGCAGGTACCACTTTTACCGCTATTCCTCATGACTCACTGATGGATGAGCCGGGAATGGATCACGATGTTCTGGTGAAGAAGAAGCCTAAGTTAGCAGCCATACTTCTTGATAGGTATAGGAAGATGGTAGGATCACTGTATAACACACACCAGGTCATTGTGGAGGACAAGGCGGTGATGCTTGATGACCTCACAGACACTACTAGGAGGCAGGAGCGAGCACAGATGACAAGGCAGGAGTCGGAGGGATCACACTTCTCACCAGTTGTGGGAACTCACAGTTACCCGACACAGCCTGGGCCTTCCAGGTATTCACTCACTCCAGAGCCTATACATTACCCAGTTATCACTTCTAGTATGGAGGCGCAGCAGGGTCTCAAGGGGGTCTCGGAGTCCGAGCTTCCTATTGAGAACTCTGATGGGTGGAGGTTTGACTGGCTGGGAGATGGTCAGCAGTATACTAGCTCGTATGGAGGGACAGCTCACGCAGCTGGAGGTGGTGATGCCGTAGTCACTCCTGTTGTATCTGTTGAGGAGGAGGATCCGATGGAGGTTCAGTTCGAGAGTCAGGAGCCAGTTGAGACACCCATGGAGCAGGAAGCACCGTTTGATCACACCTACTGCACGGAGAGTGTGTGTTATGGAGAGGCGGAGCCTTTTCCTACTATGACTGCTCACGAGACCAGGGTGTACTTTGAGAGCTACCTCAGACTGAATGGACTCATGTTGAGCGATACTTCTATGATGGACATGTCTGACTCGGACTCTGTTCCGGGTGGTAGACCGTTTGTTCCCGAGACAGTGCGCCGGACTACACGCCAGCACGGGTGGACTCCGGGCATGTACTACGAGCCGTGAGATCTGGACGAGATGTCAAGACCAAGACAGAAGCTTAGCTGTATCTGTGAATGCAGCTAGTGCTAGTAGTATGTTGTAATAATAAGAGAGACGTTAGAACTATCTAGTCTCGATCTATGAGTGTACTCCACGTGTGAGAGTATGTGTTGTAATAACGACCTTGTATCGGTTTGTATCGTATGTATAATATATACCTTGTATTTGGTTTTCTTGCGATCTTCCATTTGGAGTTGGATTTCTGTTTTCCATTGTGTGACTAGTTCTGAGCATGAAGTGAAGCTCAGAAAGCATGGGCATGGTGTAATTATGAGATCTTCGCTTTATGTTACAGGACTAGAGGGGCTATGGATACAGGTTTAGCTGCCGATGCTGAGGAGCAACGCTTGGCACAAGAAGCTCAAACGAAGGCAATGAATGACCAGCAGGCAGAATTGGAAGCCAAAGCTAAGGCAGATCAAGAAAATCAAGCTCATTTACCACCACCACCATTCAGGCATTTGGCGGAGCAAAGCTTTATGCAGTATATGCAGTTCATGCAAGAAACACAGAACAAATTTATGCAAGAGCTCATGGGGCATGTTGGAGCCGGAAGGGTTCCGGAAGTGAGAGGGGTAAGTCTTTCCGACTTCCTCAATGCAAAACCATTTCCCTTTGCTTCCGCGGTGGAACCAATGGATGCGGAAGACTGGCTCATAGACACTGAAAGGAAATTGAAAGCTGTGGGAGCCAATGACGAGGAGAAGGTTCGTTATGCGGTACACCTTCTATCAGGACCAGCCGCAGCATGGTGGGACAACGAAGTGACACTCCAACTCCCGGAGAAGGTATTCTCTTGGGAAGAGTTCAAAGAAAAATTCCGTACCTTTCATGTGCCAGAAAGTGTGGTTGAGCTCAAGAGGAGTGAATTTGAAGACCTCAAGCAGGGGAGTGCAACAATGATGGCTTATATCAAGGAGTTCACGAGACTCTCTCGTTACGCAAGTGACGAGGTGAATACTGACAGCAAGAGGATGAAAAGATTCCTCAGGGGACTGGATCCATATGCGGCAATGCAGATGAAGTTGACAAAGCCGCGTAACTTCCAAGAATTGATGGACATAGCTATTACCTAGGAGAATGACTATAAGTTGGTTCAGATGAGCCGATTGAAGTGGGCCAAGACTGAAGCCAAGAGAGTTCAACCAACCCGAAGTACTCCAAACCTGAGTTTCAAACCCAGGGTTAGAACAGGAGGAGCTCCACCCAATCGTGAGGTATTCACACCAAAAGGTCAGATCCTCTGTCACAAGTGTGGACTTCCAGGTCACATTCAGAGTGAATGCAGAAAGCCGAGCATTATCTGTTATGCTTGCGGAAAGGAAGGGCATATTCGTCCGGATTGCCCAAAAAAACCAGCTGGTGGATGGCCAGATAACCGTGGAGGCAAGTCTGGAGGAGGTGGTCAACCTGCATCTGGAGGTGGCAGTAGCAGCAAGAACGACAACGGAAAAAGAGGCCAGAATTTTGGGAGGCTGAATTGCACATCTCTGGAAGAAGCTAACAATTCGGAAACGGCGGTCATAGGTACGCTCAGCATCCTTACTCATCCCGACAAAGTTCTTTTTGATACCGGCGCCACTACATCATTCATTTCTAAAGATTTTGTTGAAAAATATGGGTTAAGGTGTCAGGCGATAGCACATCCTATGACTGTTGTGACGGCCGGGGGTAAACTTTTAGTATCCCAATTCAAACCACACCAGGTCATTATGATCTGTGACTGTCCTTACTTTGCCGATCTCTATGTTCTTCCACTTAAAAACATTGAAGTTGTTCTGGGTATGGACTGGATGTCCGATCATGGAGCACATATTGATTGTGAAGAGAAGACTGTGTCAATCCGGAAGCCTGGAGGTGGGAGAATCACCTACCAAGCAGATAAGCACACCCATGTGGAAATTGGAATTCAACTCAATTCTCTGAAAGAGGCTAAGTTAGAAGATATTCCAGTGGTTAATGAGTTCATGGATGTATTTCCTCAAGAATTACCAGGAATGCCACCAGATCGGGAGATAGAATTCACTATTGATCTAAAGCCAGGCACATCACCAATTTCACAAGCGCCCTATAAAATGGGTCCTGAAGAGTTGAAAGAACTAAAAGAGCAGCTAGATGAGTTAGAAAGTAAGGGATTCATCCAAGAAAGTATATCACCTTGGGGTTCACCAGTCATATTTGTTGATAAAAGAGATGGAGGCAGAAGAATGTGTGGGGATTTCAGGAATCTGAACAATGTCACCATCAAGAACAAGTTTCCTTTGCCAAGAATTCAAGATTTGTTTGATCAAGTTCATGGAGCTGGGGTTTTCTCAAAAATTGATTTGAGATCTGGTTATCATCAAATCAAGATCAAGCCAGAAGATGTACCAAAGACTGCATTTGTCTCAAGGTATGGCCATCATGAATACTTAGTTGTTCCTTTTGGGCTGACCAATGCTCCTGCAATTTTCATGAATTTGATGAACAAGATTTTCATGCCATATCTGGACAAGTTCATGATAGTGTTCATCGATGACATATTGATTTACTCCAAAAATAAAGAGGATCATGCAAAACATCTCAGAATAGCATTGCAAGTGTTAAGGGAACATCAGCTGGATGCTAAATTCAGTAAGTGTGAATTTTGGCTGGATCAAGTGGAATTCCTTGGTCATGTCATTAGCAAGGAAGGGATTGCTGTGAACCCAAGCAAAGTTCAGTCAGTCTTGGATTGGCAAGCACCAACCAATGTGAAGGAAATAAGAGGTTTTCTAGGAATGGTCGGATACTATCGGAGATTCATCGAAGGATTCTCGAAGATAGCTGGGCCGATGACCAAATTGTTAAGGAAAAACACTCTATTTGAGTGGTCTGAAAGGTGTGAAGAGAGTTTTCAAGAGCTAAAAAGGAGACTCACAACAACACCTATCTTAGCAATACCAGAATCTGGAAAAGATTACACAGTTTACTGCGATGCATCCAAGAATGGATTAGGCTGTGTTTTGATGCAAGACCGTAAGGTAATTGCTTATGGTTCAAGACAACTCAAGCCACATGAAGTCAATTATCCAACACATGATTTAGAATTGGCGGCAGTTGTGTTTGCTCTCAAGCAATGGAGGCAATTTCTCTATGGAGCCAAATGTGAGCTATTTACCGATCACAAGAGCCTTAAATACTTCTTTACTCAGAAGGAGTTGAACATGAGGCAGAAAAGATGGTTAGAGTTGATCAAGGATTATGATCTTACTATTAACTATACCCTTGGAAAGGCTAATGTGGTAGCCGATGCATTAAGCCGGAAGAGTACAGAAACACAGTTGATGGATAGAGAACTTTCGGAGGAATTGCTAAACGACCTGGAAAGACTTGAAATACAATGTCTAGAGGTCCAATCTTTGGGGAGTATTCTCACTATGAGAGTGATGGAGGAAAGACAAAGTGACTTGAAATACACTATAATCAGAAGACAAGATGAAGATCCTTTCATCACCGAAGAAATCCGCAGGATTGAAGAGGGTAGACCATCTGAATTCCGTTTGGGAGATTCTGATTCACTTTGGTTTCAAAATAGAATCTGTGTGCCAGATATACCGGAAATCAAAGGACTGATTCTCAAGGAGGCTCACGAGACACCATACTCCATACATCCGGGAAGTACGAAGATGTACATGGATCTCAAGGAGTTGTTCTGGTGGAATAACATGAAGCGGGACATAGCCAAGTATGTAGCGAAATGCCATACCTGCCAGAGAGTTAAGGCAGAACATCAAAGTCCAGCAGGATTACTTCAACCTTTGGACATTCCGGAGTGGAAATGGGAGGAAATCGGAATGGACTTTATTACCGGTTTACCTTTAACCAAGAGACACAAGGATATGATATGGGTGATAGTTGATAGACTCACCAAAAGTGCACATTTCTTGGCTGTTAATCAAAAAGATAGTGCAGAGAAGCTGGTAGAAATCTATGTAAGAGAGATCGTCAGCAAGCATGGAGTGCCCAAGAAGATCGTCTCTGATAGAGGGTCAGTTTTCACATCAACATTCTGGGGAAATCTTCATGCAGCACTGGGATCACAATTGGATTTCAGCACTGCTTATCATCCTCAAACTGGAGGGCAAATAGAAAGAACAAATCAAATCTTGGAGGACATGCTGCGTGCATGTGCTCTAGATTTTGGAGGTTCGTGGGATGAGCACTTACCATTAGCAGAGTTTTCTTACAACAACAGCTATCAAAGCAGCTTGAAAGCAGCACCATTTGAAGTATTATACGGAAGTAAGTGTAGATCTCCAATATGTTGGTTTGAGCCTGGAGGCAACCATGAATTTGAAACGGATTTCATCCAAGAGAAGCAAGGCATCATTGATACCATCCGTGACCGTTTAAAGATAGCTCAGAGTAGACAAAAGAGTTATGCAGATCAAAAGAGGCGGACATGGGAACCCAAAGTTGGAGATTTGGTCTATTTGAAGGTTAGTCCTATGAAAGGAATCAAGAGGTTCGGTATTAAAGGAAAGTTAAGCCCAAGATATATTGGACCATTCAAGATTCTCAGTCAAAACCGAAGTGTTGCCTTTGAATTAGAACTTCCAGCAAAATTGAAGAAAGTTCACAATGTTTTCCATGTTTCTCAACTTCGGAAGTGTCTGAAAGCACCCGAAGACTCTATTACACATGATGATCTAGATCTTCAAGCAGACTTGACTTATGAGGAGAAGCCAATAAAGATCTTAGAAGAGAACTGGAAGAGGCTTCGGAACCGTGCAATTAAGTTCTATAAAGTACAATGGAAGCATCACTCTGAACGGGAAGCAACTTGGGAAAAAGAAGAGGATTTGAGACAAGCATATCCAGAACTCTTCAGGTACACAAAATTTTAACTTCGGGACGAAGTTCTGATAAGGGGGGAAGACTGTAATATCCCAGCTTTTAGGACAAAACGAAGGGTAGATTTAGGACTATTGTGCATTCATGCATCTTAAAACCTGAGTAAATTTTTCACAAATTCAAAAACCTGGGAGAGCAAAACTTCTTCCTAATCACCTTTAGAGTTTAGGGGTTATTAGATTGCTAAGGGTTTTGCTATGATCTCTTGATGTTGATGTTTAAGTGAATTTGAATTTAAAATTGATTGTTGAATTATCTCAAATTTGAATATTTAATTATTACTAAAGAAATAACTCAATTGTGTATTAATTGAATAAAAGTAAAGGAAGTAGAATATAAAACAAATAGAAATATTATTTTATTGATACCACACAATTGTACAAAGTCTTTACATCTATGTTAATTGAAAAGAAGATTGCAGAACCTAATTCTAAACTATTTCTAATAGTCTTCATGAAATCCATCTTCTAGATCTTCATAAGCTGCAACCTGCAAAATAAAGAAAAAGAAACAAAAGAAAAGGGTTAAGTGCTAGGATTAGTACACTCAAACTAGGGCAAATATTTTGCCATTGCATCATTGAGTTTATAGCCAAGTGTAGCATCTATTCTTTTAAGCCATTGGGGTACAAATCAACAGAGCACATAGCAGTTTCACAGCACGGCCAGGTGAGGATGAGATCAAACTTAGTGAAGGATGCAAGCACACAGCTCACAAGTAGCTTAGTCACAGAACCAGGAGGGTGGTGCTGGCAGCACCACAGCAGCAGTACAAACCAAGCTGCCGGCTAGATGAGCATCACCAGGAGAAGCAGCTCCCATTCGAAACCACAGGGAAACAACACCAAGAACATCACAGTTCTTTCACAGCACCACAAACATATCTGAAACCATCATCAAAGACTATGGAGTCCATCTGAAGCTCAAGATCAAGCCCTGGAGGAGAAGGACAGGGGATCAACATCAAGTCCAGGAGGTGAAGGACAAGCTAAGAGCTGAGCCAGGAGGAGAAGGCAAGCTAGAAGCAAGCCATCGCCAACAGCAAGCAACAGAAGCTGTATACAACACTATCACTACACAACTCCAGGCTACAGGTAGAAACCTTGCAAACACTTCACTGCTAGTGCATGATTCCAGCATGTGTTGTTACAGGATAAACCCTCAGTTTGGCAAAGAAATGCTTTGCCAAGCTCATCATAGGGAATCATGAATAAAAGCCAGATAAACCCACATCAGAGTATTAGCCTCAGTTTGGACTTCACTGGCACATCTTAAAGATCAAAACATCACTGGGAAGCTTGTGCTGGGCACATGTCCTATTGGACATGCACCTCAAACACACAAGGCATGCTAGCATCATCAAATAAGTAAGCAGTGGGCACACAAGCAAGCTAGGCACCTCACTAACTATCACTAGACTCAGACCAGCATCATAGGCTTAACTCATAGGGGCAAGTTTCACCATAAATTGATCACAGAAGTTAGTTGCTGGGCACAAGATCAGAAGATCTTGCACCTCAACACAACTAGCTTGATAATGGACAGCTAGGTCAATAGACAGCAGAAAAATCATTTCCCTAGTTCTGTATAACTAGGAATCATATTCTTTCTCAATCAAACTCCATAGAAGCTTGCAACACAGCAAGTTATTCTATCACTTGGTTATCATGGATACACAAGTAACAGAAGCGAGCACAGCAACACATTTATCACTGGACCAGGGTTAGCAGTTAACTGAATATTGAAATTCAGTTTACTACCACAATACTGAGATATCATAAATCACAGGGGAATCATCTAGCATACCATAATATAGAGCTAACTGAGTGATTTCAGCATTGCAAGTATACAACAAACATTAACTGAATCTTGCAATTTATCACAGATCAGAATAACACATCTGTCAGTAAGTGTACTGCCAGAGGAAATGGTGGAGTAGATAGTTCATCACATGTTGTAGCACACACACATTTATCTGAACCAAGCTTGCATCAAGCAGCAGCAGCACAGAGCAGGATCTGTGAGCTAGGCTCACTGATCTTGACCAAATGGTCAGAAACCGTAGCCAGTGAGAGAGGGCAAAGGAAGAAGGGAAGGATCACACTCACCAGGCGCCCAGGTGCATACCTGGCTGGCACGGCGAGGCAGTGCCCGCGCAGCCGACCAGGCGCGGCCGAGGGAGGACTTCACCGTGATGCACCGGGAGCACCACATCTGGCGCTTCCACCGGCGAGCGCACGCGTGGCGCAAACACTTGAGCACCCTCAGCATGCTCAGCAAGCTCCAGAGGCGAGGCATCGCATCGGAGTGCTCGGAGGCGGCAGATCCCGAGTGAGGAGACCACCCCGATCTCCTCGGGGAGGAAGCGGCCGGCGATTCCATTTGGTGGAGCAGGTAGAGGGCGCGGAGGCGAGTGTTTCGCCCAAGGTAGCGACGGCGGAGGCCACCGGAGTTGGCCGGAGAGGCCAGGTGGCGGCGGCGGCGGCAATCCGAAGTTATTTCCTTTAAAACAAATTTTTAAATTTCAAATTTGAATGTTATTTCCTTTTTTAATTCAATTCAAACTCAAAACTCAAATAACATTGATAAATCAATTTCTTATTCTTTAATGAAAGAAATAGCTAAATAATTCATATTTCTGAATTACTCTTTAAATCAAATTTTAAAGCTTTTAAATTCTATTTTCAAAAATCTTAATTACTATTATTATTAAAATTGAACTTCTTCTTTAAAAATTAAACCTTTTCCTTTTCAAATAACTCAACAAGAGTTTTATAACTTAAAACTTTGATTGCAAACTTTAGTTACTTGTCTTAACACATAATAGGGTAAAACACACAAATAAAACTTTGTGTTTTATAAGAATTCTTTAACCCTAGCAAGTCTTGGGTAAAACACACAAATAAGAAAACCAAGTCCATGAATCACCATGCATAGCATATCATTGTGCATAGCATCCATTTGTTTCTTGAAACATTGTCCTTACTGGACAATGCTTGGATTTCTGTAGAACAAGGAGATCAGGAGCATCGCCAAGTATCCGAATCCATTACCTTTCAGTCACAAGGCAAGTTTATCTTGCTCATACCTCTTGGTTGCACTGATTTTGAAACTTCTTGCAAAGTGTTGACTTCAACTCTAACATTTCAAAAAGGATGGAAAACCTATTTTCATAAGTAATATGACTAGTGGTTATCGACCAGTGGTGATAACCTAGGAGGGCTAGTAGGTGGAACCACGGTAAGATTGTGGTGGTGGAGTTTCCACTTGCACGGGAAAGTAAACCTAGGACTAACTACCAATGCCACAGTTATTCTTGTGCCGTAAAAACCGTGTCGTCCAAGAGACTTGGAATGGGACGGGAAAGTCAGCTGTATCTTCTCTCGTTCGCATGTCAACGGGCAGCCAGTTGCCGGTCGCAGTAGGTCTTGCGGGACTACTTGC
The DNA here is from genome assembly GCA_007115705.1 of Dactylis glomerata. Classification (NCBI taxonomy): domain Eukaryota; kingdom Viridiplantae; phylum Streptophyta; class Magnoliopsida; order Poales; family Poaceae; genus Dactylis; species Dactylis glomerata. The sequence goes on along the minus strand of QXEO01000240.1, from coordinate 41,121 downwards.
ATATGGGTGGGACACCTAAGTTCTCACGGCACTGGTGTCTATGATGGTCCGCAAGAGGCGCCTAGGTACTTCATCGGTGGGGGTGAATATCAGGGGCATAACCTGCTATGCGTGAATTGGGTGGGCATGCGTTGTGCGGAGAAGGCAGTGATTGGCTTGGATCAATGACTGGGCCCCACACCATGGAAGTGTGGACGGGAAAGTACGCCCGGTTGTGCAGCAAGGCTTTGATCTCTTTTGGAAGGACACACTTCTGCAGAGTGTAAAACGATGTGACATGTTACCCCTTGTTCCGGGAAGGAGCTGCGAACGCGGCAGGAAAGGTGCTCTCAAGGCATTAATACCCTGTGTTGGCTGTTGGGCATAGTTTTCTAAAGTAAAAGCAATCTTTCAAGAACCATTGACAAACCCTTGCATAGGCCTACGACTCTTTTGGGTATGTGGATGTAGATAGTGCATATCACACAACTTCTTTCTAAAGAAACTTGGTGGGTAACGCTCGTTACTCACCCCAATCTCTTAAACCCTTGCTAGACTGTGAAGAGCTCGACGAAGCCACTCTGAACGCAATCGAAGGCCAGCAGGACATCTTCTACGAGGAGCCAGATCTCTCTCGCGGAGTCGAAGGCGTGGATTACTTTATACGCTACGGAGCGTCTTCCGACGAAGGCTATGAATGAAGAAGGACTAACTAGTAGTATAGGATCGTAGTCGAGGAACCGAGCAACTGTAGTATGAAAATAAGTTGTTGAGTTCTTCATCTGTTTAATTATTTGAAGCTTTCCAATTACTGTAAACACTAAGCACTTGAGGTGTTCTCTTTACGGGAGCATTTTGTTATCATCACGCTTTGGACTGTAATAATATGTTGATCAGTTTGTATTTGGGCCCGCAATGTTTCTGTTGTACCATTCTGAGGGATGTAATATTTGTGGAGGCTTGTTCCGCAAGTGTTATATCAACGACTTGCATACTACAACATGCAGTGGTATGCTGGGTCACCGCATCCGCTCCCTCTTCTTCCCGACATCTGCGGCGCCGTCTTCCTCGCCTACTCATACGTCTCAAATGTATCTATAATTTTTGATGCTCCATGCTTGTTTTTACACCATTTGCCTATTGTTTCGTTACACTTAGTGGCACTTTTATGCATTTTCCGGAACTAACCTATTAACAAGTTGCCACAGTGCCAGTTCCCTGTTTTCTGCTATTTTTGTGTTTCAGAAGTGATACACAGGAAATATTCTCGGAATTGGACGAAACAAGTTCCTGAAGTCTTATTTTACCCGGAAGCTTCCAGAGATCCGAAGAGAAGTAGGAGGGGGGCCACCAGGGCCCCACACACAGGGGCGGCGCGGCCAGCCCCCTGGCCGCGCGGGGCCCGTGTGAGGGAGCCTGGCCCCTCCTCTGACATCGACCCTTCGCCTATAAAGACCCCCCGACGGAAAAAACCTAAGTACCCGATCAGATTTCCAGAACACATCGCGATCCACCGCCGCCGTCGACCCGAAGATCGGGAGGGTCCAGAAGCTCTTCCCGGCACCCTGCCGGAGAGGGGAATCGCCATCGGAGGTCTTCTTCATCGCCATGCTTGCCTCCGGAGCGATGAGTGAGTAGTCTACCTTGGACTATGGGTCCATAGCAGTAGCTAGATGGTTGTCTTCTCCACCATGTGCGTCATGTTTAGATCTCATGAGCTGCCCTACATGATTGAGATCACCGTTATGTAATTCTACATGTTTGGTTTGTTGGGATCCGATGAATATTGGTGTTTATGATTAAGTTGTTGTACTGAATATTATCTTTTGTTATCTCTATGCTGTTTATGATCTTGCATGCTCTCCATTGTTAGTAGCTATCTTGGCCGAGTAGTTGCTAGTGACTTCAAGAGGGGGTATTTATGCTCGATAGTGGGTTCATGCCTCTATTTCACCTGGGGGAGTGACAGAAACCTCTAAGGTGGTAGATGTGCTATTGCTACTAGGGAGAAAACAACATTCATATGCTCAAGGGCATATGCTTTGTTTACATTACACACTTTGCTTAATGCAATTATCTGTTGTTCGCAACTTAATACTCATGGGGTGTTCGGATTGATATCCCCGGGAGTGGATTATTAGTCATAGATGCAGTTGGATGGCGGTCTATGTATTTTGTTGTAATGCCCAGAGTAAATCTCATAGTGATCTTCTTGACATATCACGTTATCTTTATTCTATCAATTGCCCAACTGTAATTTGTTTACCCAGCATGTGTTATTTTATCTACGGAGAGACACCACTAGTGAACTGTGGACCCCGGTCCTATTTCCATCATATTGCTATCACCTGTTTACTTTACTCGTACTGTTTACTTTACTCGCATACTATATTGTTTTCCACTCGATACGCTCATAACCTTTGTTTCAAGCAAACCAGTGAGATTGACAACCTCATCGCAAGTTGGGAACAAAGTATTTGGTTGTGTGTGTGCAGGTTCCGCATCACCTTCAGTCGTCATTGTCTCTCCTCTCCTGACCGACATTAAACCTTGGTTTCTTAACTGAGGGAAAACTCGCTGCTATACTCATCATACCTTCCTCTTGGGGTTCCCAACGGGCTGGTTATCCACCACGCACAAGGACAGTCTGCTTCCACATCAACTGGTCGCCATCAGCTAATTTTCTGGCGCCATCAAACAAGTAGCACCTACCGCCGCCGCATCTCCCCACTTGGCCGCTGCAGCAACGACCGGGGCTCCGGCAACTAAGGTCTTGCTCGTCGGCCGCCACGGCAACGGCGGTCTTCCTCGCCGGCCGCCTCAACTGCTCCGTCGCCATTCGCCAAGTGCAAGGTATCATTGCTGCTGTATCATGTAGATGTATTGCTGTTGTATCATGTACAAAAAGAAAAACTAAGTGTGGGAAAATAGGTAGTTTTAGTTCAAGTTTTTCAGAATTGTGTGTCCAGAGATGGTTACGAACTTGGAAAGAAGCTAAACAAGTAAATGTTTGCGTCACTGTATATAAGCATAGCAGATTTTAGCATGAAAAGCTGCACTTGATGTAGGTAAGTAATAGGAGAAGCAGGATATTTATTCTTTGGATGATAAATAGTTGCTGATTCGATTGCTTGTTTTGGTCAGAAATTTCTGTAAACTTACGAATTGGACCCTCACATTTTAGTATCAGTATAGTCGGTGTATGCACGTTCCCTTGCAGTTTATTAACCTGGTAAGCAGAAGTGTTCATTTGTATTGCTGCAATTAACCATTACAAGTTTGATGTACTAGTATCAGTACACGCCTGCACGCAAGAGCACTAGAAATCAATTTCTCATCTAACATCATTACCTGTAGTATGTATAAGTGGTTGCTAACTGAATATACACATGCACACCTCTGAACTGAGAATATACCTAAGCTCCTATTCTTGATTAGCCTACAACAAATCTGTTTTTCTGTGTGTCTTGCTTACAGGCATGTTTTTTCTATAGATGAGGAAGGTAAAGATTTGGGAGAAGTAATCTGTTAATGAGCAGTAATTTGGTTTAATGGTTGAATCCCAGTTTTGCCCTTGTCAACTTAATTATTACTCCGCTGCCGCATCATTCTACACTGTTTAGTTTGGGAGCTTGGATTTATTTCCTCAAGTTTTTAAGTAGCTTGAATTAGCTGAATCACAACTGGGAGTGAACAATTTTTCTTTATGGAGCTGCCCACACATGTTTGCTGGAGTATATGGACAAGGAATATTTGGAATGGTAGAGATTTTTGATAGTTAGCGAATTCTTTGTGTTATTGGTTGAGAGGTTGAGTTGATTTAGGATGATCTCAGTCATTCTTCCGTACTGTTTGTTGCTTGTCTAGTTTCCTTATTCTGGTTGCAGGTTAATAGTGGTGAATAAAAAATGTTTGTATATTGTATTTAAACAACCTTTCACTGTTTCATGAGTTCCAACAAAAAAGTGCAGCCCGGGATATTGCATATCAAAAGATGTGTTCACCTTCCTCTATTATTTTGCATTAGAAAGTTAAAAACGATAAAAGTTTGCTTTTTTCCTATAAGGTGTTGTTGGTTCACTTAGATTACCCAAGTCCTAAAAGTTTGTATCTTACCCACACTTGTTAAGTGACATTCTATGACACACTGGTTGCTTGCTCATGCACTTAACAGCCAGGCATAAATTTCTTAAATAACAATGGCTAGTGAATGCTTCCAGTACTTAACACATATTAGTTCTAGAATCAGTGCTAGTGCTTATATGTGCACTGCATAAATCTATTTAGCTGTTATGTATGTGCAGAAATGGGATGATGATGACTTCACATTGTCTCTGTTTATTAGTAAAAGTTGAGCTTTAGAAACTTTGTTCATGCTACTGTTTACTATCTGGAAGGTCTCAGCATTGTCTATCTTGAAGGTTATTTGTTATCTGAGCAACAGCAGTTCTCCTGCATGCAGTTATAGTAGAATTTGCTTATATGCTAATGCTTCTACTGATGTTATTTAGAAATTTGTTAATTGTTATCTGTGTATTCTGCAGTTATATTGTATACCTATATATATTCTTGTGCATTGCTGTGTATAAATACCAGAAAATATCAGTTTTTTTTGGACCTGTACGACATATCAGTGGCGCATATTGTAGGTGTCTAGTGGCGCATTATGTATTAGTGGCGCATATAGCATATGGGATACTAATGGCACATATGCTATATGCGCCACTAATATTCAAACTATGCGTGGCGCATATTGAGATGCGCCACCAATAAACTGTTATTAGTGGCGTGGCATTGGTGGTGCATCCCATATGCGCCACGCATATGCCAAAATGGTGCGCCACCAATAGACTTTTTTCCACTAGTGTGCAAATCAAGTATTATCAAGTGATGAAGCATTAGGGTCAACGGGTGACTTACGCCTTCCTCTCTTACCTTTGCTCTTAACTTTAGGGAACACATGATTATTGCAAGGTGGAGAGATGAATTTTATGGTGCCTTTTTCCACATCTATAATGGCACCTAGGAGCTTTAGTAGAGACCTTTCAAGTGTGATTTGTCCTTTTCCTACACATTCAATAACAAGATAATCAGTAAATACCATTTTTCCTAGGACTTTTGTATAAACTCCTCCAGCTATTCCAACGGAAAATATAGTGGCATTATTAGTAAGAGAAATTTCTTCTCCCCCCTCAGAAAGCTTCCAAAGACTCAAAGATTCATAAACATCCTTTGGCATAAGACAAAATTCAGACATAATATCACAACGAGCATGAAAAGTTTCACCACTAATAGTGATTTTTACCGTAGGATACCAACTTGATGGTTCAGAATTTAGTGGCACATAATCAAAATACTGGCGCAAAGTACTATAGCAATTATTCAAACAAGCAGTGTGAGTCTCAAGAGTATTAAGTCTATTAAAAATGCTCACAAGAGAGGAATCAAAATCAGTTGGCATGCTATAAATTGTAATCAACTTTTTATAATATTAAAAGCTTGATCTCCATCACAATGAAGGAACTCTCCTTTTGCTGTAGCATCCAAAGCATATCTATAACTAAGAGCAAGTCAAAAGTAAAAGCAACTAAGAAGCAAACTCGAAGTCATTTTCGGTTCAGTTTTTCCATGCCAATCATAAATTCTAGACCAAGCTTCTCTGAAACTTTCCTCACTCTTTTGTTTGAAAGTGAAGATCATTTCCTCGGGCGACATAGTAGCAACAACTAAACTAGATATAATAAACAACTATAAAGGAAACTGATTTTTTTGTATTTTTGATAAAAACGATGCAAGCAAAAATAAAGTAAAGCAAAACTAAAACAAAGTAAAGGATGTGCGTGCAAAACTCCCCTTGCAGAAATCTTCTTTTTCCCCGGCAACGGCGCCAAAAAATAGCTTGATTGCGGTGCGGTACTGATGTAGATGACCGACCAGTTGGGAACCCCAAGAGAAGGTATGATGAGCACAACAACAAGTTTTCCCTTAGTAAGAAACCGAGGTTTATCGAACCAGTAGGAAAAAGCCAAACTTCAGAAGGTGATGCCTGCTAGCTTCGCGACAGCTCCGGATAATTTATAAGGCGCCTCGTCCAGGGCTTTGCTTTGCACCAGCAGCAATGTGGAACCTGCACACAACACAACCAAGAACTTTGCTCCCAACTTACAATGAGGTTGTCAATCTCACTGATTTGCTATAAACAAAGGATTGAGCGTATCGAGTGGAAAACAATAGTAGTATGCGAGAAAGTAAACAGTGCGAGTAAAAAGTAAACAGTAATAGCAATGTAAAGGAAATTGGACCGAGGTCCACAGTTCACTAGTGGTGTCTCTCCATAAGATAAATAACAATATGCTGGGTAAACAAATTACAGTTGGGCAATTGATAGAATAAAGATAATGTGCATATGTCACGAGGATCACTATGAGATTTACTCTGGGCATTACAACAAAATACATAGACCGCCATCCAACTGCATCTATGACTAATAATCCACTCGTGGGGATATCGTCCGAACACCCCTCGAGTATTAAGTTGCGAACAACAGATAACTGCATTAAGCAAAGTGTGTAATGTAAACAAAACGAATGTCCTTGGACACAAGAATGTTGTTTTCTCCCTAGTGGCAACAACACATCTACAACCTTAGAGGTTTCTGTCACTCCCCCAGATTAAATAGAGGCATGAACCCAACTATCGAGCATAAATACCCCCTCTTGGAGTCACTAGTATCTACTTGGCCAAGTGATACGTCTCAAACGTATCTATAATTTTTGATGCTCCATGCTTGTTTTTACACCAATTTCTTAGTGTTTCGTTACACTTTGTGGCATTTTTATGCATTTTCCAGAACTAACCTATTAACGAGATGCCATAGTGCCAGTTCCATGTTTTCTGCTGTTTTTGTGTTTCAGAAAAGTTACACAGGAAATATTCTCAGAATTAGACGAAACAAAAGTCGAACATCCAGAAATTTACCGAAGCTTCCACAGAACCGAAGAGGAAACGGAACGGAGCCAGGAGGCGGCCTCACCACCAGGGGGTGCGGCCTGGCCCTGGCCCGCGCCCACCTGTGGTGAGGGCCTCCTGGTCCACTTCTGACGCTGCCCCTTTGCCTATAAAGACCCCCCAACGGGAAAAACCTAAACACCCGATCACTTTTCCAGAATACATCGCGATCCGCCACCATCGTCGACCCAAGATCGGGAGGGTCCAGAAGCTCTTCCCGGCACCCTGCCAGAGAGGGGAATCGCCACCGGAGGTCTTATTCATCGCCATGCTTGCCTCCGGCGCGATGAGTGAGTAGTCTACCTTGGACTATGGGTCCATAGCAGTAGCTAGATGGTTGTCTTCTCCACCATGTGCTTCATGTTTAGATCTCGTGAGCTTCCTTACATGATCGAGATCACCGTTATGTAATTCTACATGTTGTGTTTGTTGGGATCCAATGAATATTGGTGTTATGATTGAGTTGATGTGCTGAATATTATCTTATGTTATCTCTATGTTGTTTATGATCTTGCATGCTCTCCGTTGTTAGTAGCTATCTTGGCCGAGTAGATACTAGTGACTCCAAGAGGGGGTATTTATGCTTGATAGTTGGGTTCATTCCTCTATTTAATCTGGGGGAGTGACAGAAACCTCTAAGGTTGTAGATGTGCTGTTGCCACTACGGATAAAACAACATTTATATGCTCAAGGGCATATGCTTTGTTTACATTACACACTTTGCTTAATGCAGTTATCTATTGTTCGCAACTTAATACTTGTGGAGTTCTCAGATTGATTCGCCACAAGTGGATTATTAGTCATAGATGCAGTTGGATGGCGGTTTATGTATCTTGTTGTAATGCCCAGAGTAAATCTCATAGTGATCCTCTCAACATATGCACGTTGTCTTTATTCTATCAATTGCCCAACTGTAATTTGTTTACCCGGCATGTATTATTTTATCTTATGGAGAGACACCACTAGTGAACTGTGGACCCTGGTCCTATTTCCATTATATTGCTATCACCTGTTTACTTTACTCGCACTATTTACTTTACTCGCAAACTACTATTGCTTTTCACTCGATACACTCATTCCTTTGTTTACAGCAAACCGGTGAGATTGACAGTCTCATCGTAAGTTGGGAACAAAGTATTTGGTTGTGTTGTGTGCATGTTCCACGTTGCAGCTGGCAAAGCAAAGCACTGGACGAGGCACCCTATAAATTGTCCGGAGCTATCGTGAAGCTGGCAAGCATCACCTTCTGACGTTTGGCTTTTTTCTACTGGATTGATAACCTTGGTTTCATAACTAAGAGAAAAATTGCTGCTATATTCATCAAACCTTCTCTTGGGGTTTCCAACTGGCCGGTCATTTACTTCATCAACTACACGCCAACAAGTTTTCTAGCACCATTCATCACCGCGCCATCAACAAGTTTTCTGGCGCCGTTGCCGGGGAAAAAGAAGACTTCTGCAAGGGGAGTTTTGCACGCACATCCTTTACTTTGTTTATTGTTTTGCTTTACTTTATTTTTACTTGCATTGTTTTATCAAAAACACACAAAAAATAGTTTACTTATAGTTGTTTTTACTTGTCTGCTTTTAGCTTTGCTAGTATGGCTACTCATAAGAACAACAAGTTGTGTGATTTTACTAGCACTAATAATAGTGATTTTATCTGCACTCCTATTACGCCACCTGCTCCTGCTGCTGATTTTTATGAGATTAAACCTGCTTTGTTGAACCTTGTTATGAAAGAGCAATTTTCTGGTGCTAGTACGGATGATGTTGCAGCTCATCTCAACAATTTTGTTGAGCTATGTGAGATGCAGAAATATAAGGATGTAGAGAGTGATATTATTAAGCTTAAGTTGTTTCCTTTTTCTTTGAGAGGAAAAGCTAAGGATTGGTTGCTATCTTTGCCTAAAAATAGTATTGATTCATGGGCTAAGTGTAAGGATGCTTTTATTGGTAGATACTATCCTCCTTCTAAGATTATAGCTTTGCGTAGCAATATTATGAAGTTTAGCCAGTTTGATAATGAACATGTTGCTCAGGCTTGGGAAAGAATGAAATCTATGATAAAGAATTGCCCCACTCATGGACTGACTACTTGGATGATTGTCCAAACTTTCTATGCAGGACTGAATTTTTCTTCAAGGAACCTATTGGATTCAGCTGCTGGAGGCAATTTTATGTCCCTTACCTTGGGCGCCGCAACAAAGCTTCTCGACAATATGATGGTAAATTATTCTGAATGGCACACCGAGAGAGCTCCACAAGGTAAGAAGGTAAATTCTGTTGAGGAAACCTCTTCCTTGAGTGATAAGATTGATGCTATTATGCTTATGCTTTCTAATAATAGCACTCATGTTGATCCTAATAATGTTCCTTTGGCCTCTTTGGTTGATCAAGAAGAGCATGTTGATGTAAACTTCATTAGAAATAATAATTTTAACAACAATGCTTATAGGAACAATTTTGCTAGCAACAGTTATAGGCCGTTTCCTTCTAATGGTGATAATAGCTATCTTGGTAGACCTAAAATACCTAGTGAAGAAAGAATTTTTGAACTTGAAAAGGCTACCAAGAATTTTATGCAGTGCAATATGAGCAGAACAGGGCTTTCACCAAGATTATGGAGGAGCAATCAGCCCTGTTGAGGACTATTAGTCATCAACTTGAAAATTTAAACAAGGCTATTCCTGAGTTGCAAGCTAAGGTTTCCAAAGATGAAACTGATATTTTGTCTTTATCTAATGCGCAATCTTCTTTGGTTAACAGAATGTCCGCTAAGCCTGATCCTTTTGCCACTGCTAATGCTATCCAAGTTAGAATTGATGAAAACGTTAGGATGCTAGCAGAATTGCATGCCAGGTGGGAAAGAGAAGATGAGATGGCTAGAAAGATGAAGGTATGTACCATTACTACTTCTAATGATGTTGTTCCAAATGCTAGCAATCCTCTTACGTTGATTGTTGTAGAGAAAACTTCTACTCCTAGTTTTAAAAAGCCCAAAACAGCTAAAACTTTTTCTCAAAAGAGTGCTGAAATTTTTCGGAGTGTGAGAGATGATAGCTCTATTTCCTTTAATGATTTTGATATTGATGGCTGCAATATATCTGAAGTTATTTTGTTCTTACAAAACCTTGCTTTGAGTCCCAATGCTAGTTCTTTAAATGTTGCTTTTACTAAGCATATTACCAATGCTCTTATGAAAATTAGGGATGAAAAGTTGAAGCAAAAAGCTTCTATTCCCAAGAAGTTAGAAGATGGTTGGGAACCCATCATTGATATGCATGTTAATGGTTTTGATTGCCATGCTTTATGTGATTTAGGTGCTATTATTTCTATTATGCCTAGAAAAATTTATGATATGCTTGATTTACCACCGCTTGAAAAGTGTTATTATGATGTTCCTATTGCTGATGTTGCTAAGAAGAAACCTTTGGGAAGGATTAATGATGTTCTTATTATGGTTAACAATAACCTTGTTCCCGTTGATTTTCTTATCATGGATGTCGAATGCAATGCTTCATGTCCTATTATTTTGGGAAGACCTTTTCTTCGGACTATAGGTGCCATCATTGATATGAGGGAAGGCACTATCAAATATCAATTTTCACTCAAGAAAGGTATGGAACACTTCCCTAGGAAGAGAAAGAAATTACTTTTTGACTCTATTCTTAGAGCAAATTATGAGCTTGATGCTTCATCACTTGATATTACTTGATTTGCACTTTCTGAGCCTAGCTCAAAGGCGTTAAAGAAAAGCACTCTTGGGAGATAACCCAATGTTTTTACTTTCAGTTCTTTTTCTTTTATTTGAGTCTTGGAAGTTATTACTACAGAAATAACCACTCCTTATCCTTTTTATTTCGTTTTTGTGCCAAGAGAAGCCTCTAATTTGAGTGAGGTAAGATTTGGGGATGTTGCTGTCCTGAAACAGATTTCGGTGCTACACCGTAAAAATTCGTGAAAATTCTCAGAATATCTTTTGGACCTGCGATTTATTGTGCATATGCCCCAGGTTATATAAAAACTTTCATTAGATATACACTTTTTGATTTGAGCAACAGAAAACCCTCTAAAAATTCGACCTTTGTCAGCTGGTCTGTTTTGACAGATTTCTGCCAATATTTATGTTTGCCGCTCGATTGCTTTCTTTTTGAGTTTTTTTATCACTGAACTTTTGGGAAGTTGCTACAGTAGTATATGCTTTATATGTGGTGGTTTTGAGTTGAAACCTGAAGCAAAAAGGGTTGATTCATTGCTATGCTTACACTAATGTTGCTAATAGAATTATGTTTAGTTTTGTATGAAGGAAGTTTTCAAGTGTAGGGATTGGAGAATGATGAGATGAGTTGAAGAATGGATAAAAGCTCAAGCTTGGGGATGCCCACGCACCCCAAGAAATATCCAAGAGGTACAAGCGTCAAAGCTTGGGGATACCCCCGAGGCACCCCTTCTTCATCGGCAAAAATCAGGTCACCTTTCAACACACTATATTTTTATTGCTTCATGCATTATGCGTTTTTCTTGGAGCGTCAGAGTATTTTAGTTTTCAGTTTTGTTTGCTGCAATAAATGGTTGGACCCCAACAAATTTCTTTTGGAGAAGATGCCTTGCTTTTCATTTGCCAACAACACTCTGTTTTTCACTCTTATCGTTCAACGAGTGTTCTCTTTTTCTAGAATTGCGTTTAGCTTTCGATTTTCGCCTTGATTTGTGTTCAGATCTTGTTATATCTTTTCATCAAGCTATATGTTGACCTCTGGTTCATGTTGGTTTTCATCAAAAGAGTTGTTTCAAAAAGGTTCGAATGGCGTTGGAAAAGAGAAAAAGCTTTATGCAAAGAAGTGGTACAAAAAGGAGCTTGTGTAGACTGCGGCTTAGACTTTTGCATATCGTGCTTTATGTCTTTTTGATAGTATGCTTAGTGGTTTTGCTATAGCATGACTTGTCTCAAATGAATGAGCTTGCTTAATGAGCCTTTGAAAAAATCATGCGTTGTTTTAATTATTTGGAAGCATTATTTTGGTTTTCTCCTTTGATGCTTTATTTGGGTTGACTTGGCGCATGCTCACACATGTTTGACTCATACAAAGTCGCCATAAGCCTCTATGATCATTTAGTTTTTGACTTTTGATGCCATCTTATGCTTCTTTTAATGTCGCTTTGTCGCTCTGCATGATTATGGCCGTTATTGCTCTCTTAGTTGGTCGCTCCCAGTCTTTTGCTAGCCCTCATTTTGTACTGAGTATGAGCTCTACTCGTGCATCCAACTCCTAAAAACCAAGTTTGCCATTGTGTCCACTATAAATTCCTATGCATGGTATTTGTAAGCCATTCCAAGTAAATTTTCATGTGCTACCTTTCAAAACTTTCAACTACTTCTCATTTTGTGGCACTGTTTTTAGCTCATGGGGACATACTGGTCGGAATTGCTATCTTCCATATTAAATTAAGTACCCCTCGACTAGGCAGCTTCATCTGCTTGTCATTAATTTTGCAAGAGAGCTGGTCAGACCATTGAAATCTAATTCTAAAAAAGAGAAAAAAGGCACTCCTCCATGGTATGTGAACGTTGGTGGGCACCCGATGGAATCGGTTAGCCATGGTTTGAGAAAGGAAAAAAAGGTGGGGAGGAGTGCCAAAGCTTTATAAAAGAGCACCAATGTGCCAAATTTTCAAAGAACTCGGAACCGCTCACACTTGTTTATTATGGAAGATAGTAAGACCCCATTGTCAGTCGTTGACATGAAACAACCACCTCTCAAAACCCAATTTTTATCTCTGTTTTACAAATGAAAAGCTCTAGCACATGTTTAATCACTGCTTCCCTCCACGAAGGGCCTTTCTTTTACTTTTTATGTTGAGTCACCACGTTCTACCTTTATGCACCATCTAAGAGAGCATAGTTGTCATTCTAAGTATAATGTGCATTATCCCAAAGTGTTCATTGATTGATGCATGATGTTGGTTTCACTTGTTCTTAAATCACTTGTATCTAGTCGCCCTCTTAAACTTGAAGGTGTCCTATGCATTTATATTTTGCTCTCTCATGAAGGACAAGCTGAAAACCATTTGCTATGTTTTTCCATATGATTTGAACACACGTTTGACTTTCATTGTTTCATTTTCATGATCTTTCGTTTGTGTTCTTTTTGATGTTATAACATGGTTGCTAAGTTTCTTCTATCAACATTATATCTTTCATGCCCATGTTTTAAGTTCTTTTGATCCCATCGCACAACGCTTACATAGATGGTCAAGATTGTGTAGGTGCATGTCACCTCAAAAATTATTTCTTTGTTATCACTTACCTACTCGAGGACGAGCAGGAGTTAAGCTTGGGGATGCTGATACGTCTCAAACGTATCTATAATTTTTGATGCTCCATGCTTGTTTTTACACCATTTGCTTAGTGTTTCATTACACTTTGTGGTGTTTTTATGCATTTTCCGGAACTAACCTATTAACGAGATGCCATAGTGCCAGTTCCCTATTTTCTGCTATTTTTGTGTTTCAGAAAAGTTATACAGGAAATATTCTCGAAATTGGACAAAACAAAAGCCGAACATCCAGAAATTTACCGAAGCTTCCAGAGAACCGAAGAGGAGACAGAACGGAGCCAGGAGGCGGCCTCACCACCAGGGGGCGCGGCCTGGCCCTGGCCCGCACCCACCTATGGTGAGGGCCCCCTGGTCCACTTCTGATGCTGCCCCTTCGCCTATAAAGACCCCCCAACGAGATAACTGTATTAAGCAAAGTGTGTAATGTAAACAAAGCATATGTCCTTAGACATAAGAATGTTGTTTTCTCCCTAGTGGCAACAGCACATCTACAACCTTAGAGGTTTCTGTCACTCCCCCCAGATTAATTAGAGGCATGAACCCAACTATCGAGCATAAATACCCCCTCTTGGAGTCACTAGTATCTACTCGGCCAAGATAGCTACTAACAACGGAGAGCATGCAAGATCATAAACAATATAGAGATAACATAAGATAATATTCAGCACATCAACTCAATCATAACACCAATATTCATCGGATCCCAACAAACACAACATGTAGAATTATATAACGGTGATCTCGATCATGTAAGGCAGCTCACGAGATCTAAACATGAAGCACATGGTGGAGAAGACAACCATCTAGCTACTGCTATGGACCCTCCCGATCTCGGGTCGACGACGGCGGTGGATCGCAATGTATTCTGGAAAAGTGATCGGGTGTTTAGGTTTTTCCCGTCGGGGGGTCTTTATAGGCGAAGGGGCAGCGTCAGAAGTGGACCAGGGGGCCCTCACCATAGGTGGGCACGGGCCAGGACCAGGCCGCGCCCCCTGGTGGTGAGACCGCCTCCTGGCTCCGTTCCGTCTCCTCTTCGATTCTCTGGAAGCTTCGGTAAATTTCTGGATATTCGACTTTTGTTTCGTCCAATTCCGAGAATATTTCCTGTGTAACTTTTCTGAAACACAAAAACAACAGAAAATAGGGAACTAGCACTGTGGCATCTCGTTAATAGGTTAGTTCCGGAAAATGCATAAAAACGCCAGAAAGTGTAATGAAACACTAAGCAAATGGTGTAAAAACAAGCATGGAGCATAAAAAATTATAGATACGTTTGAGACGTATCAGCATCCCCAAGCTTAACTCCTGCTCGTCCTCGAGTAGGTAAGTGATAACAAAGAAATAATTTTTGAGGTGACATGCACCTACACAATCTTGACCATCTATGTAAGCGTTGTGCGCTGGGATCAAAAGAACTTAAAACATGGGCATGAAAGATATAATCTTGATAGAAGAAACTTAGGAACCATGTTATAACATGAAAAAGAACACAAACGAAAGATCATGAAAATGAAACAATGAAAGTCAAACGTGTGTTCAAATCATATGGAAAAACATAGCAAATGGTTTTCAGCTTGTCCTTCATGAGAGAGCAAAACATAAATAATTCGATATGCTCATTCCTTTGTTTACAGCAAACCGGTGAGATTGACAACCTCATCGTAAGTTGGGCACAAAGTATTTGGTTGTGTTGTGTGCAGGTTCCGCGTTGCAGCTGGCAAAGCAAAGCACTGGACGAGGCGCCCTATTAATTGTCCGGAGCTATCGCGAAGCTAGCAAGCATCACCTTCTGACGTTTGGCTTGTTCCTACTGGATTGATAACCTCGGTTTCATAACTGAGGGAAAACTTGCTGCTATATTCATCAAACCTTCTCTTGGGGTTTCCAACTGGCCGGTCATTTACTTCATCAACTACACGCCAACAAGTTTTCTGACACCATTCTTCACCGCGCCATCACCAAGATAGCTACTAACAACGGAGAGCATGCAAGATCATAAGAAACATAGAGATAACATAAGATAATATTCAGCACATCAACTTAACATAACACCAATATTCATCGGATCCCAACAAACACAACATGTAGAATTACATAAAGATGATCTCGGTCATGTAAGGCAGCTCACGAGATCTAAACATGAAGCACATGGTGGAGAAGACAACCATCTAGCTACTGCTATGGACCCATAGTCCAAGGTAGACTACTCACTCATCACGCCGGAGGCAAGCATGGCGATGAAGAAGACCTCCGGTGGCGATTCCCCTCTCCGACAGGGTGCCAGGAAGAGCTTCTGGACCCTCCCGATCTCGGGTCGACGACGGCGGCGGATCGCGATGTGTTTCTGGAAAATTGATCGGGTCTTTAGGTTTTCCCGTCAGGGGGTCTTTATAGGCGAAGGGGCAGCGTCAGATGTGGACCAGGGTGGCCTCACCCATAAGGGGCGCGGGCCAGGGGCTGGCCGCGCCGCCCTATGGTGTGGCCAGCCCGTGGCCCCCTCCATCTCCTCTTTAGACTTTTGGAAGCTTCGGTAAATATTAGGAGGTTTGGCTTTTGTTTCGTCCAATTCCGAGAATATATCCTGTGTAACTTTTCTGAAACACAAAAACAGCAGAAAACAGGGAACTGGTACTGTGGCATCTTGTTAATAGGTTAGTTTCGGAAAATGCATAAAAATGCCACAATGTGTAACAAAACACTAAGCAAATGGTGTAAGAGCAAGCATGGAGCATCAAAAATTATAGATACGTTTGAGACGTATCAGGCAATGTCTCCTACAAGTTGCAACTTCCAGAGCACTCCAAGATTCATCCTGTGGTTCATGTCTCTCTCCTGAAGAAGGCGATCAAGCCTACAGACTAAGTGATCACAGACATTCCATTCTCCTTGGTCGATCTGGCCAGCCAAGCCCAACCGGCGCAGGTGATCGAAGAACGATTGATCAAACGGGGACGCAAGCTACAACATCAGGTATGTGTCCGTTGGGATACCTTGCCTGATTCATGCAGTACGTGGGAGAACCTCTACACGCTGGTCAATGCATTTCCAGCAGCAGCAGCTTGGGGACAAGCTGCTCTTCAAGGGGAGGGCATTGTCACGACCACGTACCTGACAAAGGCACTGAAGGAGAAGACGTGGGCGATTGAGCATCAGAGAAGGAAGACGGCCCAACAAGCGGCCCAACCCACCATGGAGCAGGCCGGAGGTGAAGCAAAGGGAGAGAAGACATCGGCGTTGACATAAGGACCAGAAACAGACTGGTGAGGGTTGTCGAATAACTTGTACCTGAATCCCATCGGGATCTGAACCTCTCTCTCTTCTTCCTCTAGATGAACTGAGTTCATCCCCAGACTCATCAGCGTGACGCTGCTTGTATCGAACCTTGTTGTCATCTGTGATATGTATCGGTGATAGACTCAAGTAGCAGCACACCACTATGGTGTTTTTTTTTGGACAAAGAGAGGCTCCGGAGGCGTCAATTTCATTTCAGCTCATAAGCAGGTTACATCGATCATGCAGTACAAAGCCCTATAAATCTAAACTCTGAATTGCTAGAGCTGTCGGGCAATAACTGTTTGTCTAAGAGCTGAAGACATACAACTGAATATAGGCTCACATGAAAAGATTCTGGAAGCCTGTTGTGAGCGGTTGTGGGCCATCCCATTCAAATCTCTTTATTTGATGTGGTAGATCGATGCGTGTAGACCTCGGGAGATTTGTTCAAATTCAGCGACCAGATTACGTGTCTCCCATAGGACCTTTGGATCAGTCAATGAGTTTGATGCAGCCGCTCTAGCGAGAGAAAGGTTGTCGGTTAAAAATGTTGGGTGTGAGAGTTGGAGTGCAGCAGCAATTTTTGCTGCTAAGATAAGTGCCGAGGCCTCTGCATGTAGTGGAGATGGTGCTGGCAAGGTGGACGCTTGAATTAGGATCTTGGTCGTGCATTGTTCTTCTTGAAAATCATAGAAGATACCTAATCTTGTTCTTAATCTTGTAGTTGCTCATCGGCAATCTTCTTATCTTCAACGCTGCATCCGAGTAAACTTTGGGTCCTAAAATGGCTAGATTGTTCTTAGGGTGCTTCCAGGATGTACAAATGTGTTGATTGGATCGGTTTGTAGCCTTTCAAGCTTGTAAAAGGTACATGTGAAAAAAAAACAAGAGGCTGCGATGCGTGTCCATTCTTCCGGTCCTCAAGAACCTGCAAGGAACAGTCATGTGCCTACATCTGAATCTGCAAAAAAAGTATCATGTGTGTTATCTAGCATCTCCAACTTATTTTTGATTGCACGGGCCATCAGATGCACTTGGTATGGTGCTTATGCTTTGCTACCAAAAAGGTTATCATTTCTAGGTTTCCAAATACACCACATAAAAGTTAAAATGTTTGGCAGAGAAGCATGCGGGTGATTCATGTTCAAAAGATTCAGAATAAATTGAGTGAGAATTACAATTAGCTACAATATATTCTGAGTGAATAAACCATGGTGCACTGAAAGCAGCTTTAGAGAAAGGGCAAGTAAAAATAGATGAATAACATCTTCTTCTATACCACACCTAGCACAAAGCTTGCTAATATGAACTAAGTACTTACCTGCCCAAGCACCTGTTGGCATTGCTCTCCTAAGAAAAAGATTGAACTCTTGGGGCCATTTGCTTGTTCTTCTAGATCTGATTAAGAAGTTGAATTGTAGCAGGTTGAACTTGTGTTGGCTTTGGTTCCCCTAGTTCCTGCATTTTTTTAAGACAAGCATGATATGCACTCTTGGTGTGACATTACACCTGATGGAGTTAATTTCCAGCAGAGAATTTCGTTGTCTGATGAGCGTATGATTGTTGTTTGCTTGATCTTTGCCGCCATAGGCTGCTGGAAAAGCATGTCCATGAGTTGGTCATTCCGTGCTTGTTGATTGGGTGGCCAAAGATCTCTCATAGTGGCTAGATAGACAAAGTTTGGAGACTAGATTATAAGAGTATCGTAAATGCGAGTCCAATCTTGGCACCAAGGGGTACTTAAAATAGAAATGTTGCCTTGAGACATTTGGTAGAAAGAGTGAGCTTTGATAATAGGAAGAAGTTTGATTATGGAAGACCAAAATTCTGATTTTGGTGCATTAGGTTTTGGGCGTCAAATGGATGAGTCTAGAAAATATTTGGATTTGAGAATGGTGTGAAGAAAATCATTTGGCTGATCGACGATTCTCTAAGATGCCATGAGAATCAAAGCTTGGTTCATGGCTTGAAGATTCCCAATGCCTAGGCCTCCTTCGTTTTTTGGTGCACAAATATCTTTCCAAACCCTTAGACAAAGGCTTCTTGAATGAGTTTCGTCTCTAATCCCGATCCACCAGAAGTTTCGAATGATAGCGGTGAGCTTAGCAATAAACTTTTTGGTGAAAAAAATATTGGACATGTAGTACACTAGGATAGAAGAAAAAACAGATTTTATGAGTTCTGAGTCTCGCTGCATGAGAAAGCTTATCTGCTTTGTATATAGTGAGCTTGGATTTTGATATGTCAAAAAACGAAGTTATGGGCTGTTGTTCTATCCTAGCCTGAAAGAATGAGTGGGTGGCCAAGGTGGATGAAATTGGTGTCGTTATCTAGCACTGGGAAAATTTGTTTGATTGAATGGATGATGAAAGTTGGGACATTCTTGCTGAAGATGATTTCAGATTTATTCCATTTTTTGGTGTTTGAACAGAGTTTTAAAAAATCTTGTAAAATGTTTTTCATACATATTGCTTCCTAGCTTGCTCACAGACCAATACATCATCTGCAAATAAGAGAGAGTGGATGGAGAGACAATTTGGTCCAAGAGTTATTCATAAAAGAGTTAGTCGACACAGCAGCTTCTTGTAGAGCAATGGACAATTCAATTATAGTGAGAACAAAAAGATAAGGTGACATGGGACATCCTGTCTTATACCTCTATGGCTATGAGATCTCGTAAAAGGCTAACCGTTAATGATAGTCTAAAAGGTAGGAGAAAAAATATCAAACTAGGGAAAAGGAGAGAATTTTCATGATCTTGTCGGTCGTGGAAGCAATTTTTTCCGCAGAGGTGACGGCATGCCTCCTCCTGTCCATCCATGCACGATCGCTGCTTACTCTGGAAATTAGCAGCACAAACCAAAGCCAAAAGTTCAAATATCGACGCCAATTATTGTTTCACTTGTACCAGCCAATTATTGTTTCACTTGTACCATTCCAAGCGCATTATTAATTGAAGCAAAAAAACAAATTATTATTTTTCGGAAGGAGAGAGTGTGTGCGTGCCGTGCTGGTGGTACCAGACACACGAACAGTGCTAAAACAGTGGTCGTGCGATGTGTCCCGTTGTGCGCGGTACAACTAATCAATTATGCATCCCAAGTCGTACCAAATCTAAAGCTTTCTGCGAGAAAAATCTCAGGCCAGTTTAATTTTTGACTTGGTTTGTTGTACCTCCTGCCTGCCGGCTGGAGTACGGGAATACTTGGTTGGCCATGTGTAAAACGATTTCTCCTTGGCAAAACCACCGAGTACGCTATTTACTGCATCTCTGCTCGAACCCTAACTCCCTAACACCAAGTCAGTATCTGAGATGATGTATTTGCAAAGTACGCCTGCAAGGCTACAACGTGACAAGCGATATATTTTATTTGGGTACCTGAAATGCGAAGGCCTAGTTTGACAGCAAAGTTTTTCTAAAAAATTAAAGGGCGAGTTTGGAGATCTTGGGGTCATCCTCCCTTTTTTTTTGAATTGCAAACAAAATTTGAACGGATTTGGAACAAATTAGGAATATGAAAAGAGTAGGATATGATTTTTTTTTGAATTGTGAACAAAATCAAATTTGTACAAATTTTGAATCTGAACAAATTTGGAATATGAAAAGACTTCGAATTTGAACAAATTTTGAATCTAAACAAATTTAGATTGTGAACAAATTTCAAATTTGAACAAAATCGAATCTGAACCAAAATTAGAAAACAGGTTTGTCTGCACGAATCTCCAAACAATTGGACGGCTAGAACAGACAACTGATCTCTAGTTAGAGACCAGACGCCTAATTTTTAGCAAACCCCAAAACTGAAGTATTCTAAAACCGCAGTATCTACGTACGGGCAAACAATACTTTAGTTTAGAAAAAAAGAGGACACGACTAAAGTTTCAATATGGCAAAAAATGAAGTTTTGAAGGATACTTCAGTTTCTAAAACCATAATATATATTAGATCCAAACACCTTAACGTATTTGATACTTTAGTATTTTTAAAAACCAAAGTATCCACGGAATACTTCAAAAATACCTTGATGCCAAAGGAAGCCTGAATGTCTCATGAGTTGAGAGTCGCGTAAGGTAGACAATGATAAGAGACAACGGAGACTGTAACAACTGGAAGTCGAACTGTATCTAATGCAAGATGCATCATAATCAAACACGTGATGGAGTTACTCCTGAGCTTAACTACCTCCGAAAGCATTCAGGGTCACTTGAGGCATTCAGGGTCACTTGAGGCAGACAATGAGCTGGAAGAGAGTACAAATAACTGTTTGCGATGCAAGGTGGTGTTCCTAGCTTCTCGTCCAAGAAACACGTTTCGCTAGCTGTGGTCGATCGACCACGTGAGTTGGAAGCACGCCGTCGGTTGTTTCCAAATCTAATCAGGAAAAAAGCCGAATCTAGGCCTGGATACGTATCATCAACGTTCCGTCGAGAAGTCGGGAAGGAATCCATCTGGGGCGCGGTGCGTGCGTGGTTTGGTGGCATGAACGGGATGAGGCGACTTGGCAAGCTGCTGCGCCGCACACGTACGCGCACGTACCATGATAGAGGAGGAGAGGTGGATGGCTCCGTTTTGTTATAGATTGCGGTGGTGGAGAATCAAGGCAGCCCCTCGCATTTCGGCGCCTTGCGAGCCGCTTCCCTCGTTTTTTTTCCTTTGCTCGCTAGCTTCTCTCTTTCTCTCACCTGTGCAGGACAAAGTCGACACTGCCTTTACATGGAAATTAATGGGCGCCACCCCCACTCGGCCACTCCCACACCACCCACCTCTCATGCTTTGACTTGTCCCGACCGGGTGCTCTGGCGCTCTTTTGTCCACCAATGGACGGCAGCCTACTGGATATTGTTTACACTCCACTTCTACACTTTCTTTTCTTCACCACAGCATCTCAGGCCAATGGTTAGGGTCATAGTCAGGGGCGGAGGCAGGATTCTAGTTTAGAGGGGGCCAAACATGACAATTTTGAGTTAGTGGAGGCCGATTAAGCTAAATTTCTCTAAAATTTTTGTCTAAACTAGGCTTAACTAAAATTTTCATCATATTTTACAATGTCATAGGGGGGGGGGGGGGGGGGGGGGGGGGGGGGGGGGAGGGGGAGGGGGAGGGGGCAGGGCCCTGCCCCCCTAGCTCTGCCACTGGTCATAGTTGTAGGACTTGTTCCTTTCTAACGCTCACATGCAGCAGCTACTCCTTCTGCTCTAAATTATCTTGCATTTTAGGATTAGTTAATCTTATTTTTTGTAAATTTTAGTTAAGTGTATAAAAATATAAACATTTATAATAAAAAGAGATACTGTTAGAATCATTATAAATATTATATTTACATGACATATATTTGATATTATAGAATTTTGTATTTTTACCAATATGCTTATTTAACTTTGACTAAACCGAGAATACAAAATAAATAAGAATAGAGGGAGTACCGAGCTCCATCACGAGCTGCGGTCAAAATTGTCTTTACTGTACAAAGTAATGATAGCGAGAGCCGTGCACAACGGCAAGGAGCTGCAACTTGCGAGGATTCTCTACATCCAGGAGTGGTGTTTTGGCTCTTGAGTCCATACCATCTCTTTTGTTTGAAATGCATTTATACATATTTCAAATTTTGTGCGTAGGCCTTAACATGCTAAGTACACGCAAAGTCGTTTCACAAAATATTAAGTTGTTTTGCGGCCTACGTATATAAAAAAATGTACTAAAATAAAGCTTTTCACGAGGCTTTTTCTTTTTTTTCACATGCTACAAAAAATATTGTTTTTTCACAAAACTTTATGAACATACATATATTGTGGAGATAAATGCAAGAAAATTTGTTAGATTTTTCTAACAATTTGAAATGTGTTGTTTTTAACTGAGGGAACATATGCACCTGGAGCCGAATTAAATTTCCGCTCCCTATGTATATCTAAAATGAGTGTTGTTTTATACTTTGGTTAGCTCTGAAGAACGGTGGGATTTTATACACTATTATCAATTTGGTCCATTCAATACAAGTTACAAAACTAAATTCGGACTTGGAACTATAAAATTCTAAAATGTTGCAATTGTACAAGCTGTCAATAAAGCCAGAAAGGTAGACTGTAACATTAAAAAAATATCGTCATGGGCAACAAGGAGCCAGACGATTCAAAAATAACACGTCGAGGTTTCAAAAATTGTTAGAAAAATCTGGATGTAGAAAAGTAATGGTACTCTACCGACGTGAAAATCTCAACTCGAAACCACCCGTATCTTGGGCTGCAAACAATATCACAAAATCTTACTTATGAAGTAATGTAGTGAACAGTACAAATTTCATTCCTCCAAATTCAGTCAGATTTTGTGTAAGCCCAGAATATAAGTTATTTTGGGCTGAGGATTCATATACTGGTAGAATGCATGATTGTCTATATCTATGTTTTTTCCTCAAATTTTTAAAACTTCAAAATATTATCTTCAAATATAAAAATCACGAGCTCGAGCTTTAAGTCCAATTTCTGCACGTGCTTGCATTCTTGTGTGGTCGCCACTCACGGCACCAACCACTACAAGGGGGTTTTGCCACCATCCTTCGGTCAAAGCGGCAGCGGACGGGGGGCTCATTTCTCTTCTCCTCTTTCTCTCTCTTCGCTACAGTAGCCGAGGAGCTCCTCGTGTTTGCCAGGCCAAGCCGAGGTCGTCTCTGGCGGCGATGCCGCTCGGAGATGGCTGAGGCGAGGCGCCGGACTCTCCCCTGTAGATGTTAGTTTTAGTTGTCTCGGCAGTAGGCTGGTAGTTTGGAGTACGGCGCCGGGTTCTTCGAGTCTCCCCGGTCGCATCCGGCGAAGACATGCCATCCCCATCGTACTCCGGCGGCCGGAGAAGATGGAGACCATGTCCAGAGCCGGGTTCTCCTCAATAAAGACCTTGGTTATCGCCTTCTTCTGCATCTGCTCTGTCGCTGCGCTGTTTCTCCTTTGAACGGATCGTATGGGCACCTAGAGGGGGGGGGGGGTGAATAGGTGCTACTCAAATTTTAATTCTTTTTCAATTTAGGCTTGACACAAAAGGTAAATTCTCTAGATATGCAACTAAGGTGAATTTACCTATATGTCAACGAGCAAGCTAAGCAAGATACAAGTAGTAAAGGCAATAAAGGAAAGAGGTAACCGAGAGTGGAGCACACGGAGACACGGATGTAATTCCCGTAGTTCCTTCCTTTTTAGGGGAAGTACGTCTATGTTGGAGGGGTGTGGTTGCCACAAAGGCCTAACCAACGCCACAAAGGCTCACCCTATTCTCCGGTGCAAGCTTCCGCCACAAAGGCCTAGCTCACTTTCCACTAAGGGATTCCTCAAGGCGGAACCGGCCTTTACAAAACTTGGGGCACCACTCCACAACTGAATTGGAGGCTCCCAAGCACCACAAAGATCTCAATCAACAAGTATCAAGATTTCAATCACACAAACAAGGTCAAGGGACACAAGGGAACCCAAGACCAAAGGGCCCTCTAGCAAATGAGAGGGGAAATCAAATCGCTTTGGTGAGGATGTAGATCAAGGCCTTCTCCTTCGATTCTCCAAAGATCAACGACTTTGGTGGGTTGAGGGAGGAGATCTTGCTAATTTGGTGGCTCCAAAATGGGGTCTTTTCTTCACAGCTCGAGCAGCTTGAGGTAGAAGAAGGGGAGGGGTATTTATAGCCCCTCCCAAAATGTAGCCGTTGCTGAGTTGGAGGGGCGGATTATCCGGCCAAAGTTGGGCCGGATTATCCGGCTGGCCGGATTATCCGGCCCCTGGCCGGATTATCCGCCCCCCCTATCTGGGTGACGCCGCGCCAGGTCCTTAGCAGAATTTCAGCCACCCCCGGGGGAGGGCGGATTATCCGGCCAAAGCTGGGGCGGAATATCCGGCTGGCCGGATTATCCGGCCCCTGGCCGGAATATCCGCCCCCCCTATCTGGGTGACGCCGCGATAAGTCCTTAGCCGTTTTTCGGCCACCCCAGAGGGGGCGGATTATCCGGCCATCCCTGGCCGGATAATCCGGCCTGGCATTTCTGCAAAAGATAATCCTGCAAATCTTAGCACACAATTAGTATCACTAATGTTGTTATCTAACACACAAAATCTGAGGGAAACAAAGTTTGCACTTTCAATCTCCCCCTTTTTGGTGTTAGATGACAACACTAGGATTTGCAAGAAAGGTCGAATAATTCACACAACGAATAATTGATCAAAATACACAGCTCCCCCTAGACGTGTGCAACTTCACCAATGAGTTTAGAAGAGACATACCATTGCATAGATAACTCAAATAATATGGATTATGGAATCCCGAATATGATAATATGATATGCCGGGCAATAATTCCATAGCCATTTCACCAATAACCATGAGCTGATAAAAATAAGTGAACAACACATAATGATCCACATAGCATATTAAGAACATATGACATAGTCTCATACACCACATGGTAGCATATAAACGACACGAAGTTCAACCACACACAAAGTTCGACTTAAGACAAACGAAATAAGAAGAAACACAAGCGCCAAAGAATGATAAGCGCGCAAGCTTGTGTTTCCACCCATGCAAATCCCGACAAATTCCTAATAGAACTACTTCTCCCCCTTTGGCATCAAGACACCAAAAAGGGAGAAGAGCGATGCTACACGTCCCGAGAAATCACTCGTCCACGTTATCGAAGTCCTCATCATCAAAATCTCCGCCATCACCCTCGTCATCTCCAGCATCTTCATCCTCATCATCAAAGTCCTCCTCAGCCTCAAAGTCCTCCTCAGCCTCTGCACGAGCACCTCCTGCGGGAGCATCTGGAGCATCAAAGAGATGCTTCTGCATATCCACCCAGTTGTAGCGATCGGTGTTCCAAGCATTATAGGCCACAGGAGCTTTGGCAACCTTGGCAGCTTTCTCCTGTTCAGCCTGCCTAGCAGCGTCCCTCTGTGCCCGCCGGATAGCAATCTCATCCAGAAGAACTCCTTCCTCATTCCGAACAAGCCGACGCTTGCGCTTCGGGATACTCGGACCACCTGTGAAAGAGAGATGCACGGAGAGCATGGGGATAAGCGTATGCACATGAGTATCGGAAAGGATCAACGAATCATGAAAGATGAACAAGCAAATTCCACTAAATGAACCAAATTGACAGCAGCAAATATAAAAAGAAGTTGCAGTAAAATCCCAGGCCGGATTATTCGGCCAGGGGTGGCCGGATAATCCGGCCCCCCGAAAGTTTCTTCTACAACTTGCTGCAGATATCAATTTGATAGATCGGGGAAAGTGTTCATACAACATGATTCATAAACAAGATAAACAACACCTAGAGGGCAAAATCACCAAGAACAAGAAGGGGTAAAGACACATCCAATGAGAAGAGCAATACCCGCATCCATTGCGAAATCCGCTTGGTGAAAGCCTTCCAGAAGAGGAGGAGAGCAACCTCCGAAGAAATCAGGCCAAAAGGTTGGCCGGAGCTCCGGCGGCGGCGATGGGAAGGAGGCGGCGGCGGCAGGGATCACCTGGAAGGGGTGGGGAGGGAACTGCCCTAGGGCAGCCCGACCCCCCCCCCTTATATACCCAGGGTCACTACGGCCGGATTATCCGGCCAGGAAGGGGCGGATAATCCGGCCCCCCGGATATTCCGGCCCAGAGAGGGCGGATATTCCGGCCTAGAGCCAGCAAACTGGCCAACTCGAAATTTTCAAAAACAGATGTTGTTTTGAAGAAAAATTTGAACTCGTGTGCATAGATAGATGTCTTGAGAGAGGATGGCTTAGGTGAGAGAGCAAACACGGAGTGGTTCTCGGCACTTAACATTGCAAGAGCAAATCGACTAAAAATCCAACGCAAGTGC
Organism: Dactylis glomerata; assembly: GCA_007115705.1. NCBI lineage: Eukaryota > Viridiplantae > Streptophyta > Magnoliopsida > Poales > Poaceae > Dactylis > Dactylis glomerata. Next base: position 14,686 of record QXEO01000240.1, on the reverse strand, counting down.
CTTCCCATATCAAAAATAAGAAATAACATCGGGAGAGAACACCAAAACCTCAAATAAGATATGCAATGAATCAACTCTTCGAAAAGAAGAGGTCGGTCGCCGAAGCCACCATGTTTGAGTGTTATGGCATTGGACCGCGAAGATGTATCTTGAGTCCATAACCACTACTCGTCATTGAAGCTCAAAAATCATAAAATGATATTAAGAGAATGATATGATTACTATTGGCATTATGGGGGGAGGGATAGCCCAATTAATTAGGACCGCACTCCCCCTATCTCCATGCCCACACCTAAACCAAACAAGCATTGAAATATAGGTGTATTTGCAAGATGTTCAAGCCACACTCCTCAAATCGATGATATTTAGCTCATTCCTCAAATATCCAAATCTTGCTTCATCAAGAGGCTTCGTGAATATATCGGCAAGTTGATCCTTGGTGCTCACATAAGCAAGCTCAATATCCCCGCGGGCAACATGATCCCTAATGAAATGATTCCGGATCTCAATATGCTTGGTTCTTGAATGTTGCACCGGATTATAGGCGATCTTGATAGCACTTTCATTGTCACATAAAAGAGGCACTTTGTCACAATTGACACCGTATTCCTTCAAAGTTTGCCTCATCCATAACAATTGAGTGCATCCACTTGCGGCGGCAATGTATTCGGCTTCGGCGGTGGAGAGAGATATACAATTTTGCTTCTTAGAAGACCAACACACCAAAGACCTACCAAGAAATTGGCAAGCTCCGGAGGTTGATTTCCTATCATCCTTGTCACCGGCCCAATCCGAATCCGTGAAGCCACAAAGAGAGAAATCCGAGCCTTTGGGATACCAAAGCCCATAAGTTGGGGTATGAACCAAATATCGAAAGATTCTCTTAACCGCCATAAGGTGGCTTTCTTTAGGAGCGGCTTGATACCTTGCACACACACCTACACTCAACACAATATCGGGTCTAGATGCGCAAAGGTAAAGCAAAGAACCGATCATAGAACGGTATACCTTTTGATCCACATCTTTACCATTGGGATCAAGTTCAAGATGACATTTTGTGGCCATTGGTGTTGCGGCCCCATTAAGTTCCTTCATCTTGAACCTCTTGAGCATGTCTTGGACATATTTGGCTTGATAGATGAAAGTCCCTTCTTTCAATTGCTTGATTTCAAAACCAAGAAAGAACTTCATTTCGCCCATCATAGACATCTCGAACCTATCGGTCATAAGCTTTGAAAATTCATCATTAAAAGCTTTGTTAGTAGAGCCAAAGATAATATCATCAACATATAGTTGGCATACGAAAAGCTCCCCATTGACCCTCTTAGTAAAAAGAGTAGGATCGATTTGCCCAACTTCAAACCCACGGTCTACCAACAACTCCCTAAGGTGCTCATACCACGCACGTGGGGCTTGTTTAAGGCCATAGAGTGCCTTATGGAGTTTGTAGACATGGTTAGGAAAGTTGAGATCCTCAAACCCCGGGGGTTGCTTAACATACACTTCCTCTTTTAATGGACCATTAAGAAATGCCATCTTAACATCCATTTGTTGCAACTTAAAATTATGATGAGTGGCATATGCAAGAAGGATACTGAAAGGATCGTATGAGCGACTAGAGGGGGGGGGGGTGAATAGGAGCTACCCAATAATTTTAATTCTTTTCAAGTTAGGGCTAGACAAGAAGGTAAATTCTCTAGATGTGATACTAAGTGAATTTACCTAGAGTGACAAGCAAGCTAGCAATAACAATATAAGTAAAGGCACAAGTAAAGGATAGAGGTCACCGCAATGGAGACACGAAGACACGAGGATGTATTCCCGTAGTTCCTTCCTTGTTACGGGAAGTACGTCTACGTTGGAGAGGTGTGGTGCCACAAAGGCCACCAACGCCACAAAGGCTCACCCTATTCTCCGGTGAACAAGCCACAAAGGCGAGTTCACGCTCCACTAAGCGATGCCCTTGAAGGCGGCACGACACCTTTACACAAAGTATTGGGGCAAGCTCCACAACTCAATTGGAGGCTCCCAATAGGCCCACCAAGCTCTTACACACAAAGTCAAGCTTGGGGGACGGCTTCTTCCGGCTATAAATCCGATGAATCACACAAGTAACAAGCCCCTCAACAAAGAGAGGGGGGAAATCAAATCGCCTTGGTGGAAGTGTAGATCTAGGTCTTCTCCCTCAAATCCCAAAAGGGCTTTGAGTTCTATTGGCTAGGGAGAGAGATCTTGAGCTTTGAAGCTTTGGAACAATGGTGGAGAGAGAGTGGAAGCCGCAGCCTTCTCTTGAGGAAGAAGAAGGCTTTATATACTCCTCCTCGAAATGTAGCCGTTGCTGGTCGACTAGGGCCGGAGTCTCCGGCCAGGAGGGCCGGAGTCTCCGCCCTAAGTGACTCCAGGGCCGGAGTCTCCGGCCAGAGACAGAAGTCTCCGGCCCAACTCCGGCCTGGTCACTGCATAGACCAACTCCTTAGCAAACCCTAACCCAGCCAGAGAGACCGGAGTCTCCGGCCACTGGGACCGGAGTCTCCACCCCACCCGGAGTCTCCGGCCAGAGACAAAAGTCTCCGGCCCAACTCCGGGCAGGTCTCTGCTTAGACCAACTGGGAGGATTGCTAGGGCGATACTCCTAGGCCGGAGTCTCCGGCCACCAGGGCCGGAGTCTCCGCCCTAGAAGTAGCAATAGCAGTACTTCGAGGATCCCCTCTCCACCAATTCCACCTTCGCGAAGCACCCTATAAGACCACTAAGCCCTAACTCCACTACTGGACTACGGGCTTCGATCTTTTCTTCCCTTTTTGGGTGAACCTCCGCGAGATTCTGAATTAACCTAGAAAATCTGCAGAACTTAGATAGAATGGTTAATTCACCAAATGTTGTTAACAAACACCAAAATACATTTATTAGGGAAATGCCCTTTCAATCTCCCCCTTTTTGGTGTTTGATGACAACATAAGGATTTGCAAGATATAAACACAATAAAATGAAATATATAGCAAAAGCTCCCCCTACTTGTGTGCACAACACCATTTGCATTTGAACATGAGCCACACAAGTAAGAATCATCACTCCCCCTATATATTTCACAATTATACCAATTGCAAGAAATAATATATGAGACTAACCAATAAGCATATAAGTAAGACTAACAATATAGCACACATTTTAATAGTCTTACTAAGCAACATAAGAACTTAAGTCTCACACACATAACATACCACACACATTTAAACGGTTCAACACTAAGATAGATGAGACACAACATGAAAGTCCATGAAGTTGTGTCTCGACCAAAGCAAAGCAAACGAAGTGCAAATCCAAATAACCACCCCATGCAAATCCCAACGAAGACATCCTAGTAGAGCTACTTCTCCCCCTTTGGCATCGAGACACCAAAAAGGGAAAAGAGCGATGCTACACGCCCATGAGATCACTCGTCGTCTTCATCCTCGGGCTCGTCCTCGGAACCGGCATTGAAGTCCTCATCTCCTTCTTCAATATCATCAGAAGCCATGGGCTTCTTGCCATGACGCACATTGGAGGTGCCAGAGGTGACCTCCTCAAATGTCTGCCAGTCAGTCAGACCCTTGCTCCACTTGCCATAGCTGTGAGTACCGGATGAAGAAGAAGAAGGAGGTGATTCCACATAGCCCGGTTGAGATTTCCGAAAGGCCTTGTGAAGAACAGCTTGATTGTCATTGATGTGCTTCTGAGAGATGTAGCTCTCATATTGCTTGTGACGGATGTCCACATTCATGCAAAGCACATTTCTTTGGAACCAATTGAGCTTCTTGTACTCTTGAGAAAACTCATTGGTGGAGCTAGAGCCGGCATTGCTAGCATGCTTCATCCTTGGGCCCCTTCTAGTGGACACACCCTCGGCAAAGGCATCATCATCTTCACCTCTCATTGGAGCAAAAGGTTCCTTGGAGTGACCGGTGGGTTCTTTGCGTTGAAGCTTCACAACCTTGTGATCCACAAGGTTTGCATCGAGAAGAGGAAGGTTGAGTCCTTGAGCACGAATGAGCCTCATGATAAATGGGGCATAGAGAGGAGTCTTCTTGCTGAGAATGCAATCGTTGATTTCCTTATGAATGAAATCCATCACATCAAGCGGCTCAATATGTGCGGTCTCTCCTTGGCAATAGACTTCATGAGAGTAGGCCAAGAGATTCACCAAGGCCTTGCGAATAGCATCAAAGTTGCCGGCTTGAGGGGCAATGGAGGCCCGGAATATGCGGAGCAAGATGTTGGACCGTTTGGACAGCCCAAGAGTGCCCCCAATGACAATCTTCTTGTCATCCCCGGTGTAGAGAGGAGCAAGCTTCTTCTTCTCATAGTACTCCCCATCAACATGCATCCTCATGCCACTAGGAGTAGTAGCACCACGGAACTCATACCCAAGGAGAGCAGCAAAGTCCATGAAGTTGGAATGACAAACCTCTTCTCCGGTCATCCAAGTCATGGGGATCTCCTCACCCTCTCCAAACACCAAGGTAGCAAAGAACTGTTGGACCAATGTGATGTTGTAGGACTCTTGTATCTTCATGAGTGGATGGAGCCCAAGCTTGCGAGTGATCCACACAGCCTCTCCGAAGTATGCACTGTACTTGGCAAAGTGAGAGAAATCCATCACCGTCTGAGGGCAAACCGGATACTTCTTGAGGGAAGCATAAAATTCCTTCATGATCAGCTCTTGCTCTTTGCGGAAAAAGCAACGGTCACGGGAGTTCCGCGCGAGAGTGTACATATCCCTCTTCCTCATTTCAACAAACTCAGATGCTGATAGCCCTTCCAGAGTCACAAGACTATCAAACTTTACCTTCTTAGCTGCCTCAGCTCGTTCCTCTTCGGCCATCCTTGTCTTGAGCCTCTTAGCATCTCTAGCTTGCTGAGCAATGACCGATCTCTGAGAAAGCTCCCCTGTGGCGGGATTCACAACCAACTTGTCCTTGCTATGGGCTGCCGGCTTCCGAGAACCACCTGCACCTGTGAAAGAGTGAGGAAGATAGCAAGGTTGAGGTGACATGTCCTAGAATCCAAATATAAGCAACTATGCTGTGAAAGAGTGCACATTGGTCTAATCTAGCCAGAGTCTCCGGGGACTCGGGCCGGAGTCTCCGGCCAAAACCGGAGACTTTGCGTCTAGGACGGAGTCTCCGGCCACAGGGGCCGGAGTCTCCGGCCGGATGCAGGAGCCCGAGCCTAGGAGACCACTTAGACCAAATCGAGTGCAATAACCACAATAAAGTTGCTAAGAAGATGATTGATAGCCACTAGAATGTAGTACACCAATTCAAACTATGGGAAACATGCACATCTCATAGATCTAGATGGAACTAGATGGAACTAGATGGAGAAGATGAAGAGCACATTTACCGGAGTCCATTGGCGCAAATCGGTCGGTGGGGAGGTTCCCACACCCTCAAGGGAAAGATTGGCCGGTGGCACGGCGGATCCCGGGGCTTGGGAGAGCTCCGGGCAGCGATCTTCGAAGAGGGGGCGGCAGGGGGCGAGTGTAGGGCACGGGGGCGAGTGGGGAAGAATGAACCGTTCTTCCCCACCCCGTGCCCTAAGTGATTTTTGAAACTGCCCGGGCCGGAGTCTCCGGTACTTACCCCGGAGTCTCCGGCCCACCGGAGTCTCCGGGCTGTAAGCCCCGGAGTCTCCAGCCCCCCTCGACCAGATCAATATTTATGGTGTGAAGGACATGTCATTTAGAGATTAGGTTTGTTTTAGGATGAGATGGGCTTGGGATGGACACATTGTCACTGTGTGGTACAACATGCTCATGCTTGCAAACATGCAAACACAATCAAATAAGACCAACCATGAGCATCTTCCCATAAAAATAAGGCAATAAAGTCAAATGGGAAACTCCTCCACTAGGGAGGTTGGTGACCAAAGGGCCACCATGTATGAGTACAAAGGTATGGCACCGCGAAGATATATCTTGGGCCCAAAACCTAGACTCATCGATTAAGCTCAAACGTGTCACCACTGACAAGATAGAACAATACGCTTACTATCGGTATTATGGGGGGAGGGATAGCCCAATCAATTAGGACCGCACTCCCCCTATATCCATGCCCACATCTAGAACAACACACACGTTAGAGTATGGGAGTAAATGCACCTAGCTCAAGCCACATTGCTTGAATCAATGATATTTAGTTCATGCCTCAATTCCCGGAATCTTGCTTCATCAAGAGGCTTTGTGAATATATCGGCAAGTTGCTCATGAGTGCCAACATAAGATAGATCAATTTCTCCTCGGTTGACATGATCCCGAATGAAATGATGACGAATCTCAATATGCTTCGTCTTATTGTGTTGCACCGGGTTGTGAGCGATCTTGATTGCACTTTCATTATCACACAAAAGAGGCACTTTGTCAAAAATGACACCGTAATCCTTCAAAGTTTGCCTCATCCATAAGAGTTGTGCACAACAACTAGCCACGGCTACATATTCGGCTTCGGTGGTAGAGAGAGACACACAATTTTGTTTCTTAGATGACCAACACACCAAAGACCTACCAAGAAATTGGCAAGCCCCGGAGGTTGATTTCCGTTCCACTTTGTCTCCCGCCCAATCCGAATTTGAGTAACCTATAAGATCAAAACTTGCTCCTTTTGGATACCAAAGACCAAAGTTAGGGGTATTCACCAAATATCGAAAGATTCTCTTGACCGCCACTAAGTGGCTTTCCTTTGGTGCGGCTTGAAAACGTGCACAAACTCCCACACTTAACATAATGTCCGGTCTAGATGCACAAAGGTAAAGCAAGGAACCAATCATAGATCTATAGAGTTTTTGATCCACTTCTTTACCATTAGGATCGAGATCAAGATTAACCTTTGTTGGCATGGGAGTCTTTGCACCTTTGACTCCTATCATCTCGAACCTCTTGAGCATGTCTTGGGTATATTTGGCTTGGTTCACAAAAGTCCCTCCCTTCAATTGTTTAACTTCAAATCCAAGGAAGAACTCCAACTCCCCCATCATAGACATCTCAAACTTGTCGGTCATGAGCTTGGCAAACTCATTATTGAAAGCTTTGTTAGTAGAACCAAATATAATATCATCAACATATATTTGGCAAATGAAAAGCTCCCCATTGACCTTCTTAGTAAAAAGAGTGGGATCGATCACCCCAATTTCAAAACCACGATCAACCAACAACTCTTTAAGGTGCTCATACCACGCACGTGGGGCTTGTTTGAGGCCATAGAGTGCCTTATCAAGTTTGTAAACGTGGTTAGGAAACTTAGGGTTTTCGAAGCCCGGGGGTTGCTTCACAAAAACCAATTCATTTAAGGGACCGTTGAGAAATGCACTTTTAACATCCATTTGTTGAAGTTTAAAGTTATGATGTGATGCATATGCAAGTAAGATGCGAATGGATTCAAGACGGGCAACGGGAGCGAAAGTTTCACCAAAGTCAATACCCTCAACTTGGGAGAAACCTTGAGCCACCAATCTTGCCTTATTACGAATGACTATGCCATTTGCATCTTGCTTGTTCTTGAAGATCCACTTGGTCCCAATGACATTACGGCAATCTTTAGGCCTTTCTACTAGAGTCCACACATTGTTGCGCTCGAAGTTGTTGAGTTCATCATGCATGGCATCAAGCCAATCCGGATCCTCAAGCGCCTCATAAACTTTCTTGGGTTCTATACAAGAGACAAAAGCATGATGAGAGCAAAAGTTAGAAAGTTGCCTCCTAGTGGAGACACCTTTACGAACACTTCCAACCACATTTTCCAAGGATATGCTTCTTCGTCGTAGAATGGACTCAAGCTTCTTCTCACGGCGAGTGCGAGCCTCAAGAGGAGATTCTTGAGAGACTACTTGATCATCTTCATGATCACTGTTCTGGTCCTCGCCTTGACCATTAAGTGGATTGCCTTGATCATCAAGTGGACCATAGCCACGGAATTCCGAAGGATCTTCATCAAAGGCTTGATCACCCCCGGAGACTCCGGTATCCATACCCGGAGACTCCGGTATAGGCCGGAGAGTCCGGACCACAGGGGCCGGAGACTCCGGGCAAGATTGCTCGGTGGGATGATCTTGAGGTTGAGGGTGTGCAGCTTGTCTTTGGTCAATGTCCTGTGTGTGTTCAGCAGGTGAAGGCTCCACATGTGTAGAGCATTGTCCTTCTCCTTCGGCCAAAAGGTGTCCCTCAATGGGCCGGAAGAATCCGACACCCATTCTTCTTATCGCTTGGGGAGGAATTTCGTCACCTACATCACGAACACAACTTTGTCCTACAAAGGAACCATTATCCTCATCGAACCTCACATTACAAGTCTCTATAACATGCCCGGTGGACTTGCTATAGATCCTATAGGAGTGTGAGTCCGTGGAGTAACCAACAAAGATACCCTCTAATGCTTTAGAATCAAATTTTGACAAACGAACACCTTTCTTGAGATAGAAACACTTACAACCAAATACCCGGAAGTACTTGATGTTGGGCTTTTGCCCGGTAAGAATTTCATATGGAGTCTTGTTCAAGTTCTTGCGGAGATAGAGCCGGTTGGTGGCATGGCATGCGGTATTGATAGCTTCGGCCCAAAAGTTGTATGGAGACTTGAACTCCGCCAACATAGTTCTTGCCGCATCCATAAGAGTCCGGTTTTTCCTCTCGGCAACTCCATTTTGTTGCGGGGTATATGCAGCGGAATATTGATGTTTGATACCCGCATCACTAAGAAACTCATTTAAGGAGTAGTTCTTGAACTCGGTGCCATTGTCACTTCTTATAGTCAATATGGTGGTATTGAATTGACGCTCAACTTCGGTGGCAAAGTCTTTGACGGTTTGTTGGGTCTCACTTTTGAACTCAAAGAAATAAACCCAAGTGTATCTTGAGTAGTCATCAACAATCACCAAGCAATATTTCTTGCCACCAAGGCTTGCACAAGTGGGAGGTCCAAAGAGATCCATGTGAAGGAGCTCCAAGCACCTCTTGGAAGAGATAATGGTCTTGCTTGGATGACTTGTTTCATGCATCTTTCCTTCAATACATGCCCTACAAACACGATCTTTGGCAAAAGAAACATCTTTTAGTCCGAGTATGTGGCCTTCGGTGTAGAGATTTTGCAAAGCTCTCATATTGACGTGGGCTAACCGGCGATGCCAAAGCCATCCCACGTCGGCCTTAGCAATTAGGCATATCGCGGCCGTAGTGGGTTTCTCCGAAAAGTCCACCACATACAAGCCGTTTTCGACATACCCAACAAAGGCAACCTTGAGAGACTTACTCCACATGACGACCACAATATCAACATCAAAATATGTGGCATAGCCCATAGTAGCAAGTTGATGAACGGAAAGTAGATTATAACCAATGGTTTCGACAAGCATGACATTCACTAGGGACACGTCCGGAGTGATCACCACCTTACCGAAACCAAGTACCTTAGAGGATGAATTATCACCATATGAGACCGTGACATTTGAAGTATTGGGCTTTAGATCTTCCACAATATTTTTGCTTCCGGTCATGTGGCTTGTGGCACCACTATCAATAATCCATTTTACTCCTCCGGAAGCAATGTCCTACAAGAGATTAATTCTTGGTTTTAGGTCCCCATCTTTGAATGGGTCCTCTTTTGTTAGTCACAAGAATCTTAGGTACCCAAATAGCATATTCAATGAAACCATTATAGGGACCAACATATTTAGCATAGACATCACCATAATAGTCCCTAAGAAGAACATAATGAGGATTATATTTTCCTGCAAAATTATTATGAGAAGGGCCGGAGACTCCGGTCTTTGGGGGCAGAGACTCCGGGGTAGATGAACTAACCGGAGACTCCGGAGCCTTTGACCCGGAGACTCCGGTCTCCTCGATTTTCTTCTTTCCATTCAGCTCCTCCCACTCATCCTCGGTGTAACAAATATCAAAGGGGACATGAGGAGTAGGAGCAGCAGCAGGCTTTGTCTTCTTCTTGTTCTTCTTGTTCTTCTTCTTCTTTGAGGACTCGGCCACCAAACAAAGATCCCCTTTCTTTGAGGACTTGGCAACAAAACCGAGGCCCTCCTTTCCCTTGTACAATCTTTGATTGTTCAGGAGATCATTTAGATTCTTCTCTCCTTGAATGCAAGTGGCAAGGCCCTTAGCAAGATCGGCCTTCAACCTATTGTTCTCCTCAATGATATCACTATGATCACAAATAGAGTTAGAAGAACAAGGAACTTCAATAACTTGCATTGGGGGGACTTTAGATTGTTCAATAGTTAGTTGAATTTGAAGTTGTTCACGAATCTTGGTGAGATGAGAGAATTTGCCCTCCAAAGCCTTGTGAGCTTCTTCAAGCTTCTCAAACTTCTCACGAAGATCATTATGACCAACGTCAAATTCAACTTTCTCCTTTTTAAGCAACTTGACCATGGCGAGAGCATGGTCACGTTCTTTAGTGAGTTTTGACAAGATTAGATTATGAGACTCTTCTAGTCCCAACAATTTCTCCTCTAAAGAGACTCTCAAGTTTTGCTCTTCTTCGAGCTCAATTGATAGAGAGCCAATATCATCGGCGGCTAATCTTTCCAACTCTTCCTTCTCCTTGATGGTGTCATGGGCATCACCAAGTTCACACATTAGTGTCTCAACATATATCTTGGTTGGCCCCTTCATGTTAGCAAGAAAATCATCACAAGAAACTAGTTCTTTCTTAATCTTAAGACTACTCACATCATCCAAAGAGGTAGTATTGGAATGAGATGATGAAGGAGTAGGTGATGAGGTTACCTCCGAGGCCTTAGCCATAAGACACTTGTGAGTGGTGATGATGGCGTTCTCATTTAGTGAGTTGAAGAGGGATGTAGGTGGTGTGGACACAATAGCAATGGCGGCCACTTCTCCATTCTCTTCATCAACGGAGTCATCATCATCGGACTCGGAGTCATACTCCTCATGAACCACCAATACCCTTTCTCCTTTCTTCTTGTTGTCCTTGTTCCCATGTTTCTTGGATGGGTAGAACTTTGATGACCGGCGCTTGGGGACGAGCCGGCCCTCATTGTCCTCCTTGTTCTCATAAGGACATTCGGTGATGAAGTGCTTGATTCCTCCACAATTGTAGCAATGCCTCACTTTAGAGTCACCACCTTTTCTTGGAAAGGATTTGAACTTGGATCCCTTTGTCTTGTGCTTGTTGGCATCCCAAAAGGCATTTGCATTGAGAGCCAAGTGTTCATGAAGTGCAAACTTGAGATCTTCTGGAGACCAACACTCTTCTTCATATATTTCTTCTACTCCTTCTCCTTGCTTGGACACCACATTGGCCTTGAGAGCAAGATTGTGAACTCCTTGTCCGGCAAGAACACGGGCTCTAGTTTCTTCCGCGTTCTTCTTCAAGATAGACAAGGCGGTGAACTCACAAAGAACTTCATTTGAGGTCATACTCCCAAAATCCGGTCTTGAACGGATTATCTCGGATCGCATTGGTTCTCTTGGGTTGATGGAGGTGATGAACATACGCTTGATATAGTCATCACCATTGTCTTTGCACCCAAACCCGGTCAAGGCCGTTGCAAGAGCCAAGATCCTTTGGTACATCTCATCGGGAGTCTCATTATCACGCATAATGAAATCCCTTTCTTCACTTTTGAGCTCATCAAACTTGGAGGACCGAATACTTTCATTCCCAATGAAGAGCATAGTGAGATAGTCCCATACTTCCTTGGCGGTGTTCAAGTTGTTGATGTGTACCGCATGAGTATCCGGTACGGCCTGTTGAAGGAGATGCTTGGCGGTGGCATTGAGTTGCTCATCAACTTCTTCCCTTCCGGTCAAATTGAGAGGATCATGAGGTGCAAAGCCATTTTGTATGACCCTCCACAAATGAGTAGAAGAGCTAGAAATATGAGATTTCATTAGTCCTTGCCATTTAATAAAATTGCGAGAATCAAGCTTAGGAGGAGATCCCATGTTGTTAATGTGTGGCATAGGATAATGGACCGGCGGAGGAGAGTAAGTGTTAGGGGGTGGAATGTTAGCACCCTTTGCCGGACCATCATTTTCCTTAGGAGAGTCACCTTTATTCTCGGCGGAGGTGGAGCCATTGTTAGGTGGCTTCACCTTAGCCAAGGAGAGTTCCACACTAGGAGTGGTGTTTGGGTCGGTGGGCCCGGAAGGTTTTCTTCCAAAGTATTCCTCAAACATAGCCTTCATCTCCAATCTCATAGTGGTTTGCATTGTGTCCAAGGACGCCAAATGCTCTTCACGTGAGATTGAAGAGGAAGAGATAGATGGAGGAGTACTTTCGGGAGGAGTTTCATTACCCTTATCCCCTTCCATAGTTGCTCAAACTCTTAGGCGGTTAAGCCCGAATAAGAGACCACGCTCTGATACCAATTGAAAGGATCGTATGAGCGACTAGAGGGGGGGGTGAATAGGAGCTACCCAATAATTTTAATTCTTTTCAAGTTAGGGCTAGACAAGAAGGTAAATTCTCTAGATGTGATACTAAGTGAATTTACCTAGAGTGACAAGCAAGCTAGCAATAACAATATAAGTAAAGGCACAAGTAAAGGATAGAGGTCACCGCAATGGAGACACGAAGACACGAGGATGTATTCCCGTAGTTCCTTCCTTGTTACGGGAAGTACGTCTACGTTGGAGAGGTGTGGTGCCACAAAGGCCACCAACGCCACAAAGGCTCACCCTATTCTCCGGTGAACAAGCCACAAAGGCGAGTTCACGCTCCACTAAGCGATGCCCTTGAAGGCGGCACGACACCTTTACACAAAGTATTGGGGCAAGCTCCACAACTCAATTGGAGGCTCCCAATAGGCCCACCAAGCTCTTACACACAAAGTCAAGCTTGGGGGACGGCTTCTTCCGGCTATAAATCCGATGAATCACACAAGTAACAAGCCCCTCAACAAAGAGAGGGGGGAAATCAAATCGCCTTGGTGGAAGTGTAGATCTAGGTCTTCTCCCTCAAATCCCAAAAGGGCTTTGAGTTCTATTGGCTAGGGAGAGAGATCTTGAGCTTTGAAGCTTTGGAACAATGGTGGAGAGAGAGTGGAAGCCGCAGCCTTCTCTTGAGGAAGAAGAAGGCTTTATATACTCCTCCTCGAAATGTAGCCGTTGCTGGTCGACTAGGGCCGGAGTCTCCGGCCAGGAGGGCCGGAGTCTCCGCCCTAAGTGACTCCAGGGCCGGAGTCTCCGGCCAGAGACAGAAGTCTCCGGCCCAACTCCGGCCTGGTCACTGCATAGACCAACTCCTTAGCAAACCCTAACCCAGCCAGAGAGACCGGAGTCTCCGGCCACTGGGACCGGAGTCTCCGCCCCACCCGGAGTCTCCGGCCAGAGACAAAAGTCTCCGGCCCAACTCCGGGCAGGTCTCTGCTTAGACCAACTGGGAGGATTGCTAGGGCGATACTCCTAGGCCGGAGTCTCCGGCCACCAGGGCCGGAGTCTCCGCCCTAGAAGTAGCAATAGCAGTACTTCGAGGATCCCCTCTCCACCAATTCCACCTTCGCGAAGCACCCTATAAGACCACTAAGCCCTAACTCCACTACTGGACTACGGGCTTCGATCTTTTCTTCCCTTTTTGGGTGAACCTCCGCGAGATTCTGAATTAACCTAGAAAATCTGCAGAACTTAAATAGAATGGTTAATTCACCAAATGTTGTTAACAAACACCAAAATACATTTATTAGGGAAATGCCCTTTCAGATACGGATGGACTCAAGACGAGCCACGGGAGCATAAGTTTCTCCAAAGTCAATGCCTTCAACTTGAGAGAAACCTTGAGCAACCAATCTTGCCTTGTTCCTCACAACAATTCCATGCTCATCTTGCTTGTTCTTGAATATCCACTTTGTGCCAATCACATTGCGGCACTCCTTTGGCTTCTCTACTAACACCCAAACATTATTGCGCTTGAAGTTGTTGAGTTCTTCATGCATAGCATCCAACCAATCCGGATCTTCAAGAGCTTCAAATACTTTCTTGGGATCAACCATGGAGATATAAGCATGATGGGAGCTAAATTGTGCCAATTGACGCCGAGTTGACACTTTGCTTCTTAAATCTCCAATAACCCTCTCAAGGGTATGACCTTTAAGTTCCAAGTCTCTTTCAACTCTTCTCTTGCGACGGGCTTCGATCTCCTCATTTGACCTTGGAGGAGTCACTTGATCATCTTGATCATTTTGGCCCCCGTCTTGACCATCAAATTGACCTTGATCATCATTATCTTCATGAGTAGGTTGATCTTGGTCATGTGAAGAATTGGGGGCGGTTGAGATAACCGGAGAGGATGGTGGTGCCCCTTCTTCTTCATGAAGGTCCTTGTCTTGTTCTTCGGTTGGTGCATTAGTTGCTTCCTTGGGAGAGGCTTGTTGAGCTTGTGAAGATGAAGGCTCCACTTGAGTAGAGCATAGTCCTTCCCGGTCGGCCACAAGGTGTCCCTCAATGGGGCGGAAAAATCCCACGCCCATTCTTCCTATGGCTTCTCGAGGTATTTCATCATCTACATCACAAGAAACAACATCTCGCCCCCCTTGGGAGCCGTCATTCTCTTCGAATACCACACTACAAGATTCTTCAACACGTCCGGTGGATTTATTGAAGACTCTATAAGTGTGGGATTCGGCACCATAACCAACAAAAATACCTTCTATTGCTTTTGGATCAAATTTACCTAAACGA